>JAXLNO010002148.1:0-158992 GCA_038087875.1 Malacoraja senta | reverse complement strand
ATACAGTGCACTATGTATTCCTCTCTCGTGAATTTGTTGTTTTAGATATACCATTCCATTTTAATATTCCTCCTTTGTTTCATTAGAGTCTCTCAAAGAACTGGAAGAAACCGACTTTGATGCCTTAATGGCTGACTTGATGCAAGGGATCAGTGAGACAGAGAAAACCTGTAATGTTACATCTCAAGCCTCACCAGCTCCAGACATTTGGAATACCACCACCATCCCAGATATTCCCAAAGTTCACTCAGGAGGGCCTCCGAAGCCACCAACCAGGCACACAGAGGCACCAAGTTATGATTTACCGCCACCTCCGGTTGATTTATTTCCCCCGATCCCGTCAGTTTCTCTGCCTCATCCATCACCACCCCCTCCAGAACCTGCAGAACCATTAACAGAGGTAAGAATTCAGTGAATGTTTGGTTTAAGGGGTAAAAAATATTGAAAAATCAATTAAATCAATCGAATCAAATCAATGATGAGCGTTTGAAGGCACTGGGCCTGCACTCGCTGGAGTTTAGGATGAGGGGGACCTCTTTGAAACTTCCGAATATTGAAAGGTCTGGATAGAGTGAATGTGGAGAGGATGTTTCTACTAATGAGAGAGTTTAGGATCAGAATAAAAGGACGTACCTTTAGAAAGGAGATGATAAGGAATTTCTTTAGACAGAGGGTGGTGAATCTGTGGAATTCATTGCCACAGACAGCTGTGGAGGCCAAGTCAATGGATATTTTTAAGGTGGACTAGACCAAGTGCAGACCCGTTGGGTCTGTTCCCGCAACGCGCGGTTGCAAGGGGGGGCGGCTGACATCATCGCGCAATGCCACCCGCTAGGCGTACGCCTTCAAGATGCTGCGTACGACGTCAAGACACTGCGTACGACGTCGAGACGCTGCGCACGACGTCGAAACGCTGCGTACGCCCGTCAAGATGCTGTGTATGCCCTCAATGCGCCTGCGGGCCGACAGGCCGTTGATGCACGGGATTTTCGGACAATGCAAGCGTGTGGGCCGGCAGCGAGGACAGTGAAAAGCAGCGGGGGAACAGCCGATCTGTGCCTTCCACCAGCGTGACAGAGCAGGGCCGGGGTGGGGGGGGGGGGAGTGGAGGCGAGCCGGGCGGCAGCAGCCGTTATGGTTGCGCGCGGCACGCGATGAGAAAGTGGCCAGCAGGAGGCGACAAAATGAGTAAGTGGGGGGGGGGAGGATTTGATTTAAAATGTGTACAGAAAAATGACTAAATTTAATGAGGAGTGGATGAGCGAATGTAAAAGTGAAATCGCTAGCGAAATGGTAAAACTCTCGGCGTTTTAGGGTCTGGTTTTGGCTTAGTAATGAATCAAAGGCCAAAAAAAATGAGATAGATAGATAGATAGATAGATAGATAGATAGATAGATAGATAGATAGATAGATAGATAGATAGATAGATAGATAGATAGATAGATAGATAGATAGATAGATAGATAGATAGATAGATAGATAGATAGATAGATAGATAGATAGATAGATAGATAGATAGATAGATAGATAGATAGATAGATAGATATTGACAGATTCTTGATTAGTATGGGTGTCAGGAGTTATGGGGCGAAGGCAGGAGAATGGGGTTGAGAGGGAAAGACAGATCAGCCATGATTGAATGGCGGAGTAGACTTGATGGACCGAATTACCTAATTCTGCTCCTGGAACTTATGATCTAAGTAAAATTAACTGTCTAGTCAAATTTGCATTTGAATAGCCAAGTCATCGAAGGTTACAGAATCAATGCGAGTAAATGGGATAGGTATAGGTGGGGGCAACAATCAGTATTGACATGATGGGCAGAAGGACCTGTTTCTGTGGGCTGTCTAGCTCTATGAGCCTATTTGAAGACGTGGCTCATGAGGCTGTCCATGTTTGTACAATTAGAGTCCTGCAAGAAGCAACAACTTAAGTAGTTGAGAAGAGAAACTTGTTCAGGGATTTAAAATTAGAAAGGAGAAAGAGCTGTACTAATCACTTTGTCAGACTGAATGCAGAGTATTTTGGTGATCTGGCTTTATTTTTACTTGCATTAATTGCTGACAACTGATTTCCTGTACTATTGCTGCCAGAACATTCCAGAATAAGAGTCTCACAAGGGCTTGACTACTTAAATAAAAGCTTTATTCTAATAATGCTGACAGTTAATATATCCCCAATTAGTCATTGTCAAAGAAAGCACTAAGACCTTGTCTACTTTAAAAAGCAGAAGGTTTGCTGATGATTGTCTAATTCTGGACACAGCAGAAGGCCATTTGGTCCAATTAGTCCCTGCTAGTTCTCCGGAGAGCAACATTTTCAGACCCATTTTCCATTTCTTTCACCCTGCATTGTAAGTTGTCTTTCTAATTCCCTGTAAAGGAACATTTGAATGAATGAATGAATGAATGAATAAGTTTATGAATGAATAAGTTTATTAGCCAAGTATTCACATACAAAGAATTTGCCTTGGTGCTCTGCTCGCAAGTGACATGACATACAGTGACAGTTAAGAATGACACATAAAACATTAAACATTAATAATAAAACATTATTGATTAAACATGTGAATTAAATAAAATAGTAAGATTAAACGAGGTTACCAGTTTGAAGTTTGATCTTTATTTTATGAGGAGTTACGATGAGCGATTACGTGAAGAAGGCCGTCAGCCCGCATGCGCGTCAATCTTCAAAGCAGCGGTGTGAAATCACAGATAACAGTTGTTGAACTGAACATAGTAAGATTTAGAGAAGACTAGAACTACCAGATGATCTTTATGATACGAGGGTCGGGCACGTAATCGCTCATCGTAACTCCTCATAAAATAAAGATCAAACTTCAAACTGGTAAGTTCTCGTTTAATCTTACTATTTCACTTCAGAGTCACGTGAGTGACTACGTGAAGATTTTAAAGCTCTGTGATTTCATGCCGTGAACACGAGTCCACACAACACAACTGCATCAGTTGACCACAGATGATTGAACATTAAAAAAGCATTCAGACATGACATAGATTGAAACATGCTGATGTTTTTAACTGTACAAAAAATAATAATAGTAACCCCTTTCATCCAAAACTATAAAACAAAAATAGGGTGGCAAATACCCTCGGTCTGGCAATGGGTTAGTTGTCAAATGATGGGAAAGGTTTGTTCGTTAGACAATCCTGCAACCACTAGGATGTGGTCCAGCGGAACGTCCATAACCCTAGTTGCTGATGTTGTTGCAGCCCTGGTGGAGTGAGATTGAGACTGCCAGTGATCACTCCTGCGCAAGCCAGACCCCGTCTTAACCACCTGGAGGTGGTCTGTACTGATACCTTTTTATGAGGTTTTATGTAACTAACAAACATAGCTAGTTCTAAGGCTCTTGGTGACCTTAACAAACTGTTGTAGATGTGTGATAACACACAACTGAAGTTCCATAGGGTATGCCAACCTCTAGTTTGAAACCTGATGCCCCTGGTCTGCTCTGCTTGCTAAGTCATAACATTAAATGTTATAGTCTACAGATGTAACCATCTTGTCCAGTCGTAGCTTATGCAACGACTGGATCCGTTGGACTGTAACCAGCGCCATGAGCATAACCTCTTTGTAAGTGAGTTTGACCAAGGACAGGGATGTAGTCGGAGCCTATCGGCGAAGCAGCGTCAGCACAATGTCAACATCCCATACCTCTGAGTCCCTGGGCCTGGGAGATTTTGAGTTGAAGATACGTTTCATAAATCTGGCTATCAGTGGGTGAGATCCGACAGAGTGATGTCCCGATCCCAGCAACAAATATGACGACAAGGCACTACTGGCACAAACTCTATCCCTCATAAAAATTAGTTTAGAGAGGAATTGCAAAAACATCTGTTATACGTGTCATGTCATACGTATGTTGGACTGTAAACAGAACACTTCCCACTGATGATATGGGGGATGTACAATTTCTTGGTACTATCTCTCCAGGCCTCAGTGATCATGACCAATGTACGACCAGACAGTCCGAGCCCTAGGTAAGGTCTTCTCAGACTCTGAATCAAAGATTTGATTCGATCATGCAGTGGATGGTCCTCCCCAGTCACGGGGTGAACCAGCAGATTTTCTGCATATGCGAACAGCCATAAAAGGCTCTGTTCTAATTCCCAACATGAGTGGGAATCATGGCTGCGTAGGCCAGTCAGGCATTCCAAAATGCTTGAGGCGGAGTCTTGCTGGTTTTTAGCAAGCACCGACTGATGAGGCAAAGTGGAGGGAACGTATAAAAGACATTCCTCCGTAGCATAGCGAGAATGCATCTACCGCTACTGCCCCTGGGTCTACACACTTAGGTAACTGGTGATTGAGTTGAGCTGTGAACAAATCAATATTACCTTTTTGGTTTTAGTTAATGGAGGTAAATAACGAGACCTACTTAACAGTGTCTCTAACTCCAGGTCCCTTACCTTTGCTGGAGTTTCAGCAAAGTTTCATTCGCAGACTCAGTCCACATGTTTGTCATTTCCATTAGATCGCTGATGCTGCGCCAACTTCTATATTAGTGGCTATTCCGTCCCCGACGGAGCAGCAATTTTAGAGGCAAAGCACACCGCTTCCCCTCATGCGATTGTCATACATTATGCATTAAGCATGGGATCCTGGCACATAGTCATATTCGGGTTCCTGTTTGGAGGTAATCCATAATAACCTTTGACACTCTTTTAGAGTGGGAGTAATTGCACCTGAACCAGGTGTACCATCCATATCCTCAAATTGTCTGTGCATGCTTCTGTACCAAGCATGTTTTGTGACACCATCTCCCAGTCTTTTGGATGGGAGGTAATGCAAACCTTGAACCAAGGCAGCTGCAGGCATGTGACTTGAACTGCCTGTGTATGCATCCGTGACAGGAGGCATAATATATATGGCTCCATCTTCATCCATCTGAATGGGAGGACTTATGCAACCTGAACCAGGAGCTGCCTCGACCATCTTCATCCTTCATACATCCGAATGGGAGGACTTATGCAACCTGAACCAGGAGCTGCCTCAGGCATGTGTGCATGTATTTTAGCACCATCTCCACCACTATGTTCAACCGAGTGGGAGAAATTGCAACCCTGAACCAGGTGTCACTTCAGGCACATGTGCACTCTTCTGTAGCACCCTCTACCACTCCGCTCATTTGAGTGGGAGGAAATTTGCAACCCTGAACCAGGAGCTGCTGCCTGACATGCCTCAGGATGGAGCGTTCTTTGACTGCGACGACTCGCAATTTTGTCTGATATAGATGCCCAAGACTTGGCACTCACTCTGAGTTGGGGTTGTCAGGTTGCTCCCTTCAGCAGCCGCCAGGACTAGCTGTGCAAATCGATGCTCTGTTGGTATCTTCATTTACCAAACAGGCTGCACGTGCTAGTGACTCCGAGTCCTGCTCCTTTCCGATGTCGATGCAGTCTACAGGGAAGGACTGGAGCGCCTCTGGCCCCCGTACGCCAGACAGAGAGAGAAATGCTGGAAAAAACCTGCCAGTTATTTCTCATGGGCGAAGACGTTTACATGAATGAAGACGCCCATCCCAGTTAAATCAGAGATTTGATCACTTTATTGATATGAATAAAGTCGGCGTCTGGGGGAAGAATCTTCCACAGTCCCGTTAATGAGCGGAATTACCATGACGCCACCATGTGTGCTCGCACAGGTGACTGATAGGTATTGCTCAACAAGGCTTTCCAAGCCAGAGATCTGTAACGCCATGGCAGGTCCGATTCCACTACACAATTTATTGGTGTAAGTGATAAATAATATAACTTGTAATTTCTCTCTATTAACACAACTAAATTGGTATGATGATACATATTATGATACCTTGAACAAACCTCTGAACTGATAAATTAGTCAGAGGATACCAGCATAATGGTGCCCACCATGTATAGCCATACTTTTTAAAATAATACACTATATCTGCTACTGCCAATGGAGGCGTGGGGGTGTTTATCTAGCAACGTGAGGGGAACTCTGCCCCCCCCCCCCCCCGGGTATTCTGGAACCTTACTGATGAATTGCAGTATGTGCCATGGACATACTTCCGGGGTAAGAGTCAGTCACACACTGACCCTTCGTACTCCTCTCCACAGAGAGGGGGAATAGTGAGCAGCCCTGTGCACAGGCACTGTCGTGGGCCCCCTGTGGACCTGCGCTGGTGTGGTCCTGTTTCGTGGACCATATCAGGATGGGTTAAATGTCCGTGGACGTACCCTACTGGCCGGGCCCGTCCAGCCCAGGCCTCTCCGACTCCGCATGGTTGCCTACCTTTTGGGCTGCCAAAGTCGGAGTCGCTGACTGCACTGTCAGCGACTCGGGTAGCGAACCCGACGGCCACCGGCTACCCGCTCTCCCTCGGTCCGTAGCCGGCATCCCCGCGGACTATAGTTTCCCCGCGGCCCGTCCGGATAACACCCGAATTTAAAAAGCCCTCGGAAGTCGCTGACCGCACTATCAGCGACTCAGGCAGCAAACCCGACGGCCACCCGCTACCCGCACTTCCGCGGTCCGTAGCCGGCATCCCCGCGGTCCATAATTGGTTTCCCCGCGGTCCGTCCGGGTTTCGCCGTGTATTACTATGTCCAGCAGGAAAACTCTGCGAAGAGAGATTCCTGCAACAAAAGGACAACCTGAAAAGTAAGTTCGAAAACCTACCTGTAGGATTTGAAACTTACCGCTGGAGGAGCGACGCGCCGCCAGCCAGTCATTGCGCAATGCGGTAGACGTAATGACGCGCATGCGGGCTGACGGCCTTCTTCACGTAGTCACTCACGTGACTCCGAAGTGAAATACCAGAGCAAAAGGAGGCTACAGATTTTTGGTTATTGAGTAGAGCTGCTACTCGTGGAAAAAAGCTGTTTTTATGTCTGGCTGTGGCAGCTTTGACAGTCCGGAGTCGCCTTCCAGAGGGAAGTGATTCAAAGAGTTTGTGACCAGGGTCAGAAGTGTCTGAGATGATCTTGCCCGCTCGCTTCCTGGCACTTGCAGTGTACAGGTCGTCAATGGAGGGATGGTTGCAGCCAATAACCTCAGCTGATCGGACGATTCGCTGCAGCCTCCGGATGTCACGCTTGATGGCTGAGCCAAACCAGACCATGATGGAGAAGGTGAGGACAGACTCTACTATAGCCGTATAGAATTGGACCATCACTGCCTGTGGCAGATTGTGCTTCCTCAGCTGCCGCAGGAAGTACATCCACTATTGTGCCTTTTTGACTGTGGAGTCGATGGTGGCCCCCCACTTAAGGTCCTTGGAGATGATGGTTCCCAGGAACTTAAAAGATTCCACAGATGTGACTGCGGTGTTGTTGATGGTGAGTGGGGTGAGGGGAGGGGGAGCTCTCCTAAAGTCTACAATCAATTCCACTGTGTTAAGAGCATTGAGCGCCAGGTTGTTGCATTGAAAATAGAAAATAGGTGCAGGAGAAGGCCATTCGGCCCTTCGAGCCAGCAGATTCCTCCCTATCCTGGATCAGTCCAATCAGGGTTGTGTCTTCCACAAACTTGAGAAGCTTGACCGAGGAGTCAGTGGAGGTGCAGTCATTGGTGTTTATAGAGTAGAGGAGAGGAGAGAGTATGCAGCCTTGTGGTGCTCCTATGCTGAGCGTTTGCAGGTCCGAGATGCGCTTCCTGTCTGTCAGGAAGTTAGTGATCCACCGACAGAGGGGTTCAGGCACAGTCAACTTGGAAAGTTTGGAGTGTAGTAGCTCTGGCACAATGGTGTTGAATGCAGAGCTAAAATCAACAAACAAAATCCTCACATAGGTCCCCTGGTGGTTTAGGTGCTGGAGGATGAAGTGCAGGCCCAGGTTGACTGCGTCATCCACAGATCTATTGGCCCGATATGCAAACTGCAGAGGGTCCAGCAGGGGGTTTGTGATAGTTTTCAGCTTGGACAGCACAAGCCTTTCAAGGATCTTCATGACTACAGAGGTCAGGCCTGTAGTCATGAAGACCAGTAATCTTTGCCTTTTTGGGTACAGGGACAATAGTGGAGGCTTTGACACAGGCAGGGACAGTACAGGTTTGCAGGGGCTGGTTGAAAATGTCTGTGTTGACCTGTGCCAGTTGTTCGACACAGAGCTTGAGAGTAGAGGGGGAAACATTGTCCGGTCCTTGAGACTTCCGGCTTTTCTGATTTACAGATTTACTTATGTTTCATGTGTATACTTCACCCTTTGCATCTCTTGGTCTTTACACCATTGATAAATGTAACAGCTCCTCTCTGCTTAAACCCACCACAATTTATACACACCTATCAAAGGATACCATGACCTTTCGGAAAACGTGGAGAAGATTTATTCAATTGATGCAAAGGAGCAAGGAAACAGCAACTTGCTGCATCTAGAAATAAATAAGACTACTGTGCTATATGATCTAAAATCATAAAGAAGGATAAAATAATCTATCAGCTGATGGGTTAATATTCAGGAGATACAATTAAAGGTAATATGCAAAAGAACAAAATGTAAATAGGGTGGAAAAGGTTAAGAAAATTAGTGAAAGTTATGCAATTATTTTACTGTTATGGATATTCAATGAACTTAAAGAATTATAGAATGTATACACATAGAACAATCTGAGTTGCTATAGAAAATAATTGTTCCTGATTTACGGAGAAATCACCTTGCAGACATTTCTCAGAAACGGAACCTTCACGTAGCCCAAAGACAGCCTGCAATAGGAAAAAAATGATTTTATGATCTAGATTGCACAAAGAGTCATGAAGCAAATTCAATAAAAATAAATGAGGAAACAGCATGGGATTGGGATGAATCGGTAGCTCTTTCAAAGAGCAGCCATTCATAATGGGCCAAATAGCATCCATCTCTACAATTCTGTGAAATTAAGCCAAACCATAATGATCACAGCAGTGGAAAAGCAGCCACCTCAAATACAGCAGAATGCTGGTGCAATACATTAAATGCTATGAGTTCAAGAAACTAACAGTGCGCATTATGCAATTAACCAGAGCTTATATTAAATTGTACCAAGGGAAAGCTGCTTTGACATTTTAAGGTTTCTGGGCATGTTTATACTTGCAGTATGTTGGAACCTTATGTTTCTTTATATGATATGTTTGATGTAAAAATACTTGAAGACACTTCACGACAAAATATAATGGTTCCATGAATTACGGTAGGAGATGCTGAAGGTGGAACGGTTCGGAAATTTAGTGAAAGTTATGCAATTATGGATAAAATGTACAGATTTTTCTGTCCAAGAGGAGGAGTTTCAGAACGTCTGCCAGTATTGATAGGATGAGTGGCATAGGGCATAGAGTTGGATGGTGTAAAAGATTCAAATAATGTCATTGTTTTTGGACTCTTCAGTTGCATAGTACAATTGTGCATAAATAGTCCTGTGTTTAGTTCAGTTTAGATTATTGTCACGTGTACCAAGGTACAATGAAAAGCTTTTGTTGCCTGTTAACCACAGTGCAAACCCGTTGTGCTGCTGCTGCAAGTAAGAATTTCATTGTTGCGTTTCAGTACATAGAACATAGAACAGTACAGCGCATTAATGGGCCCTTCGGCCCACAATGTTTGTGCTGAACATATGATGCCTAGTTAAACTGATCTCATCTGCTTGTACAGGATCTATATTCGTCTATTCCTTGCATTTCCACCTGCCTATCTAGAAGTCTCTTAAACACTACTATCGTATCTGCCTCCACCACCACTCTCTACATATGACAATAAAACACGCTTAACTCTCTTGATGCTCTTGTGATCACTGTAGTTGAAGGTCATCATCCTGAATGACTACTGTTGCTCCATCAGGCAATTTGAGTGGAGGAGAGTTTTGTGCCAAATGAACTTAGAAATGTAGAAACATCGTAAATAGGAGCAGGAGTAGACCATTTGGCCCTTTGAGCTAGCAGCACCATTCAATATAACCATGGCTGATCATCCAAAATCGGTACCCCATTCCTGCTTCCTCTCAATATCCCTTGATTCCGTTAACCCAAAGAGCTATATCCAACTCTCTCTTGCAGTGCTAAATAGACAATAGGTGCAGGAGTAGGCCATTCGGCCCTTCGAGCCAGCACCGCCATTCAATGTGATCATGGCTGATCATCCACAATCAGTACCCCGTTCTTGCCTTCTCCCCATATCCCCTGACTCTGCTATTTTTAAGAGCCCTATCTAGCTCTCTCTTGAAAGCATCCAGAGAACCTGCCTCCACCGCCCTCTGAGGCAGAGAATTCCACAGACTCACCACTCTCTGTGAGAAAAAGTGTTGCAGTTTCCTCATGGCTCCAGTGACATACGTTTGATCCTGATCCCGTGTGTGTGAGGTTTGTAACTGCTTATTTCCCACAAATGCTCGTTTCCTCCCACATCCCAGAAATAGCTTGAGTTGAGTTTTATTGTCACATGTACTGAGTTACAGTGAAAACCGTTTGTTGCGTGCTAACCAATCACTGAAGACAATCGAGCCATCCACAGTGTACAGAAACATGATAAAGAGGAATAACATGAATAATCTTTTGTGAAAGATAAAGTCCAGTACAGTCCGACCAAAGATAGTCCAAGGGTCTCCAATGAAGTAGGTAGTAGCTCAGGACTGCTCTCTAGTTCTTGGTAAGATGATTCAGTTGCCTGTTGACAGCTGGGAAGGAACTGTCCCTGAATCTGGAGGTGTGCGTTTTCACACTTCCATCCCTCTTTCCTGATGGGAGAGGGGAGAAGAGGGAAAGGCCGGGATGCGACTTGTCTTTGATTATGCTGGTGGTCTTGCCGAAGCAGCGTGTGCGGTGTAAATGGAGTCAATTATTTCAAGAGGACTAGAATACAAAAACAGATATGTAATGCTGAGGCTCTGTGAGGCACTGGTCAGGTCGCATTTGGCGTTTTTGAGCACCATATCTAAGGATGTGCTGGCTCTGGAGAGGGTCCAGGGAAGGTTTACAAGAATAATCCCAGGAATAAGTGGGTTAACATGATGAGCGTTTGACGGCACTGGGGCCTCCAATCGCTGGAGTTTAGAAGGATGAGGGGACACCTCGTAGAAACTCACCGAATAGTGAAAGGTCTGGATAGGGTGGATTTGGAGAGGATGTTTCTACTAGTGGGAGAGTCTCGGACTGGCAGTTTTCATCTATATATTTTTTTGGAATTTCTCACATGAGACAATGTTTCATTCCTGGTGCATATTCAGTGATCAATCTTTTCACAATATGCTTTGCAGAAGCTTTTCCCGGCAATAATAGGGACTAAGAAGAAGATATGAGGAAAGATTGCTGTAACTAATTTCTTCCAGTCTTTATCCAATGCTCTTTTCTTGTAGGTTCCTAAAAAGGAATAAAAATGAATTATGGTCTATTATCAAAATATCATCATAGAAAATTTTAAATGAAATTGATTCTTAAACTCCTAAATGTGTTTATGCTGGTAAAATGTAGCAATGTAGTACTTTGTGCACATGTTCCAAAGTGTGGCTATTACATAATCTGTCCTTTTGTAATGTAGGGTTGGTGGGTGAAAGAATGATCTTGAGCTGCATGTGTATGTGTCATCATTCTTCCGCACATCTCACTAAAGGACATTCAAGTCCACTGCGAAATATCCATTACCACACAGTGACTGTTCTTCCTGGTTTGCCCTTTTCCTTCTCAGGGGAAGATATAATAATTAAGAAGAAAATGAAGAACAGGCCCTTCAGCCCATTGTGCTGTACTGTTCTAAGATGGAATTGAAACCATTGCCCGTCTTGGGAACAATGGCATTAGTTGTTAATGGCAGAGAACAGAAATATGTTCAAGTAAAAGAATCACATACTTCAGAAAGAAACATTTCCAATGGGCAATATTAATTTTGAATCCAGACGATTTTTCGATAAGTTCATCTTTTTTTTTGCAGGAGGAACAAAAAGCCAAGGAAAAAACTGACAAGATTAAACTTGCTTTGGAAAAGCTGAAAGAAGCAAAGGTTAAAAAGGTCAGTGTGATAACAAAATTGTCGGCAAATGTGTATTTGGTCAGCAATCTAGAGGTGGTCAAACTAAATCGCACTCTGCCAAGTTGTAAGATTTTAAACATCAATTGTCTCATGAGCATCACAGGGTGGACTTTAAAGCCCACTGTCAAACTCCACTGCTGCCTTGCAAGCTGCACCTAATTACTTATCCCCCAAAATTTCAGCTTTCCTCCCATGTTTGTTGTATGATACAGTTGGAGGTAGATGAGGGTAGTTACATCATTGATATACCATCCAAACACTTGTTCAATTCTTCTTGAGCAAAATGAAGCTTGTCAAATCAACAATCTCTCTAATCACAAACTATTGAATACATGAGGAAATCTAGATGCAACAGTCCCAAAACCCCAACAACCAAGAAAAACAATTGAGAGTTAATGGAATAAGGATTACCTTGTACAGTATCCCTGATGAATTTAGCAATGATCCTATGGTTTGCTTTTACTTTGCATAATCTAGCATAATCTAACATGTAAATGTAAAAGCTATTGAATGATTTGGCAGCATATTATCATTAAGATATCATAGTTAATACCAATAGTAGAGAACTTTACACAACTGTACTCTTAGTACATTTTAACCCAAATCTAACAGAAAAACATCAAAAATGTAATATTTTACTTAACCCCATTGATTTTTTATTTCTTTGCTCATGAAGAACTGGATCACATGTGCAAATTTGAACTCGAAATTCAATTTTCGTATCTTCCCCCACAGGGAATTCTAGTGGACTCGGCAATTCTAATCGAACTGGCAATTTTGGGGATTGTTCTAATTGGGAGTAAGAATTATATTTTAAAGCAGAAAACATATTCTGCACAGTTCTGCCATGGACAGATGGTCCACAAGGACTCTCATAATAACTTACCATTTCTAAACCAACACAACTTTCCAACGAAGACCCGGAATCTCATAGATTTTTTTTTAAAGTCAGGTTTCCTCCCATGTTTGTTGTATGATACAGATGGAAGTAGATGGATTCCAAAATTTCACAATTTAGCCTAATGGTGGTCTGGCCCAGAACATGTCCTGAAGTGGAGGCTGAATCCATAACTGGGCGACATGGCTGCGCAGCAGTAGAGTTGCTGTCTTGCAGCGCCAGCGACCCGGGCTCGATCCAGACTATGGGTGCTATCTATAAGAAATTTGTACGTTCTCCTCGTGACCGCGTGAGTTTTCCCTGGGAGTTCTGGTTTCCTCCCACACTCCAAAGATGTACAAGTTTGTAGGTTAATTTGGCTTCGGTAAAAATGTTAAATTATACGTAGAGTGTAGGAAAGTGTTAGTGTACGGGGATCACATGTTGGTGTGGACTCGGTGGGCGGAAGGGCCTGTTTCCGCAGTGTATCTCTAAATTAAAATAAAATAAACTTCTGATAGAACGGGTGGAGCAACGCCTTTGACCAACATTAGCACATTCTATTCACCTATTTGGAGCCAGCTGAATGAATTCCTGTAATTAAAGCTAATAGGTCACGCTCTATTTAATATTAGCTCTTTAAAATAGTTATTTCTGTCTCATGAATATCTAGCTGTAACTTTTCCATCTCAATAATTCAGATGTTACCAGGCGTTGGGAGATTTTCGGGGTTATTTCAGAGACCAGAAATGGGTCACCCTAAAGTAGGTGTGTTTGGGAAGCCACTAGATCACACTGCCTTCTCAAATATCCCACTGTGTTCTGTCAATGCAACATTATACCTATTACTGCTGTAAGTAGATAAAGTTGTGGAATTCTATTCATAGATCTTTGAAATTCCTCTAAATCTGTTCACTAAATTTGTTCACTAATTACTTAGAACTGCTTGTCCATTTTGTTCGACTGTAACAGGAAAAAAAAAATAATCTTGTCTAGACCACAGTGTGAGATGACTGGTAGTCAGCAATGTCTTGATGCTCACAGGCATCAGCACTGTGTCGTACATAACTTGCTTGTTCCTCCTTGGCTATTGAACTTAATCAGACTATGTTCAGGGAATAAGGAACTAAGAAATAAGGAAAACAAAAACCAAAGAATACATCCAACGTTCTTTCACATTTCCTGATGATTGCCCTCTAATGGAGCAATGGGACCGGTCTCGGCAGAGCAAAACCTATCTTCCTGCCCTTTTTTACTGCAAGGCATCACAAATATCCCCGTTAAATATTAGATTGATCAAGGCCTAGCCTTCAGACCTTGCCAAAAAATTGAACCATTTCTGATAGATTTGGAAGTCACCGTATAGATTATGGGGTGACTTCCAAAACTCATGTCCTAAGTGAAAGAAATATTAAGAAATTCAGTTACCATTTTACTTCAAGGCATCTGGCTTTTTTGTTGTTACAACAAAATGCAATTTGATGGATGAAATTATTGGATAATTGGAAATGTTGTGAATGTTGGAACATGCAGACTTCATTTTGCCCCTAATTCGTGCTCCACCATTGAATGAAACCATGACTGATCTGTAACCTAAGATAGATGCAAAGTGCTGGAGTAACTTAGTGGGTCAGACAGCATCTCTGGAGAAAAAGGATGGGTGACGTTTTCGGGTCGGGACCCTTATTCTTCTATCCAGTTTCTCCAGAGATGCTGCCTGACCCACTGAGTTACTCCAGCACTTTGTGTCTCTTTTCAGTATAAACCAGCATCTGCAGTTCCTTTCTACACACTTGATCCATAACCTCCCTCCACATGCCATCCAGTTTACAATATCATTAATGCCTTTGTTAACAAACCTATAAAATGTCTGGTTTAGATAGCCATTGAACCCAAATTAACTGCCATTAGTGGGGAAAGAATTCCATACTTCCAGTACCCTTCAATAAAGAAGACCTTTATAACTATTTCCAGAAGACTATCTCTAATATTTAGGTTATCCTCTCAATAGTTAATCCCTAAATAGTTTAATTCTCCCTGCTCCCAGCCCGGAGAAGGTACAGAAGCTTGAATGCGTGCAACCCCAGACTCAGGAACAGCTTCTTCCCCATTATAAGGCTTCTTAACATTCCTTCCAATAGACAATAGGCAATAGACAATAGGTGCAGGAGTAGGCCATTCGGCCCTTCGAGCCAGCACTGCCATTCAATGTGATCATGGCTGATCATCCCCAATCAGTACCCCGTTCCTGCCTTCTCCCCACATCCCCTGACTCCGATATTTTTAAGAGCCCTATCTAGCTGAAAGCATCCAGAGAACCTGCCTCCACCTGAGGCAGAGAATTCCACAGACTCACCACTCTCTGTGAGAAAACGTGTTTCCTCGTCTCCGTTCTAAATGGCTTACTCCTTATTCTTAAACTGTGGCCCCTGGTTCTGGACTCCTCCAACATCGGGAACATGTTTCCTGCCTCTAGCATGTCCAAACCCTTAACAATCTTATATGTTTCAATGCGATCCCCTCTCATCCAGCTGCTCCATTCTCTCAGCATATGACAGTCCCGCCATCCCGGGAATTAACCTTGTAAACCTATGCTGCACTCCCTCAATAGCAAGGATGTCCTTCCTCAAATTAGGGGACCAAAACTGCACGTAATACTCCACGTTTGGTCTCACTAGGGCTCTGTACGACTGCAGAAGGACCACTTTGCTCCTATATTCGATTCCACTTGTTATAAAGGCCAACATACCATTCGCTTTCTTCACTGCCTGCTGTACCTGCATGCTTACTTTCATAGACTGATAAACAAGGACCCCCAGATCCCGTTGTACTTCCCCTTTTCCCAACTTGACGCCATTTAGATATTAATCTGCCTTCCTGTTTTTGCTACCAAAGTGGATAACCTCACATTTATTCGCATTAAACTTCATCTGCCATGCAGCTGCCCATTCCCCCAACCTGTCCAAGTCACCCTGCATTCTCATAGCATAAGTTATGGTACTGTCCGATTCACTTCTACCCCATAGTGGACATTGGACTTTGTCTATAGTACTGATGCACTACAAAGCTACATTCTGTATACAACTACAGTATATTCTGCATTGTGTATCTTCCCCTTTGCTCTATTTATTGTACTTGAGTTTGAGTTGATTTTATTTATGTGTAGTATATCTGATCTGTTTGGATAGTGTACAAAACAATGTGTTTCACTGTTAATTGGTACATTTGACCCCATTAATTGGTCCCATCGGTCCACCGAGGCCACGCTGACCATCAATAACCCGATTTGGATATCTTGAAAACTGAGGACGTTGAGGGATTAGTGATTAGTACAGGAGAGTTTACTAACATAATATTTATGTTCTTATGATTATAGTTTCTCCTCATCAATCAAATTAATCAAATCTTTTATTAACCTTCTACTAAATTTCAGCGAATACATTGATAGTTGTATTTTGTCATCTAAATGCTAGTTGGAAAGTATTAGATCATTCATGCGTGTTCAATCAAAATCACATTTACCTTCCAGCTTGTTGTTAAGGTCCTCATGAATGACAACAGCAGTAAAACTCTGATGGTTGATGAAAGGCAGACTGTGCGAGAAATTCTGGACAATTTATTTGAGAAGTCTCACTGTAACTGCAGCGTGGAGTGGTGCCTGTATGAAAATAATCCTGAGCTACAGATCGGTAAGAAGTGGGATTTTAAAATGACATTCAGAACATTCAAAGCCAGGCCCTTGATTTTGTAAAGACAGTAAAACTAGTGATGTTCATCTGTAATATTCTGTGAGATAGCAGCTTTTGTTTTTCACAGATGTGTACTTTTACAAAGAAAACACAAAGCTAATTTTGTTATTTTTTTCTTTTTTCAAAATGTAAGCCTCACTGTCAAGGGCACCATTCTTTGCTAACGTTGAATTGCCTGTGCGTAGGTGGCAGTAAATGTCCCGCTTGAACTGCAGCAGTCCTTCTGGTAAAGAACTGGGATGTCAGAGAGGGAGGTCCAGGAGCTGCACCCAGTAATGAGGAAGAAAAACAGATGGATTTCCAAGTCAGCATGGTGTGCAACTTGGAAGGGAGCCATCAGGTGTTAGTGTTTCCAAGTGCCTGTGCCGGAACTCCTTGTCCTTCTTAAAGATGGAAATCACTCTGTCAGTGAAGAGATGCTGACAGAATAATGCAGGAGTATAGAACATAGAACAGAATTGCACATAAATAGGCTATTTGGTGCACAGACAATATCTGTGCCAGATACAACTTATTTTGCATGTAAAATTTTGAGAGGCTTTGATAAGGTAGACCGTCAAAACCTTTTGCCCAGAATGGAAATGTCCAACATTAGAGGGCATAGTTATAAGGTGAAGGGGTAAAGTTTAATGCAGATGTGTAGGGCAAGTATTTTACACAGAGAGTAGTGGAGGCTTGGAACACATTGCCAATATGGTTGTGGAGGCAGATATGATGGTGGCATTTAAGAGGCACATGTAAGAGGAGGGAATGGAAGGGTATGGATCATGTACAGCCAGATGAGATCAGTTTAACTTGACATCATGTTCTGCACAAACATTGTGGGCTGAAGTGCCCCTTCCTGTGCTGTACTGTTCTATTTTCTATGTTCTAACATGTGATGCACCAATCGTGTAGAGAACGGGATTAGCGCCCTATCCATAAATGAATGATGATGTGCAGGAAAAAACTGCAGATGCTGTTTTAAACCGAAGATGGACATAAAATGCTGGAGAAAGTCAGCGGGACAGGCATCATCTCTTTCAACACGGCATTGAGCTTCTTGTTGGAGTTACAATCACATGCGCAAGCAGAGATTATTCAATCATGCATACACAAACATTCAGCTGCTGGAATCAGAGCCATCTTAACAGCATTATAGGCCCCCGGGCAAAGCAGTGTAGTGGGGCCCCTACCCACACACCCACTCACAAGAATACAAATGTAAATGGTCGATAAAATGAAACATATATTTATTGGTACTTCCGAGTCTGCGGAGCTTCTAGCCGCGGGTGCTGTGTGGACTTTAAGAGCTCCGACCGCTGGTCTGCGGCCTATAGCAAGTCACAACATACATAGATTAGCATGGGGCCCCCATGCTCGTGGGGCCCCGGGCAACTGCCCAGCCTGTCCATGCGTTAAGACGGCCCTGGCTGGAATATAAAACAGCTGGAAGAATTCAGTTAGTCGAGCAGCATCTGTGGAGGGAAATGAACAGCTGAGGTTTCGTGTTAGCACAATTCATCATCGTCCTCAGTGCAGATGAAGGATTCCGAGCCGAAACATCAACTGTCCATTTCCCTCCACAGATGCTACTCAACCCATTGAGATCCTCCAGCAGATTGTTCATTATTTAATTGTGCTCCTCTATTATGCCCTCTAAGCGGTGGAAAGGCTTTGAGATGTCAGGAGGTGAATCACTGGCAGCAAGATACCCAGCCTCTGACGTGCTCTTGCAGCTGCAATATTGTGTTTACTTATAGTACTCACTCGCGGGATGTGGGCTTGGATGAAAATGCTAGTGTTCCTGATTGCCTGTTCCTTCTTGCCCTCAGTTGAGGGGCCAGCAAAGAGTTGGTGGGTCTAGAGTCACATGGCATCACAGCTGTTAGATGCCAGTGATTTCCTTGAACTGATTCTCAGCAGCAACAGTTGGAAAAGGGAAGCTATTACCGCAGAAATTGTTAGATGGTGTGGGGAGTTTTCACAGAGATCAGCAGAAACACTGTTACTTTAGCACTGACTGCAAATTTTGCCCGTGTAGCTCTTAAGCCATGCGATTTCTGTCATTTTTTAAAGTTAATCTTTGTTCATTTCTAAAGTATATGCAGCATTTCCATTACAAATTGATTGATTTTATACCTATGATATGATTCTTAAAGCTTGATTATGATATTAAATGGAATTGTGGCTGTACCCATCTGGGAAACCTAGTTTATTTTTTTTGTTTCATCTTCCTTTGCTTACAGTTTTTTCTTTACTGAAGAGACTAAATTGGTTCTTAAAATGGCACATTATTTCAGCTGGTCTGAAGAAGGGTTTCGGCCCGAAACGTTGCCTATTTCCTTCGCTCCATAGATGCTGCTGCACCCGCTGAGTTTCTCCAGCATTTTTGTGTACCCTCGATTTTCCAGCATCTGCAGTTCCTTCTTTAACACATTATTTCAGCTTCTTGCAATCAAACGCAAGCCTAGAGTACCTAATGATGCTGTCTCCCAAGGTAGGCACTGCTAGGACTCCAGCCTCCTTAGAGCAGGATGCCTAAAGGGAGGCACTGTGGCACAGTGGTAGAGTTGCAGCCTTACATCGCCAGATACACTGGTTCGATCCTGACTACGGGTGTTCTCTGTACGGATTTTGTACGTTCTCCCCGTGACCTGCGTGGGATTTCTCTGGGTGCTTCAGTTTCCTCCAACACTCCAAAGACGTAGAGGTTTGGTATAATTGTAAATTGTCACTAGTGTGTAGGATAGTATTAGTGTGCGGGAATTGTTGGTCGGTGCGGATGCGGTGGGCCGAAGGGCCCGTTTCACGCTGTATCTCTAAACTAAATTTAAAAAACTAAACTAAGTTTCCCTGCAGAGGAACCCAGAGGCACAACGTGCTGCTGTTCAGTTCCAGGAACCAGCTGTCATAAATCAAGAGCCTACAGTCTCTTATCACTTGGTGGCTTCAAGTAATCAATTCGCAGCTTTCTGGCCTTCAAGGCATTGTGAGGTCAACTTAATGTGTACCAGGTGGGTGCAATGTTATGACCGAGTAGGCGTATTGTTTGGTTGCTTGCTTGACCTTTGATAGCGATCAATGTGAATTATATTTTTTATAAAAATGAAAAATCCTGTAAACACTCAGTGGGCCAGGCAACAATTGTGGAAAGAGAACAGAACAAGTGTTCATAAAATAAAGTAAAGTATCCTTTATTGTCATTCAGACCTTTCGGTCTGAACGAAATTTCGCATGGTACATGGTACAGAGAAAGTGAAAGTTGGGGGAGTAATGGATAATATGCGAGTTCGGTATTCCGACTGCGCATGCCCAGATCATAGGTCACTTGCTATAAACAGTCTCGCCAACGGTGGTGCTGCATTGTGTGCAGGCTTGCGTTTCGTCTGTGGTCGGGGTTGGGCCTGGCTCTCTGGCGCTGCGGGCGCTGTTCAGTTGCTGCTGGGCTGTCCCCGTCCCCTCCCGGATGTCCCGTCCCTGTTCAGGAGGGGCCGGACATGCCCGTCCCTGTCCGGTGGCAGCCCCGGACTTGCAGCCGGCGCGGGGGGAGGGGGGGGGGAGACGCTGGCTCTGCTCCAGAGGGGCCATTCCCCAGCGGGCTGGCGACCGTCAGCTGCACCTCTCGCCTTTTCCAGTGGCTGTTGAGAACTTACATTCTCTCAATGGGAAAGATGCCACCGTCCCTTGCCCCCTCCAGTCTTTCACACTCGGGTACAACAGCCCCCACAAACCCGGAGGGGATGGTGACACTCTATGGGAGACGGCACCCAGCCCCAGCTTGGGTGAGGCAACGCCCTGATTCACGTCTCATCTCCACCTCCACCCCCCTCCTCTCAGTCCGACAACGAGATCCTGCTGAGGATGGGCAGCCGCCGGCCCTGCTCGAAGACGGGCGACTCGGAGACGCTGCTGCTGGAGTCATCCTGGTCAGAGAGAAAATCTGCGGATGGGCTCCTGCCGGCCACGGGCAGGCCGGGCGCCCACTGGAGCTGCTGGTGCTGTTGGTGGTGCTGGCGGCAGCAGCAACCTCCTCCCCCTCCCTTGCCCAGCCACAAGCCCAGAGTCCGGGCCAGCTCCAACTGAGGGAGCTGAGGGAGCGCAGCTCGGCCAGGCCGTGGGCGAATTGGCACTTGTCGCCGTAGAGGCCCATCGGGGAGCGGGTTCCTCTGGAGTTGGAGCGGAGTTGGGCTGAAGTTGCCGCTTCTTCTCCACGCTGGCTGTGGGCCTGGGAGCCAGTGTCCCATCGGTCCAGACGTCTCCGGCAGCCCCCCAGGCGGGAATGGGACACTCAAGTGGAGGGGGGGGAACGGGGATGGTTCAGTGGCGGTTCGACAGCACTTGCTGCACCAGGGACTTGGGTTCGATCCTGGCTGCGGATGAAGCGCGGGTCTGTGTGCGTGCAGCTGCGGAGAATGTCTCTCCGCCGGTCCAGTCTCCCCCCCTCCCCGGTCTCCCACTCACAAGTGCCCCCTCTATCTTCCATCTGACAAATACAAGCATGAAAAAAGAGAAAAAATCGGACCCAAACTATACTCACTGTATCTACAACACTTCATTTGATTTTTCTTTATAACATTTGACCTTTGACAAATCCCATAATTCCTCGCGTTTTTCAAAATACTGAACTCGCTTATTCAAAGAGAATACCTCCGATGGGGTGAGGGCAGGTTGACAAAGTAAGTTAGTTGAAATGATACCATTTGATATCGAGTTGCCCCGTACATCACTTTTAAGCTTTGCCCATCTCAGCTTAAAACTATGCCCTCAATAGACAATAGACAATAGGTGCAGGAGTAGGCCATTCGGCCCTTCGAGCCAGCACCGCCATTTAATGTGATCATGGCTGACCATCCCCAATCAGAACCTCGTTCCTGCCTTCTCCCCATATCCCCTGTCTCCGCTATTTTTAAGAGCCCTATCTAGCTCTCTCTTGAAAGCCTCCAGAGAACCTGCCTCCACCGCCCTCTGAGGCAGAGAATTCCACACTCGCAACTCTGTGAGAAAAAGTGTTTCCACATCTCCGTTCTAAATGGCTTACTCCTTATTCTTAAACTGTGGCCCCTGGTTCTGGACTCCCCCAACATCGCGAACATGTTTCCTGCCCGTGTGTCCAAACCCTTAGCAATCTTACATGTTTCAATGAGATTCCCTCTCATCCTTCTATCCTTCTAAACTTCAGAGTGTACAAGCCCAGCCGCTCCATTCTCTCAGCATATGACAGTCCCGCCATCCCGGGAATTAACCTTGTAAACCTACGCTGCACTCCCTCAATAGCAAGAATGTCCTTCCTCAAATTAGGGACCAAAACTGCACACAATACTCCAGGTGTGGTCGCACTAGGGCTCTGTACAACTGCAGAAGGACCTCTTTACTCCTATATTCGACTCCTCTTGTTATAAAGGCCAACATGCCATTCGCTTTCTTCACTGCCTGCATGCTTGCTTTCATAGACTGATGAACAAGGACCCCAGATCCCGTTGTACTTCCCCTTTTCCCAACTTGACGCCATTTAGATAGTAATCTGCCTTCCTGTTTTTGCTACCAAAGTGGATAACCTCACATTTATCCGCATTAAACTTCATCTGCCATGCATCTGCCCACTCCCCCAACCTGTCCAAGTCACCCTGCATTCTCATAGCATCCTCCTCACAGTTCACACTGCCACCCAGCTTTGTCATCTGCAAATTTGCTAATGTTACTTTGAATCCCTTCATCCAAATCATTGATGTATATTGTAAATAGCTGCGGTCCCAGCACCGAGCCTTGCGGTACCCCACTAGTCACTGCCTGCCATTCCGAAAGGGACCCGTTAATCCCTACTCTTTGTTTCCTGTCTGCCAACCAATTTTCTATCCATGTCAGCACTCTACCCCCAATACCATGTGCCCTAATTTTGCCCACTAATCTCCTATGTGGGACCTTATTAAATGCAAGTATGTGATATTTCCATTCTGGGAAAAAGATTGTGACTATATACCCTATCTATGCCATTCTGAATTTTATATGTGTGTATGGTCTCTTATATGATGTCCCCTCAACCTCTGGTGTTCCAAAGAAAACAATCCAAGTCTGTCCAAACACTCCATGTAGCTAATACCCGTTAATCCAGGCATAATTCTGGTAAACCTCTTCTGCATCCTTTCCGAAGCCTCCACAATCTTCCTGTATGATGGCGACCAGAACTGTACAAAGTACTGCAAATGCAGCGAGTGGATGGGGGGGGGGAGGTTGAGGGAGGATGGAGTGAGTGCATGGGGGGGAAGGGCAAGAGGAGGAGTGGGCGGGTGAGGGGAGATCACCGGCGTCACAACGAGAACCCGTCAGCCACGCCTGTGCAGTTAGGGGCTATGGGTGAGTGGTGGAATATTGCATTGGGGGAACGGGTTGCATTGGAGGAACGGGTGAATGGTGGAATATTGCGTTGGGTTTTTGTTTGCGTTGGGGGACCAGGCCTCCCGTGTGACTGGGACCCAACGGGTCCCACTTAGTCTAGTTGTCAATGTTATTGAGCAGTAAACTATTTACAAAGAGATCTTGTATAAGTTTTGTAACCATTTTTCAATTTATATTAGTGCATTGTTGACATTCAAGCAGGAAAGTTGCATCACCTAGGCTTTTGTACGCAGGGTGGAACTTTCAACATAGGTGTTGCAATGTTCCAACAGACAAATTGCAGAAACAGTTAAAAACAAGAAGGGAACTCGTGTGTGGTGATTTTTCCATTTGCTTTTTAAAACCTTATTTGGATGTATGATAATAAAAGCATACAAATTAAAGACTAGTGCCTTCCTCTGATAAACCCTAATGAACAGCTTAAAAATGATAACCACACAGATGGAGATAATGTGGAGATAGTTCCTCTTGGGCTGGCCAGCAGATTGTAAACATGGCTAACTCTTTGATTGGGGTACACTGTCAACTATAGGGAATCTGGCCAACTGTCTCAAACAATGGAAAGAGAAAGTGTGATGAAGACACAAAGAAGTGCAGATGCCGGAATCTTGAGTAAAACACGAAGTACAGGAGGAACACAGCAGGTTAGACAGCAAGTTACCATTAGCTAGACACCTAGGACCTGAAATTCCTGCGCAACAATCATTAAATATGAAATATGTTCTACTTTGTAATAATCTGATGCACTAAATCAACTCCGTCTGTCCAAAATATCACCTTTAATCTATAACTATAATCTCTAGCATCTCTCACTCTTTTATTAGGTGATCAATTTTGATTGATCGATCTATTGAAAAATACAACATAGAAATTTCAGTCCACCAAGGACTGTCAGGTCAATCCAAGATGGCAGCACACGTCTCCTCCTGTCTCTGACTGTGCCTGTTTGTTTTGCGGGTGTGACTGGGTGACTCAGTGAGTTTTCTCACTCAGACTGAGTGAGTTTTCTGTGGGTCGTCTGCGAGCGTTGTCGTTCCGTCGGGAAGCCACGGAGCGGATTTCTTGTAGGACTCTCCCTGCACTGATGTGTGGCGTCGTTGGTTGAGGCGAAGTGGTCTGGCTGCTTTTCTCCTCGATTTTCGGGATCTCAGCATGCAATGTCGCTGCTCATGGCTGCTCTTTTCCTATTGATTTGGAGCGGCACCGGGGGAAGCCCCCACGGGACTGAGGGCTCCTGTCCAGTCAACTTTACACCGGTTTTGCCATGCCGGGGGACGTGCGTTTCTGGCAGTCCGCTGGGCATTAGTTTGTCACCTATGACTCTTCTGCCCCCCGCATCTATGGACTTGGCCCGTCTGGTCAGCTTGATGGCCTTACAAGACAACTTTATTATTCCTTCAAGTTGCCTTCGTGACTTTTTTATATTTTTAAAGATTAGAAAAGATCATTTAAGCAAATCTATAAGGTCTGATTATAGGTGTATAATTGTTCTGTTGCTGCTGATTTCAGGGAATGTTCAACCTAACCCAGGCCCAGGCTCTGTTGAGTCTGCTGTTAATTTTAACACCCCTGCTGAATTTGAATCAAGGTCTGGACTTGGTTTCATCCATTTGAATGTGCGCAGTATGATTGCAAAAATGGATATGATTCGTATCTGGGCTCATTCAACTGATGCTGATGTTATTGTCATATCTGAAACTTGGCTAAACAAAGCAGTTTTAAACAAGGATATCAACATTGATGGCTACAATGTGTATAGGACTGATCGACCCAAGAAGGGCGGAGGGGTCGCAGTCTATGTCAAGTCTAAGTTTCATGTGAAGATCCGTCTCTCTACATCAGTGAGTAAGCAATTTGAACTTCTGGCTCTTGACATGGAAATCTCAAAAACTCTCCACATCACTGTCGTCGGTTGCTATAGGCCACCTTCAGCTATCAGCTGCACCTTACCATCTTTAATGGAGCTTTTATCCGGGTTGAACTTTAATGAAATTGTCCTTATTGGTGACCTAAACTGGAACTGGCTGCTACCAGCATCAGATGATTTTAAAGCATTTTGTGATTCGTTTAATTTCTTGCAGATTGTTGACAGTCCTACTAGACCTAATCTGAAATGTCCGGAAAAATCTTCTTTAATTGATCTTATCTTAACTAATGTTCCTCATAAATATTCTGCTGCTTCTGTTTTTGCAAATGACATCAGTGACCACTGTGTCATTGCAACAGTAAGAAATACAAAAGTTCCTAAAACCAAACCGCGTGTCATCATAAAGCGGGACATGAAAGATTTTGTGGAGCAAGCATTTTTTCATGACCTGTTTCTCTTTGGCTGGGAGAAAATTAATGTAATTCCTGATGTTGAAAATGCCTGGAAATTCTTTTATGATGGTTTTATTGAAATTGTTAACAAGCACGCTCCTTTTAGGAAGTATAGAATAAGGGGCAGGGATAATGCATGGTTCACGTGAGAGTTATCCATTTTACTCCATGAGTGCAATGTGGCATGGTCTAAAGCCAGGAGTACTGGTCTTGGATCAGACTGGTTGCTCTTTAGGCAGCTGCGAAATGCAAGCACAGTTGCAATTAGAAAAGCCAAAGCTGATCATTTCCTTACTGAAACTTCAAATAACCTAAACAATCCGTTGAAATTCTGGAAAACCATTAAATCAATAACTGGAAATAAAAATGTTATTGAGCTACCTCCATGCATTGTCAAAGACTCTACCCAAATTTATGAAAAGGCTGACATGCTTGGTTGTTTTAATGAGCATTTCATTGCCTCTGGTTCACTTTTCAACTCTCAAAACACAGCTCAAGGCTCCTCTGCTTGCTCTGACAGTAGTTGCTAAACAACTATAGGCCCATCTCCAAACTGTCTGTTTTAATTAAGGTGCTGGAATCCATTGTAAACCAGCAACTGAAGGACTTTTTATCAACTAACAGTATTCTATCTGAATTTCAATCTGGTTTTAGGAAAAAATATAGTACGTCAACAGCTGCTTTAAAAGTAGTAAATGATTTTATTGAATTTTTAGACAATAAGCAACACTGTGCAGCCCTTTTCGTTGACCTATCAAAGGCTTTCGATACTGTGGATCATGCCTTATTGTTACAAAGACTATGCAGCATCGGTTTGTCTGATCAAGCTGTCTGTTGGTTTAAAAACTATCTATCAGGCAGATCCCAGTGTGTGCGAGCAGAAGGTATTACTTCTAGCTCTCTTAATGTATCCAAGGGTGTGCCACAGGGATCGGTTCTAGGACCTTTATTATTTACTATTTATATTAATAGTGTAGATCTTAAAGCTCCGAACGCAAATTTTCACTTTTATGCTGACGACACAGTGATATATTGCTCTGCGTCTAACCCAAATCAGGCTCTCTGTCAGCTCCAAACTGCTTTTAACACTGTGCAACGTAACCTGTGTGATTTAAAACTTGTTTTAAATGCTGACAAGACAAAGCTCATGCTGTTCACTAAAGCTAAATCAAAGCCCTCGGACCTCCCTCCTATCACCACTTTGCAGGGCTCTGTGGTTGAATCTGTGTCTCAATATAAATATCTGGGAATTATAATTGATGATTCTCTCTCTTTTAAACCTCATATCCAGCAACTTGTGAAAAAACTAAAGATAAAATTAGGTTTTTACTTTAGAAACAAATCTTGTTTTTCTTTTGAAGCCAAAAAAAGACTTGTTGCTGCAACGTTTATGTCTGTGTTGGACTATGGTGATGTTTTATATATGAATGCATCTTCAAAATGCCTACAGTCTTTGGACACGATCTACCACGGAGCACTGAGATTTGTTACTAATTTTAAAACCCTCACGCACCACTGCTCTTTGTATGCTCAAGTTGGATGGTTTGCCCTGTCCACCCGCAGACTCCATCATTGGCATATTCTTATTTATAAGACTATCCTCGGTGTTCTTCCTTCATACCTGCAGAAGTATGTAATTCGAAAAAGCACAGGAACTTATCAGCTCCACTCTGAGGACTTGTTCTTACTAACTGTACCTAAAGTCCGTACTGAACTGGGGAAAAGGGCATTTAGTTATGCTGCTCCCTTCGCATGGAACCAGCTGCAGAATGAACTGAAACTTAAGGAGCTGGTTTCTATAAGGGATTTAAATCCCTTCTTAATGATGTTGAAGCGGGCTCTTCTGTCTGTACATGCTTTGTTTGATGATATTCTGACTGTGATTCTATTTATATGTTCTCTGTTGTTTTTAAATTATTGGCTGTAACTGTGGAACTGTGCTGCTGCCTGTCTTGGCCAGGACTCTCTTGTAAAAGAGATTTTTAATCTCAATGAGACTTCTCCTGGTTAAATAAAGGTTAAATAAATAAATTAATTAAAAAATACACCAACCAATCACCCGTACACACTAATTCTATGATATCCCACTTTTGCATCCAATCCCCACACATTAAGGGCAATTTATAGCGACCAATTAATCTGCACGTCTTTGGGATATGGGAGGAAACAGGAGCACCTGGAGGAAACCCACATGGTCACAGGAAAACATACAAATTCCAGCAGTCAGGATCTAACCTGGGTTTCTAGAGCTGGAAGCAGCTCTACAAACAGTATAACTATGCCGGTCCCTTGCAGTTTGCAATTCATTTCCAAAGCTACCATTTACTCTAAGTATTACTGATTCTTTAACTCTACACGATTTTAGATAGAACTCACCATGGTGATCACCATTCCGTCAATAGCTTCTTGTAGGTTTGTCTTCTTTCTCACAGGCCTCTTATAATTGAAAAATCACACCCACGACAAATTGATTTGACGCAAGCTTCCATTTTGATTGTAGTATCTCCATCCTATTTGTTTGATGTAGAAATGTTCAATGTCCAACTATTAGGATAACACAGTTGCTTTGAAGAAGAAAAATTAAAGCTTATCAGCAGTTTGGCAGTTGTTAGTGAGTAGTTCCCCTGATAATCTACACACAGCTGGAAGCTGAAGGCAACCTTACCATGGAGTTGAGTTATATATGACCATAAGTGGAATAATGTATACAATGTCGGTCTCCATACTCAAGGAAAGTTGTTAATGAGATGGAAACTCATGATAAGGTTTAGTTGACTGATAGCTTCAACGGGTGGGTTGTACAGCCTTGTATCCACTGGAGTTTAGAGAGGTGAGAGACTCATTGGTACATACAAAATCATGAATAACTCATCAGAACTTGGAAAGAGAGAAAGTAATTTAGTTTTAATAAGTAGATATGTATTTGATTAGCAAGAGGATGAATTCTTACCACAGATAGATATGAATGCATATGGATAAGGTTACAGAACAGGGTTGAGGAGTTGAGCGGCCTAATTCTGCTCCTGATTTTAAGTTCTTATGTTTGTTCTTCGAATGAAAAATTAAAATTAAAATAAAAACAGAAATTGCTGGGAACATTCAGCAGGTCAGGCTGTTTTATGAAGTGTTAACGCTGCAAATAGATAAATTTACATTGGAACTAGGAAAAGTTAGAAAACAAGCATGTTTTAAATTGCAGAGAAGAAGGAAGGCGAGGAGACGAAGGGGGTGGCTCTGATAGGGTGGGGATCAAGAGATACAGCAGAGATTGGTTGGTTCTTGATTAGGAAGGACGTCAAACATTACGGAGCTAAGGCAGGAGAATATGGTTGAGAGGGAAATATAGATCAGCCATGATTGAATGGCGGAGTAGACTTGATGGGCTGAATGGTCTAATTCTGCTCCTATGTCGTATGGTCTTATGGTCTACCAATGGTGATACTGTAACTGGATGCAAGGTGAGAGTGTATGGAGGAGATAAAAATAGAAGATGAATGAGGTGAGAGGAAAAATACAAAAGTTCACTGAAAATTATGGAAATCTGAAATAAGAGAAAATTTTGTAAATAGTTGACAGAAAAAAACAAGTTGACATTACAGGTTGAGGTATATTACCTCCCAATACTAAGAACTCTTATTTGGTCGTACCTTATCAGTCACAGAGTCATAAAGCACAGAAATAGGCCCTTCGGCCATGCTGACCAAGATGCCCCATCTAAGTTAGTCCCACTTGCTTGCCTTTGGCCCATATCACTGTAAGCCTTTCCGATTTATATACCTGTCCAGTGACTTTAAATGCTATTATAGTACCTGCCTTCTCTGCAGCTCATTTCATATACCCACTATCCTCTGAGTGAAAAAGCTGCCACTCAGAATCCTATTAAATCTCTCCCCCCCCCCTCACCTTAAACCTGTGCCCTTTAGTTGTTGAATTATGTGACTGATGAAGGTCAATGTACCAAAAGCCTTCTTTACCACCCTATATACCTGTGACTCTATATTCAGGGAAATATGTACTTGTACTCAGTCATGGAATTATACGAGCATGAAAATGGGCTGTTCAGCCCAACACATCCATACCCACGAGTGGGCACATATCTGTAGTAATCCCATCCTCCAGCCCATAGCTTTCTTTGCCTAGGCTCATCTAGACAGCTGTCTTAAAAACTGTCTGTAACCATTCTTCCACCATACTCCCCGCAGTGCATTACAGATGGAACACTTGAATGCCTTATAAAGTAAAATAGCTCTCTGTCTGTTCTACAGACAGGGTTAATGGACTTTGATAGATTTCCAAGTCATTATTAGAGAGTGTCACAAAATACCAAAGGATATGTCAGTTGATACCAAACAGCCCAACATAGTGCCCATAGTTTAAAAGGGCAAAAAATCAAACTCATGCATCTAAAGCACCAACAGATTCATTTTATAATTTCATGTGAAATGGTGGGACTAATTTTCCAATGGAGTCACAGTGACGATCTATATAAAGACATGAGTCAATATAGATTCAGAAGAGGAAGATGATTTGTTGATTTCTTTGAGGATGTAGCATCATAGGTAGACTGTAGTAAAGACATAGATGATCATTCTTGGAGACAGAAGAGCCTGCAGATGCTGGAATTGTGATAGAAAACAAAACAAACTATTCGAAGACCTCAGCAGGTCTGGCAGCATCAGTGCAGAGAAAAAGGCAAACAACATTTCAAGTCGAGACCCTTCTTCAGACTCCTGAAGACTTGGTAATTCCTAGTCTTCCCGAAGCCACGTGACAAAATGTCTTGCAGAAAGATATTAGTTAAAGTCGATGCTGTTGTGATATGAGATTGACTGCAGCTTTGATAGTAATTAATTCATGTTCTATAGGGATGGGGGTAGGTACTGAATAATGGATTAATCTTGATTAAAGGAAATTAGAAGAAGCAGCATAATTTAGGTGAGTCAGGATGGATATCACTGTCTTTTATTATTTAAAAAAGGGTAAAATAATCATATTAGCCACTTTAATGAACATTGTTGCTGGAAATATATATTTTTAACATTGGGAATAGACGTCTGGTGATTATGATACTGTTCTAGAGAGCCTGAGTCTATGCTCATTGTGACGACCACTCAAATGTAATGAAGCCATCTGGTATTACTTGAAGTATATTTCACCCAGCGTTTAAATAGATCAATATGGCAAAGAATTCATACAACATTGCAAAAACCTGAGTCAAAGAAAGGTTTGCTAAGAATGTTTGATCTTAAAATAGATTTGTTCCTGTAGAGTTAATCTGAGGCGTGATAGTTGCATTGCCATTGTTGGATTTCCTTTGCAAATGTCTTTGAAATGACTTTTGAATTAATTCAATATTCACATTAAGGAATACCATACTCGTCTCTATAAGGATCACTCGTCTATATTATTTGTTCCAAATTATTTTTTTTTAAGTGAAACACGAATAAGTTGCTCCGGATGCTGTTGGTCATCTTTTTAGAGATCAAGATGCCCCATCTGAGCTAATTCCTTTTGCTCACATTTGACCCAGATCCACTGAACCTTTCCTAGCCATGGACTTGTCCAAATCTCTTTTAAATGTTATTATTGTACCTGCCTTAACAACTTCCCTGGCAGGTCATTCCATGTACCCCCACTGTGTGTGAAAAGGTTGCCCCTTGGGTTTCTATTAAATCTCTCTCCTGTCACCTTAAATCTAGGCCCTCTTGTTCTTGATTCCCCTACCCCAGGAAAAAGACTCTGTATTCACACTATCTATTCCCCTCATCATTTTATACACTTTTATATGATCACCTCTCAGCCTCCTGTGCTCCAAGGAATAATGTCCTAGCCTGCTCAAACTCTCCCTAGATCTCAGGCCCTTGAGTTCTGGCAACATCCCTATGAATCGTCCCTGCACTCTTTCCAGCTTAATGGCATCCTTCCTATAGCAGGGTGACCAAAACATAATACTCTAAGTGCAGCCTCACCAATCAGGGCCATCTTTCTCCCCATGTTTAATATTTTTTATTCTACCTCGATAAACAGTGGATGTCACTAAGTGTGTGCACATGTTGTATTGTTTTAACACTTAAATTGACAGGGAATGAACATTGTGCAATATGAGCATGTTTTCTCATTGCTGCTCGAAGTCTCCTAGCTGGCAGTCATTCAGATCTTTAGGTAAATCTCCCCCCCATTATTTTATAGGTCTGAATTATTTAGCTAGAATAAAGGGATTCACGGGAGAGAAAACTGTATTCTAGGAAGTAATGGTAAAAATAAATTAAAGCTTTTTATTATATTTAACAAATACAAGGGGACTTCACAAGAAACAATACCACAAAGGGGAAAGATCTGGCCTGCAAATATAAGCCATGGAAGAGAGAATAGAGACGAAATGTGTAACAAAATAATTGTTTATGAAATGTATTAAAATTGCCTCGTATCACCTCAGAAAGCGCTGTTCAACAAATGTCACAAAGGTAATCTTGCTAACGACTTTGTGTATGGTATATTCAGGAAATATCAATGAGTTCATGGTCAATTTGTGATGAAGGGTTATTGCATTTTGTTGATTGCCGTATCTTGTCCCTTTTTTGCGATTGTTTTAAAAACTTTGACCTTGCTCCTTCTACTCAGAGAGATTTCTTGAAGATCATGAGAATCTGGTGGAAACCTTATCCCACTGGATGCGGGACAGTGAAAACAAACTTATGTTTGTTGAACAACAAGAGAAGTACGCTGTCTTTAAAAATCCACAGGTAAGCAAAAGTCATGAAAAGAGAGCAATTAAAAGGCTCAATGCTAAAATTATCCTAAAAAAACCCTACATCATAGTCTTACTCTTACCTCTATCCAATTCGATTACTCCACTATTGTACTCTACATAACCTGCTAATCACGTATTAAATCAACTAAGATGGAATTTTAGGCCAATATTTTATGAAACATTTCTCCAGCTGCTTTGTTATAGAGAGCATTGACTGAAATCCATGGGTGACTGGCAAGAGTCAGGAAAAAGATCAGAATCCTTGTGTCATGGTTCAGAATGACAACCTAGCCCTTAATGTCAGCATGATGAAAAAGTTGGTTGTTGATCCAAGGAAGCAAGGGAACGAACATAACCTTGTCCTCATCAACAGAGAGGCTGTAGAGATGGATGACGACTTTAGGTTCCCAGGGATAATATCACCAGCAACCTACCTGGGTCCTCTCACACTGACGCAAGGATCAAAAATGCACAACAACTCATTTACTTTCTTAGGCACATGAAAAGATTTTGCATAACTATGAGATTATCTCAAACTTCTATAGATGAACTATAGAAAGCGTGATGTCAGGATGCATCTTGGACTGGTATGGCAACTGCTCTGCTCTTCACTACCTGAGCCTGCAGAGCGAGTGGGGGTACGAACAGTCCATCACTTCCTCATCACTTCCTTCCAACCAGTCCATCTTCACAGTGTGTTGTGTCAGGAAGGCTGGAGAAGAATTGCTGCGACCCAGGCCACTCCCTTTTCTCTCTTCTACCTTCTGGGAGAAGACAGGAAGCTTGAAAGCCTAGATGTTCAACCTTACAAACAATTTCTTTCCCCTGAACTAGTGATCTCTTTATACCACCTCCACTCCCCGATGTGCTGCATCATAGTCTTACTCTTAACTCTATCCCATTCGATTACTCCACTATTGTACTCGCGTTTTTTTGTTTGCACTATGTCAAATTTATTCTTGTTTCTATCTTTACCATTTATAGTTTTTACTCCATGAGCTTCATGTAAACAAGGCATTTAATTTCACCCTGATGTACATGGCAACAAACTAATCTAAGCTGAATCTAAATTAAAATTAAACCTAATTTAACTTAGTAGAAACAAGAAACTGCAGATGGTGCCCTACACAAAATGCTACGAAGTGTTGTAGTAACTCAGCATGTCATGCAGCATCTCTGGGGAACAAAGATAGGTGACGTCTCGGGATGACGTGGGTCACAACTTGAAACGTCACCTATCCATGTTCTCCAGAAATGCTGTCTGACTAACTGAGTTACTTCAGCACTTTGTGTCTTAGAACAATACAGCACATGCCCTGCACTTCAATGTGCCTATCTAAAAGCCTCTAAAATGCCACTATCGTATCTGCCTCTACCACCAACCCAGGCAATGCATTCCTGGCTCCCTCTACTCTGTAAAATTCCTGCCCCACAACTCCATTAAACTTTCCCTCTCTCAATTAATGGAGTCTCCACTCAATCTCTGACGTTGCAGTAAAAACAATCCAAGTCTATCCAGTCTCTCCCTGTTGCTGAAACCCGCTGTAGGAGGGAATTTTGTACTATACCCATACCCTATATCTGACTTTACTCAGATAGGCACTGACACAAAATAAAACCGCTCATTGATCAGTGGTGAGTCTATCGAACAAGTCGATTTATTAAAGGCCTTATCGATGTACATAGGGAAACAGTGTGAGGAGACTCAAACTGCTTCAACAAGCCATAGTAACTATAGGATTTTTTATATCCTCTGACAATAATGGTTATTTGTGCAGGTAAAATAAATCATTAATCAATGTCTCTGTAACCTTCCATCTTTGTCTTTCCCCAGAGTGAACTTTAACCTTACGTTTCTTGTTGTTTTTACAATCTCTTTCCCATATATCATAGAAAACAGAACATGTAAAAATAGGTGCAGGAGTATGCCACTCGGCCCTTCGAACCAGCACCACCATTCATACATAGATACATAGAAATTAGGTGCAGGAGTAGGCCATTCGGCCCTTCGAGCCTGCACCGCCATTCAATACGATCATGGCTGATCATCCAACTCAGTATCCCGTACCTGCCTTCTCTCCATACCCCCTGATCCCTTTAGCCACAAGGGCCACATCTAATTCCCTCTTAAATATAGCCAATGAACTGGCCTCAACTACCCTCTGTGGCAGAGAGTTCCAGATCAACCCGTGTCAATAAATCCTGCACTATGGTAACATATATGCGTACATATAATTGTGAATGTTGATCATTAAATAACTACAGTACTGATACTCCATATTAAGAGCATTGATTTGCCGTTAAAATGAATTCTGTAATAACGTATCAACGGCAGCAGTGATTATCGAACACTGCGGTTTTAATGTTTCACGTGTTCACAATTTAATTAATCCATCTTTATGGATTAATACAAATAATAATCATGGCTGATCATCTAAAATCAGTATCCCGTTACTGCTTTTTCCCCATATCCCTTGATTCCTATAGCCCTAAGAGCTAAATCTAACTCTTGAAAACATCCAGTGAATTGGCCTCCACTGCCTTCTGCAGCAGAGAATTTCACATATTCACAACTCTCTGGGTGATTTTTTTTTTAAATAGTCACTGAAAGTAAGCATGCAATGAAGAAAGCTAATGACATGTTGGCCTTCATTGCGAGAGGATTTGAGTTTAGGAACAAGGAGGTCCTACTGCAGTTGTACAGGGCCCTGGTGAGACAATTTTTATCCCCTAATTTGAGGAAGGACATTATTAGTATTGAGAGAGTGCAGCGTAGGTTCACCAGGTTAATTCCCGGGATGGCAGCACAGACATATGATGAAAGAATGGGTCGACTGGGCTTGTATTCACTGGAATTTAGAAGGATGAGAGAAGATCTTATAGAAACATGTAAAATTATTAAAGGATTGGACAGGCTAGATGCAGGAAAAGTGTTCCCGATGTGTGGGGAGTCACACAACAGTGACAGTTTAAGAATCGGGGGTAGGCCATTTAGAACTGAGATGAGGTAAAACTTCAAGGTAAGACTGATGTACAAGCACACCCAGGTCTCGTTGCTCCTCCCCTTTTCCTAATCTGACACCATTCAGATATAATCCTCCAACACTTTCACCACCTCCAACGGGATCCCACTACTGGCCACATCTTCCAATCTCTGCTTTCCCTCTCTCTCCATCCCCTCCCTCTTCCCAGTTCTCCCACCAGTCTTACTGTCTCCGACTATATTCTATCTCTCTCCTGCCACTCCCCTGACATCAGTCTGAATAAGGGTCTCGACCCGAAAGGTCACCCATTCCTTCTCTCCAGAGATGCTGCCTGTCCCGCTGAGTTACTCCAGCATTTTGTGTCTACATAGAACATAGAACATAGAACATAGAAAATAGGTGCAGGAGGAGGCTATTCGGCCCTTCGAGCCAGCACCGCCATTTATTGTGATCATGGCTGATCGTCCCCTATCAATAACCTGTGCCTGCCTTCTCCCCATATCCCTTGACTCCACTAGCCCCTAGAGCTCTATCTAACTCTCTTAAATCCATCCAGTGATTTGGCCTCCACTGCCCTCTGTGTCAGGGAATTCCATGAATTCACAACTCTCTGGGAGAAAAAGTTTTTTCTCACCTCGGTCTTAAATGACCTCCCCTTTATTCTAAAACTGTGGCCCCAGGTTCTGGACTCGCCCAACATTGGGAACATTTTTCCTGCATCTAGCTTGTCCAGTCCTTTTATAATTTTACATGTTTCTATAAGATACCCCCTCATCCTTCTAAACTCCAGTGAATACAAGCCTAGTCTTTTCAATCTTTCCTCATATGACAGTCCCGCCATCCCAGGGATCAATCTTGTGAACCTACGCTGCACTGCCTCAATCACAAGGATGTCCTTCCTCAAATTAGGAGACCAAAACTGTACACAATACTCCAGATGTGGTCTCACCAGAGCCCTATACAACTGCAGAAGAACCTCTCTACTCCTATACTGAAATCCTCTTGTTATGAAGGCCAACATTCCATTAGCTTTCTTCACTGCCTGCTGTACCTGCACACCAACTTTTAGTGATCGGTGTACAAGAACATCCAGGTCTCGCTGTACTTCCCCCTTACCTAACCTAATCCCATTGCGATAATAATCTGCCCCCTTGTTTTTGCCGCCAAAGTTGATAACCTCACATTTATCTATATTATACTGCATCGGCCACGCATCTGCCCACTCACTCAACCTGTCCAGGTCACCCTGCAACCTCTTAACATCCTCTTCACAGTTCACACTGCCACCCAGTTCTGTGTCATCTGCAAACTTGCTAGTGTTGCTCCTAATTCCCTCTTCCAAATAATTAATATATATGGTAAACAGTTGCGGCCCCAACACCGAGCCTTGCGGCACTCCACTCGCCACTGCCTGCCATTCTGAAAAGGACCCGTTCACTCCTACTCTTTGCTTCCGGTCTGCCAACCAATTTTCTATCCATGTCAACACCCTACCCCCAATACCATGTGCTCTAATTTTAGTCACCAGTCTCCCGTGCGGGACTTTATCAAAGGCTTTCTGAAAGTCTAGATTCACTGGCACACCTTCATCCATTTTACTTGTCACATCCTCAAAAAATTCCAGAAGATTAGTCAAGCATGATTTCCTTTTCATAAATCCATGTTGACTTGGACTAATCCTTTTACTGCTATCCAAATGCCCCATTATTGCCTCTTTAATAGTTGACTCCAGCATCTTTCCCACCACCGAAGTCAGGCTAACTGGTCTGTAATTCCCTGTTTTCTCTCTCGCTCCTTTCTTGAAAAGTGGGATAACATTAACTATCCTCCAATCCACAGGGACTGATCCTGAATCTATTGAACATTGGAAAATAATCACCAATGCATCCACTATTTCTAGAGCCACCTCCCTGAGGACCCTGGGATGCAGACCATCAGGCCCAGGGGATTTATCATCCTTTAGTCCCATTAGCCTACCCAATACTATTTCTCGCCTAATGAAAATTTATTTCAGTTCCTCTGCCACCTTAGATCCTCTGTCCTCCAGTACATCTGGGAAGTTGTTTGCGTCTTCCTTAGTGAAGACAGATCCGAAGTACCTATTCAACTCTTCTGCCATTCAGATAATAATCTGCCTTCCTGTTCTTGCCACCAAAGTGGATAACCTCACATTTATCCACATTATACTGCATCTGCCATGCATCTGCCCACTCACCCAACCTATCCAAGTCACCCTGCAAACACATAGCATCACAGCTCACACTGTCACCCAGCTTTGTGTCATCCGCAAACTTGGAGATGTCACATTTAATTCCCTCATCAAATCGTTAATATATATTGTAAATAACTGGGGTCCCAGCACCAAGCCTTGCGGCACCCCACTAGTGTTGTTCGATAGACTCACCACTGATCTATGAACTGCCATTCTGAAAAGGAACCGTTAATTCCTACTGTTTGCTTCCTGTCTGCCAACCAGTTCTCTATCCATGTCAATACCCTACCCCGATACCATGTGCTCTAATTTTGCACACTAATCTCTTGTGTGGGACCTTGTCAACGGCTTTTTGAAAGTCCAGATACTCCACATCTACTGGCTCTCCATAATCTAGTCTACAAATAGATACCATAAAAGTCAATGTCCTTGTAGGGAGAATTAATTGTACTCACTAAATGGGGTCCCCTCGTTAAAGAGGTCGATCGTTAACCTTTGGGAGACTTGCCTGCTAAACACAGTGACAAAAATCAGCTGTAATCACAAGATTGCAATAGATAAGAATGTAGATAAAACAACTAAGGAATATTCTCCCCCCAATAGATAAGAAAGCCTGTTTTTCAGCAGAATGTTTCAGCTTTAGCTATTTTAACTACATTCTATGTTGGCCATTTTCCCACCATGCTCCCCAGTATGTGAGCTCCACGGTTATCTTCCTTATAACTTTCAAAATTCTAAACCCCTCTAATCCAGGCAGCTTCCTGGTAATACCTCCTTTCCAAAACCTCCACATCTTTCCTGAAATCGGGCAACCAGAATGGCATGCAATACTCCAAATGCGGCCGAACCAAAGTCCTATAGAGCTATATTATGACTTCCTGACACCTATATTCAATGACCCTAGTAATAAAGGCATATCATACACCTTCTTTACAACCCTGTCTACTTGAGCTGCCACCTTCAATGAGCTATAAGCGTGGACTCCAAGATCCTCCAGTACATCAATGCTTTTAAAGATCTTGCCATTAACTGTATACTTTCCCTTTACATGCCACCTCCCAGTTTGCTTGGGTTAAACTCCAGGTGCTGCCATCTGTCACAAGTTAACTTAGTTTATTTGATGAAACACGAAATGTGCAAAATGGGTTGACAGTGTTGGAAATCCCCACCCCCCAAAAAATTGCAAGAAATAGAAAAAGGATTTCAAAGATTTTCGGAAAAGACAGAGCATTTGATGGGTATTTCTACCTTTTAAGAATCCATGTTCGGATGGTGACTTTGCTATATTGCTTCCTTGCATTTACATGCTTCAGCTAGGTAGGTCAGCTCTGAAATTGGGAACTCATTTATCATATGAGCTCAAATACACTGAAGCATTTAGAGAACACATGCTTTGATGTTGTGCTGACTTTAATATGTCATCTCAAGATAATTGTGAATAAGCAAAGTCAAATCTTGATCATCCATCCAGAAGGTTGCAATTGCTGGGAAGGTGTCATGAGAATGGGAGTGGGGGTTGGTGGACATGTTACTAGATTTGGGAAACATGAGTTTGTAGTGGCCTGGATGCGGTCAGAAAAAGGTTAGACGCCAGGCAGGTTCAAAGGTTCTTTAATGATGGTTGTGAGCATCCACTCACTACGAGTTCCACCGAAGGGAAAAAAAACAAACTCCCAGAAAACCCCTGAGCAGAAACCGGACGTCTGTGGGCAGTCCCTCGTCCCTGTCCCTGAAGTGCCGAGGGGAATGACCCAAGGGGTGGCCTAATATCCAGGGACCTCCACAACTTAATCATTTAATTATTCATTTAATTCCATGTTGACAAATACAGCTATCTTCCCGTTTTCTCTCTTAGACCTTTGATAAATAAGGTCATGTCATAAGTGATAGGAGCAGAATTAGGCCATTCGGCCCATCAAGTCTACTCCGCTATTCAATCATGGCTAATCTATCTCTCCCTCCTAACCCCATTCTCCTGCCTTCTCCCCATAACCCCTGACGCCCGTATTAATCAAGAATGTATCTCTCTGCCTTAAAAATATCCATTGACAGCCACCACAGAATTCCACAAATTCCACAGATAGTAGGATTATATTTGCTACATTGTAAGAATATGTCTTGGAATCTTTGGAATTTTGGAAAATAGCAGCTAGGGCATCTACTATCTCTGTTGCCATCTCTTTCCAAACTGTAGGATATAGTCAAATCTTACAGTCAAGAGTATTGTTGGCTGTCAGTCTCATTGATTTCTCCAAAGCTTTTGGAGAAAGGCTACTTTCAGCTCCTCTTTCACTCCTGGCCTATTGTTCGCCACTATTTCTAGGAGGTTATTTGAGTCTTCCCCCATGAAATTAAACTTGAATTGTTCTAACTGGAGTGCAGTGCGTGGTCATTCTTGATGGAAAAGTATATCAAATCATGAGAAGCAATAGATAGGGGAGACAGTCAGAACCTTTTCTCCCGTGTGGAAATGTCAAATACTGGAGGGCATAGCTTGAAGGTTAGAGGAGGAATGATTAATGGAGATGTGCATCGTGAGTTTTTTCACACAGAGAATGGAGGGTCCCTGGAATGCGCTCCTAAGGGTGGTAGTGGAGGCAAACATAATAGTGACATTTAAAATACATTTACCTAGGCATGTGGATATGCAGGGAATGGAGTGAGATGGATAATGTGCAGGCAGATAGATTATTTAAATTGGCACCATGTTCAGCATAGACATCATGGCCTGATGGGCTTGATCATTTGTTGTATTATTCTATGTAGATCACATTCATGTTCTAGGAGCAGAATAAGGACATTTGGCCCATCAAGTCTATTCTGCCATCAATCATGGTTGATCTATCTTTCCCTCTCAACCCCATTCTCATACCTTTGTCCCATAATCCCTGACATCCTTACTAATCAGGAATGTACAGTGTATGTTCTAACAGACTGAAAATATATTTGCCATTTTCTTGGTCCACACATAATATCTCTTGACTCACTGTATCAAAGATCAGCATTAACTTTAACTAATTTGCCCCTTTTTTGTGAGTTCATACATTAGGAACAGAATTAGGCCATTCAGCCCATCAAATCTACTCCGCCATTCAATCATGGCTGATCTTTCTGTCCCTTTCAACCCCATTTTCCTGCCTTCTCCCCATAACCCCTAGCACCCGTACTAATCAAGAATCTATCTATCCATTGACGTGGCCTCCACAGCCTTCTGTGCCAATGAATTCCACAGATTCACCACCCTCTGACTAAAGAAATTACTCCTCATCTCCTTCCTAAAGGAATGTCCTTTAATTGTGAGGCTATGTCCTCTGGTTCTAGACTCTCCCATGAGTGGAAATATTCTCTCCACATCCACTCTATCCAAGCCTTTCACTATTCGGTATGTCTCAATGTGGTTCCCCCTCATCCTTCTAAACTCCAGCTAGTACAGGCCCAGCGCCATCAAATGTTCATCATGTCTTCACCCACTCATTCCAGGGATCATTCTCGTAAACTTCCTCTGGACCCTTTCCAGCGCCAGCGCATCCTTCTTCCGATATGGGCCCAAATATATGTATAGAAAGTTAGACAGCCTTTTCTTTATATTTCTCACTAGATTACTGTGGTACTCTTCTTTCCCTTTCCTTATAAAGACCTTGGTAGTCTTTGCCAACGTTGTGACATTTTTGCCCAATCATTAGGTTCACTGTTCTTTTTGGCAATTCGATCAACCTTTTTCATTGATCTAAGCAAAACGCAAAGTTCTGGAATAACTCAGCAGGTCAGGCAGCATCTGTGGATGGAATGGATCAGCGAGGTTTTTGGTCAGAACCCTTCTTCATACTGAGTGTAGATGGAGGAGAAAGCTAGAAAAGAGGTGGGAGCAGGACAAAGCTTGCAACTGACAGATGGATACAGATGAGGGGGCTTTAATTGGCAGATGAGTTGATTAAGTGACAGAGGCTAGACATGCAAAGGAGACAAAAAGATGTCAGATGAGGAGAAAAGAGGAATGAAATACAGCCAGAGAAAAGGATATAGGTGGAAGTAAATAGGAGGGGGAGAAAAGAAAAAGGGGCAATATAGGGGAAGAAATGGGTGCTCACCAGAGTTCAGTTTAGTTTAGTTTATTGTCACATGTACCGAGGTACAGTGAAAAGCTTTTGTAGTGTGCTAATCATCAGTGGAGGTTACGCACAAAGCAGACACACAAAGGAGAGAGGGGAAGAGGGGAGGTTACTTGAAATTGAAGAATTCAGTGTTCATATTGTTGCATTGTAGACTACCCCTTGATCTAATGCAGTCTTTAACAGCTCTTGTTAATGGTGATCTGGACCACTTCTTCCATTGGGCTCTAGACAAAAGATATCTAGAAAAGGACAGGGTGAGTCACAGATGGATCATGTTATTGGAAATGCAGGTCAAAAGTTTGCAGGAAAGGTGATGAAACTTCGAGTTCAGGAACTACCGTCAACACATAGAGTCATATAGCATGGAAACAGGCCCTTCGGCCCAACTTGCCCACGTCAACCAAGTTGCTCCATCTACACTAGTCCCACCTACCTGTGTTTGGCACATTTAATTCTAAACCTTTCCCTTCCATGTACTTGTCCAAATGTCTTTTAGATATATTGGGAAAAGAAATGGTGAGGAGAGGCCTGTTCTTTGTATCCCAGAAACTATTTATATTAAACTATTTCTGTATTATTTTACAATGTATTCAAATAACATTTTTAGATTTAAAATACATGTAGCCTGAATGATCGCAGAATTCACTGCAGAAGATTTTTTGTTACTATTAATATATGTAGGTGGGCATTTAACTGATATTGAAACTAAAATCTTAATTGTATAGTGAAATAATTATTTTAAGATCTTCCACTATGTCTCTTCTGGATCTTTTCAGCGCTTATATTATCAACATTATTTGATTAGATGGTGATATGGAACATATTGATTCTTAATGTAACTGAATATCTGTCATGACAGCTGATAACAAGTTATACAATTAAACCTCAGTTACTCTCCAGGAGAATATGGCATTGAAAAGTTTCAATGAAAGTAGTTTTAGTGTTTCAGATTCACTTGGAGAGGTGGAATAAAATTAAATGAGAATGAGTGATCCTCTAATTGGATGCATCTAATTGCCATGTCGCTGCAGAAGAACAATGCATCACTGTTGCATTGAGTTAAATTCAATGACATGACAGTAATTGGGCTATGATAGAAGTAATCGAGGCATAGAGGCAGTGTTATGTTAGATGATTTCCTCCAGTGCCTCAAGCACTACCAGATATAATACTGATATAATTGGCCTAATAATCTTAAAGTTTGCAACTCCTGGAGAAAGGATTCTGTTCTCTGCCAAAATTCAAAAGAGTCCATTGCGCCCAGTGTAAACTTTGTAGCATTTGAAATCTGCATGTCATTTCAGTCTTGATGTACTGACTTGCATATCTGCTTTATAGACCAATAATCAGGTTGCAGTCAACATTCAGAACACAGATAGAGCCATACAGTCATTCAGCACGGAAAACAGGCGCTTCAGCCCAACTTACCCATGCTGACTACGATGCCCCATTTACACTATTCCCACCTGCCTGCATTTGGCACATATCCCTCTAAACCGTTCCTATCCACGTACCTGTCCAAATGTCTTTTAAATGATGTTGTAGTACTATACAATGGATAATAATGGAAAGAATGGGCGACTATAAATTATATAGTCTTATCCTTAGAAAATACTAGCTTATTTCTTAGTTAAAGCTTTCCTTTACATTTCAGAACAAAATGTTTTCTTTGTGTTTGTGTCCAGAATTTCTATATTGCAAAAAAGAAAACAGAAGGGAAGAATATGAATGAGAAAAATAAGGAAACTTTACTGGAGGTGAGTAAATCCCTAACTTCTGCAGCAACCACTATTTTGGTTACCCCCGTGAATTGCTACAAAAGATAATCTAACCAATTATTTGGATCAGTGAGAGCAACAAATATTAATTATTAATAGCTATAGAACCCGAGCATAATTGAAAACACTTCTGCTCAATCTGCAATTCAATGCCTGAAAGGGTTTTGGAAATATATTTAGAAGTAACTTTGAAGAAGGTTACTTGATATAGAAAAGGATTATATTATTTTAAAACTACACAGGAACACAAGGGAACTCGACGATCAAATGGTTTTTTTTGCTATGCTGTTTGATTTTTGATATAATTTTTATAACACTAAAGTTTTTTTAACCTATCACAACCTTAACATTTTGGACAGAGATAACAATATGCAGGTAGAATATACTTTAAAGATATGACTGCAATCAGGTAATAATGGCGCAGTGGTACAGCGGTGGAGTTGCTGCCTTGCAGCGTGAGAGACTCGGGTTTGATCCTGACTACGGGTGCTGTCTGTATGGAGTTTGTACGATCTCCCTGTGACCACATGGGTTTTCTCTGGGTGCTCTAATTTCCTCCCACGTTCCAAAGAAGCGCAGGTTTGTAGGTTAATTGGCCTCTGTATATTGTCCCTAGTCCATAGGATAGAACTAGTGTACAGGTGATTGTTAGTCAATGCAGACTTAGTGGTCCAAAGGGCCAGTTTCCATGCTGTACCTCCCAACTAAACTAAAATAAGAAGCCTTAAATAGAGTCACGAATACCATAACAATGATAAGCAATGACTGAGCAAAGTGAAATCATTGGATTCTGTTTGATTTATATGTTTCTGGGTGCATTTCATATCAGACCAGAAGGAGAAAATATTAGTATCATTATTTTTCCCCTCGCCTTGTTTTGATTTTCCTGTTGAGAAATCAACATGATCATACCAAAATGAAGAAAAGGATCAGTACAACAGCAGGGAGAACAAACATGCTGCTTCACAGCAGCCATGAGATGCAGAGCTCGAGCCACCAGTGGAGAGATGTTCAAAATACCCCAGAATGTCCTCACAAGCAGATTGAATGTTAATGGAAGATAGACACAAAAAGCTAGAGTAACTCAGTGGGACTGGCAGCATCTCTGGCGAGAAGGAATGGATAACGTTTCGGGTTGAGACCCTTCTTCAGTCTGAGTTACTCCAGCTTTTTGGATCTATCTTTGGTTTAAACCAGCATCTGCAATTTCTTCCTACACATTTTGAATGTTAATGGAGCAGACATTGATTGAGATTCAGATCCTATGAGTAATAAAAAGAGTTAAATTTCAGGCATAAAAAAAACATTAACCTACCTTTCAGCTCTTTAGATGTAGACATACCTAGTTTGTGTTTCTGGCAGTTTTACGTTTGGACAACTTTTTTCTCTGGTCTTTCTCAACCTTCATAGATCTTAGTAACTGTTTCAAACACACCTGTTCAGTCACTCCTTGCAGCAGTTAAGGAATAGGAAAATGAATAATAGTCAAAAAACAATTTAAAAAAATTAGTCCAACAGCATAGGCTTGTTTGGAAATATTGACATACTGTAGAACTCTGCATAACATACTTCATAATGTGGACTAATAAAACACCAAGTCAGAAGAAGGGTCTCGACCCGAAAGGTCACCCATTCCTTCTATCCAGGGATGCTGCCTGTCCCGCTGAGTTACTCCAGCATTTTGAGTCTATCTTTTATTAAAATAGAATGTAGGTTAATAAAACATTGTGAAGTTATTCAGCATAGTCATAGTTTGTACTGAAGGCACACTTTCAATTTTATGTACAAATGCATTATAACAATTCTCAAGTGTCTTGAGAATATATTGCAACTAATTAGGAAAATTATCTGAAACAAGTTTTATGGCTATGGTGTGTCCAAATCACAGGCAGTCAGCAAATAAAGAGATCTCTGTCGAGTGATTGTAATGTTAAAATTGCACTGCTTTCAGCAATTTTATACACCTTGTCTTCGTCACCTTACTATCTAAATGGCGTCAAATTGGGAAAAGGGGAAGTACAACAGGATCTGGGTTTCCTTGTACATCAGAAAGTAAGCATGCAGGTACAGCAGGCAGTGAAGAAAGCGAATGGCATGTTGACCTTTATAACAAGAGGAATCGAATATAGGAGTAAAGGGGTCCTTCTGCAGTTGTACAGAGCCCTAGTGAGACCACACCTGGAGTATTGTGTGCAGTTTTGGTCCCCTAATTTGAGGAAGGACATTCTTGCTATTGAGGGAGTGCAACGTAGGTTTACAAGGTTAATTCCTGGGATGGCGGGACTGTCATATGCTGAGAGAATGGAGCAGCTGGGCTTGTACACTCTGGAGTTTAGAAGGATGAGAGGAGATCTCATTGAAACATATAAGATTGTTAAGGGCTTGGACACGCTAGAGGCAGGAAACATGTTCCCGATGTTGGGGGAGTCCAGAACCAGGGGCCACAGTTTAAGAATAAGGAGTAAGCCATTTAGAACGGAGACGAGGAAACACTTTTTCTCACAGAGAGTGGTGAGTCTGTGGAATTCTCTGCATCAGAGGGCGGTGGAGGCAGGTTCTCTGGATGCTTTCAAGAGAGCTAGATAGGGCTCTTAAAAATAGCGGAGTCAGGGGATATGGGGAGAAGGCAGGAATGGGGTACTGATTGGGGATGATCAGCCATGATCACATTGAATGGCGGTGCTGGCTCGAAGGGCCAAATGGCCTACTCCTGCACCTATTGTCTATTGTCTATTGTCTTTCCAAGCAGTTTATTGTTTTCATACTATGAATCAACATCCACAATGTTTGTAATATGTGATAATTGCTAGAATGTTAAAAGGAATAAAAATAAGCTTCAAGTCATCCATGCCATCTGTTAAACATCATTTACGCTTTTCAGAAAACAACATTTGTCCTTCCTACAGACTTACCATCATTTATTTTCAGTTTCACCATTTTTGCAGATAGGTTGTGTTATTTGTAATATCAGCAAATTATTTGTTGTCACCTTGACACAACTCTCTGAATTCTGAAGACATTTTCATATGACTATGATTCAAAAGTGAATTGCTTTAAATCATAGAATCATACAGCACAAAAATGGGCCACTTTGTCCATGATCTTGTTGCCTATCTAGGCTAATTATATTTGCTAGCATTAGGCCTATATCCCTCCATGCCCTTCCTATCAAAGTACCTGTCTGAATGCCTATTCAATATTGTTATTGTATCTGTCTCTACCACCTGCACTGGCAGCTTGTTCAAGATAACCACCATATCCTTGAAAAACCTGACCCTCAGCTCTTTGTTTAATAATTCACTTCTCACTTTAACTCTGTGTCTTCTAGATCTAGACATCCCCAGCGTTAAAGAAAGTCTCAATCTGTTCTACCTCTGGCCATCATAATTTTATAAACCTCTTTTGGGTCACTCCCAGCTTCCTACATTCCATTGAGAATAAACCTTGCCTATAATATGGCAAACAAAACTGTACTCCATGTGTGGTCTAAACAGTGTTTTATATGACTGAAATATGACATCTAAACTTTAACTTAATGCCTCAGCCTGTGAAGACAAGCACAGCAAATACCTTCTTCACTACTCTATCCATCTCCATGGCCATTTTTTGTGTGAATAATAGACTTGCACCACAAAGTCCCTATGTACATCAACACCCCTAAGCTCCCTGCCATTTACTCTATCTGCCCTATCAGAATTTGACCTCCAAAGGTGCATTACCTCACTTGCCTGAATTAAATTCTACCTACCACTGCTCCACCAACATTCCTGCTGATCAATATACCACTATACCTTCAGACCTTTACCTCCAAAGACGTAGAGGTTTGTAGGTTAATTGGCTTGGTATAAATGTAAATTGTCCCTAGTGTGTGTAGGATAGTGCTTCTGTGCGGGGATCGTTGGAAGGCGCAGACTTGGTGGGCCGAAGGATCTGTTCCCGTTCTGTATCTCTAAACTAAACTAAACTAACTTCTATGTTTTTTACAACTCCACCAATTTTTGTGTCAACTACAGATTTACTAATCTAAGTCATTTGTACAAAGAACAAGTGTCCCAGCGCCAATCCCTGCAGTACACTACTCAATACAGACTTCCAGAAAGAAAATGATCTTTCCACCACCACTATCTGGCCAGATGTCACTATGCAAATTTTGGATCCAGTTTGCCAACATGCTTCAGATTCCTTGCATCTTAACCGTCTGGAACAGCCAAACATGCAGGGCCTTTTGAAAAATCTTACTGAAGTTCACATTCCCGTAAACCACATCTATCGTGCTACCTTCATCAAGTCTGTTTCCATGTTGCACCTTTCAATTCAATTTCAATCAATTTTCATTAAAAAACACAGTCAAATTTGTGAGACAAAATTTCCCCTATATAAAACCATATTTTATATGGACTCCTAATCCAGTGAAATTCTGTGAAAGACAGTGAAATTCAGAAGGGTCTCGATCTAAAACATCACCTGCCCATGTTCTCAGAGATTCTGCCTGACACACCGAGTTACTCCAGTACTTGTGTCCTTTTTCAGTTCCTAATTAACTCCTGCCTTTACAAGTAAACATGAACTCTGGACCTTCAGGATGTTTTCCAACAACTTCCGTACCACTGATGTAAGGTTCACAGACCTGTTCATGTAGAGAAAAACAAAGTAAACATTTCAGGTCAATAGTTAGATCTGATACACCAATTTCCAATGGACCATGTGGCCTTTTTCCAAAATCTCAGTATAAGATGAAAATTGGGAAACTTGTCACGCACCAAGTGTGTCGTTCCTAGGAAAATACATGTTGAAAGCCAATGGAATTCACTATTATCTTAATCTACACAGGCAGCTATAAATACTCCTGAGATCTCATTGATTCTCACTGTTCAGGTAACCCTCAATCTTAAGGAATGATGATAGGTTTATTCAACCTCACACAATACAATAGACAGCACTGCACATCTCAGAATGAACACCAGACTTTTAATATTTAATTTTTCTCACATCCTCACTCTACTTAACCATGTCAGATCTCACATCGCATGTAACAAATAAATGTACTAAATATTTCTAAACTGGTGAAACTGATATTAATAACAACGTCTAGTTGTAGTATTAAATATATTCAACGGAAATATAGAACTTTGCACAATAGCGGAACAAACAGGAAAGTGAAGTTGAAGATCTAATCAGCCTATTTAAACAGACTTTCAGCATGGAAATGGTCCCTTCAGCCCACCGAATCTGCACCGACCAGTGATCACCCTGTGCATTAACACCATCCTGCATTAACACCGAATAATATAAATTATAATAAGAACCCAATTATCCATAGTACAATCCGAATTTGGAAACAAATAAAACAAAATTTAAAATTAAGAAATTTATCACTATTATCTCCCATAGTTAATAACCCTTCGTTTAATCCCTCCATTATAGATAAATCTTTTATACATTGGGATAGACTAGGAATTAAAACGTTCGGTGACCTGTATGAAACTGGAAAATTACTTTCATTTCAACAATTACAAATAAAATATAAACTCGGAAATAATCAATATTTTAAATATTTTCAAATATGCGACTATTTGAAAAAATATACAAAAGATCATTATAATAGCCCAGCAGATGTATTGGATGAGGCAATGCAGATAAAAGCTGAATCAGCAAACTTAATATCATATTTGTATAATATTATCTTAAATGTAGAAATACCATCTACGGAGGGTATCAGAAGAGACTGGGAACAAGTTAGCTATTAAAATTTCAAAGGAAAGGTGGAATGAACACTTATTAAACGTGCATAAATGTTCGATTAATGTAAGACACACTTTAATACAATTTACAATTTTACATAGATTATATTATTCCAAAACTAAAATCCATAACATTTTCCCAAATGTATCATCCATTTGTGATAAATGTCAATCCCAAGAAGCTACTATAGCGCACTCATTTGTTTTCTGTACAAAAATTCAAAAATTTTGGAATGAAATTTTCGAAATCTTTACAAAATTATTTAAAATAAAACTGATACCCAAAGCAGAATGGATTATCTTCGGAACAACGGAAGATGGTCCAGAACTAAATGTGTTTCAAAAGAAATTAATAGACTATGGGTTAATAACTGGAAAAAAGCTAATCCTAAAATTTTGGAAGAAGGCTCCAATTCCAACTATAAACATGTGGATTTCAAATATGTTCGAAACATTACACCTAGAAGAGATAAGACTCTTCCTGGCAGGTAAACCAGATCACTTCCATCTGACGTGGTCTGCATTTATAGAATTATTACAAATATAGGGTGCAAAGGTACCTTAAAAAAAAAAGAAACTGAGGTCAGGTAAAGGGTGATGATAGTTGGAAAGTTGGTATGTCCCATTTGCGTAATGCTCATAAAAACTACTTGTTTTTCTCTTTCTCCTCTTTCTCTTTCTCCTTCGTTTCTAGGGTCTATCTCTTAACTCTTTTTCTTTTGTTTTTAATTTTGTTCTTATAGGGTCTTCGTTCTGTCTTGTTGTCACACTTTCTACACTTTCACTTTTTCCTTCACTTTCTTCTTTCTTTCAATCTTATCCTTTCCTTTTACTAGTGTAAAAAACAAACGGAGTACATTAATTGTAAGAAGATATAAGTGACGAGTACTAATGTATGTGGTTGTAATGTAATGTACTTCTAATAAATACAAAATTAAAAAAAAAAAAAAAGGATGTTTTCCAACAACTTCCGTACCACTGATGTAAGTTTCATAGACCTGTACATGTAGAGAAAAACAAAGTTAACATTTCAGGTCAATAGGTAGATCTGACACACCAATTTCCAATCGACATATGGCCTTTTTCCAAAATCTCAGTATAAGATGAAAATTGGGAAACTTGTCACGCACCAAGTGTGTCGTTCCTAGGAAAGTACATGTTGAAAGCCAATGGAATTCACTATTATCTTAATCTACACGGGCAGCTAAAAATACTCCTGAGATCTCATTGATTCTCACTGTTCAGGTAACCCTCAATCTTAAGGAATGATGATAGGTTTATTCAACCTCACACAATACAATAGACAGCACTGCACATCTCAGAATGAACACCAGACTTTTAATATTTAATTTTTCTCACATCCTCACTCTACTTAACCATGTCAGATCTCACATCGCATGTAACAAATAAATGTACTAAATATTGCTAAACTGGTGAAACTGATATTAATAACAACGTCTAGTTGTAGTATTAAATATATTCAACGGAAATGTAGAACTTTGCACAATAGCGGAACAAACAGGAAAGTGAAGTTGAAGATCTAATCAGCCTATTTAAACAGACTTTCAGCATGGAAATGGTCCCTTCAGCCCACCGAATCTGCACCGACCAGTGATCACCCTGTGCATTAACACCATCCTGCACACTACAGATGATTTACAATTTTTACCGAAACCAATTAACATACTAAACCTGCACATGTTCGGAGTGTTGGAGGAAACCGGAGCAGCCAGAGCAAACCTACACGGTCACAGGGAGAAGGTACAGACTCCATATAGACAGCACCCATACTCAGGATCGAACCTGGGTTTCTGGCATTGTACGGCAGCAGCTCTACCACTATGCCACTGTGCCATCTCGTGGTATGCTATTGAACAGCATAGTTGGCTTGAGCTGGATCACCAAAATTACTCCAACTTGTTGCTTAAGTTCTCATGAAAGGCAGATTTACTAAATTAACAGGTTCCAAATACCAAATGTCTATTTTTTTAAATACAAGGCCACTGTTTCAAATCATTGAAATCGATTTATTTATAGACCAACTACCCGAAATATAAATACCTCGTTGTTCTATGAATATTCTTAAGAGTTTTCACTTTGCAATGCAAGGAAAATAAATCCTAGTAAGGGCCTGTCCCACTTTCACGACCTAATTCACGACCTCTGCCGAGTTTGCCCTTGACTCATACTCGCAGCAAGGTCGTCACGACGTCATAGGAGGTCGTAGGTAGGTTGTGATGCTAGTCGTAGGTACTCGTGGCATCGTAGGTGCCACGAGTGCCATGATGAAAAATGTCCACGAGTAAAAAAGGTCGTGAATTAGGTCGTGAAAGTGGCACAGGCCCTTTAAGTAAATACTTATTCACACTATATTTTGACAATTTATTCATAAATGTATTCTTACTGCACTGCCTTAGCTCACTTTGATTAATAGTTCTTTGCAATACTACAGTGCTTAATAGGCTACAATTTGTTATATCATTCCAAAGCAGATTATTAGCTTTTGATTATTTCAATTAGGATGATCTGCATAATCAATTTCCTCATGACAAGAAGCTTTATTTTCACTATGGAAAATCATTTTGTATAAGGTTACTCTTGGGGGAAATCAATTTTATCATCATATTTCAAGCTCACATATAATGTAATTAATTCTGGTTAAAAAGCTGTCCATTTGAGAACAGGAAATTGAAGCCAAGGAGATGCAAGGCTGCTGGACCATAAGCACAGTGAAGTGAGCCAAGGATATAATTGTATCAGTACAGTACAGCATTGTACATCGAATCACAATGAAAATAATACCCAATGCAGGACTGATCTAACAGGCCAAGTGCCAAATTAATCTCTAATCTGTTCTGAATCTATTAGCCTCCACAACAGGATATGACACATTTGCTTTTACACATCATGGTGAGACGGTTCCAAATAGTCCACCAAAATGTTGACTTTATGTCACAAATATCCATCTATTTTCAGTTGGGGGGCAGAATTGGGCTCAATCCCCTCAAAATATTCCATTTTTTAAACATTTAGATATCATACAATTAGTTATAGATATACTGTCACAGAATTTTTGCTTTCTATTACAGAATTTGAGTGGAACTTGGCAAATCAGCACAAAATATTATGAAATCTGAATGCAAATTAGGCACGTCACTCACATTCATGTCTTCTGCAGTCTTTTACATCGGTTCAAGATTGAATTTAGCTTAATTATCCATTGCCTTCAAAAATAGTCCCATCACAGACTAAAAACTGGAAGATTCGACAAACCACACTGGTTTGTTCATTTCCAGACCTTTAGACCTGTTGAATAAGACACAAAATGCTGTGGTCTCTGGAGATGCAGCATCTCTGGAGAACATGGATGGGCAACGTTTCAGCTCAGAACCCTTCTTCAGACATCTGCATTTCTTTGTATCCACACTTTAGACCCTTTTTTTAACATTCACCTCAATAACCTGTCTGCAGAGCAGGCATGTGTAGACTTTCAGGGAAGGGAAAAGGAATGCCTGTGATTCTGTGGAAAAGGCTATGAAACATCCCACTCAAAACATCATATATTTTCCTTTCATAGATGCTGCCTGAGCTAGTCTGCATTTTCAGCATTTTTTCTTTCAGATTTCAACCATCAGCAGTCTTTCGAATTTCATTTAAATTTATAATGCTTTAAGTAATCTCGCTATGTGTAACTGACCTAATGGCAAATCATGTTTATTAACCTAATGTAAAAACACATTTGATTAGTACAAACTAATATGTTTACATTTTCTCTCAATTTAATTACATTTATCTGTACATGCAGGAATGCTTTTGTGGAACATCTGTCATTATTCCAGAGCTAGAAGGAGCTCTCTTTGTAAAGGAAGATGGTAAAAAGTCATGGAAGCGTCGATACTTTCTCCTTCGAGCTTCTGGAATTTATTATGTTCCAAAAGGGAAAACTAAGGTCAGAAAATATAAAATTATGCATTTACTAAATGATAATTCTTGAATGCTAAAGCCTAATCAAATATCCGAACCCATCCTCCCTCAAATTGCCTGGGCATATTGTGAAATAGGGCAGGATTCCCAGTGAGAACTCCCATGGCAAATTAGGCTGCAAGGAGACCTATTAACAAGGGATCGTCAGAGGTGTTTGCACTCCCCCTAGTGGCTGTAACATATCATGTAGCCTGTCAAAATATATCCATTAGCCCACCCAGGATAAGAGCTCCTCCTGGAATTCAGGGAAAATAGGTAGATAAGTTGTCAATGAGTTTCTCTCTTTATTATTTCCATGACATTGCAATTATGTTCTAATTTTCCCACAGACGTCTTGTGACCTGGTTTGTTTCATCCAGTTTGAAAATGTGAATATTTACTACGGAATGAATTATAAAGCAAAATACAAAGCACCTACTGACCATTGCTTTGTACTGAAGGTAAACCATGCCAAATATATTTCACATTTTAGATGCTTTTAATTTTCAATTTGTTAAGAATTATGTATGAAATTGCAAACTAAATCTGCTTTCAGATGTTCCTCTAATTTAGGGAATCATCTCATATTCACACATAATTATTTAGTTCAGAAAGATATCATGGGAACAGGCTCTTGGGCCAATCAGGTGCAAGCAAACCATCGATGACCCTTTCACACTAATTCTATGTCATTCAAGTTTCGCAACCACTCCTTGCACATGAGTGGTAATTCACAGAGGCCAATTAAACTACACACCCGCAAATCTTTGGGATGTGGGAGGAAACTGGAGCACCTGAAGGAAACCCAAGAAACATCAGGAGAATATGCAAGGTCCACACAGACAGAACCCAAGATCAGGATCGAACCCTGGGCTGTGAGGCAGCAGCTCTACCAGTTGCACCACTGTGGATACATATGATATATCCAATAAGATATTTCTTGATTGGAATATGGAATAGTGACCCCTTGTCCAGTATTCTTCATCTATAAATGGCATAATTCAGAAATAATGATTGGCAAGTATCGCCGTTTGCTTCAGATTCACGTTGCCAATAAAGGTGTACAGCAATCCCATGCTTTAATATTCCAAGGTTTCATTAACGTAGGATTTATGTTTCTCCTACCAAATCTATGTGTAATGGCCAAAGTTTCATTTCATGGACATTGTGCTTTATATATGCTTTTCATATGCTATAACAGTTGGAATGCAATGGGTATTCAGTGGGAATGCAACAGTGAATGACCTTCAGCATGATGTTTTATATTTATTTCAATTCCTTTATCTTTTAAGTCAATGCCAATTGAATTGCATTACCTTAAAAAGACCCATGCCATCAATCCAGCCATTTGAGGTGTCACCTACTTAAGTTTTTCAACAAGCTGAAAAATCTTTGTGCCATCTATTGTAATGCTCAATGCAAGGTGACTTCGTTCTTCACTGATGATGGCATCATGGTGTAGGACAGTGAATTATTTGCTTGTTTATTTCAGGCAAGATCCATATCATGTGGAGGCTTTTTTTGTTGCAGAAATCTAGAGATATTAAATCTGCTCCCTTCTTCATAACAGAAGTAATATCATAAGATTACATTATCCAGGAAGGATTTTATTCCAATATCTATGTATCCAGTTATGAGGAAGAAATAAAATCATGCTCCCACCTCATTTTCCAAAGCTAAACAATATAAGCACATTTAAAATTACCATTTAATCTATAATTGTTACTTGACATCCATGTATTCAGGAGTGTGACAGAATACTCTGCTTGCCTGGATGAGTCCATTTCTAACAGTGCCCAAGATTCTGAATGCCATCCATGGGAAAGCATCGCACTTGACAGGCACTCTATCCACCAACCTAAACTTTCAGTCCGTGAACCACTGGCGCACCATCTTCAACATGCACTGCATTTAATTGCATAGGTTACTCAAATGTATCTCCCAAACCTGCAATCTCTCCCACCAAGAAGGACAGGCACACCAGGTGCATGACAGCATCACTTGCAGGTTCCCTTCCACTGTCCACCATCCTGACTTGCAAATGTTCTAAATGAAAACACTTCATCATCACTGGGTCTACATTCTGGTACCACCATTGTTACCAAAGGACTCAACAGCTCAAAGAGCAGGATTAATGTCCTGGATCTACTTAAGAGAATATGAAACAAATATCACTGACCAAACAATAGAAAAAGCAATTGAAATAAGTATATAGCAATCCCAACAATAATGAGGAAGTACTTTCACCAGAAACACTGCAGCAGTTCAACAAATTAGTTCACCACCCATTCTGAAGCACATTTAATGAAGGCAAAAAAAAAGTTGGGTTTGATATTGTTGTCTCTTGTGGTAAATTCATTTTGAGGACACGTGCGCCTTATCTGAAACAAAAGTCAGTAAAATTGAATAGCTCAATTCTAGCTCTTCATCCAAAACCATTCATAAAGTAAGTTTTATTTTCCACCTTCCTCTTGAACTTTGCCAAATTTAGCAGGGCATTATTTATGTAAACAATAATCAAATAATAAATTGATTGCATTTATATCAGATTGCTCAGTAACAACAAAACCAATACCCAGACATTTAAATGCAAGTCCCTGCAGTTGATTGTATTTTACATTTAAAACATCAGAAATTATGTCTGATTTTGACAATAAATATGATGTGCTAGCATCCCCAGATTCAAAAGGAATCACAATACATCAGGTACCTGTGCTGTGATAATGCTTGGAGTCTACAACAGTGGGTAACTGGAATACGAATAGGAAAGGTGAGTGAAAATGGGATTGTTGAAACTCTTAATAAAATATGGTAATGAAAACAGACACACAAGCGTTCCTCCAGACGCTTTTTTTTGCTGTAGTAATGAGAACGCTGGTTAGTAAGCTTAATCAGTCAACCCTCATTAGAAAACAGATCTTACAAACTTTTTCTCTTGATTTTGTCTGTAACCTTTCTCTAAAAATGTATATCATATAGCACGGAAACAGGCCCTTTGGCCCAACTCATCCATGTCGACCAATTTGCCTACTCCCACTGGCCTGCATTTAGTCCATATCTCTCTAAATCATTCCTATCTATGTACCTGTCCAACTCTTTTAAACTTGGTAATTGTACCCTCCTCTACCTCTTTCTCTGCCAGCTCATTCCAAATACCCAACACCCTCAGGTCTCCTTTAAAGTTACCCATTTAGATTTAGACTCCCCTCCCCTGGAAAACAAGACTTTGATCATCATCCTATCTATGCCCCTCATTATTTTATAAACCTCGGTGAAGTCACCCCTCAACTTCCTATGCACCAGGGAAAGAAAACCCCAGTCTATCTAATGTTCCCGTATAACTCAAGCCCTCCAGTCCCAATAACATCTTTGTGAATCTTTCCTGCATCCTTTCCAGCTTAACTACATCCTTCCTATGGCTATTCATCCAGAAGTGCTAATACTCCAAGTGCAGCCTCATCAACATTTGATACAGGTGTAAACTGATATCCCAACTGTTGGAATATTTTTTTCTTCTTTATTTTCCTTTATATGGGCTTCCACCTTCACCAAATTCTCTTGCTAAAAACACAATGAAAATCTGATCAGCAACTGTTAACCCTGTTTGAAAGAAAACTGGTTTGTTATATTGATTCTGCACATACCTTGATATTTAAATAACAATATAAAACTGTATTTAAATACATAAACAGTATAAGTGTGCTTAATTTAATTTAATGAACCATAATTGAACCATTGGGCGGTCATGGTGGCACAGCGGTAGAGTAGTTGCCTTACAGTGAATGCAGCGCTGGAGACCCCGGGTTCGTTTGTACATTCTCCCCGTGACCTGAGTGGGTTTTCTCCGAGATCTTCGGTTTCTTCCCACACTCCAAATGCGTACAGGTTTGTAGGTTAATTGGCTTGGTAAATGTAAAAATGGTCCCTTGTGGGTGTAGGATAGTGTTAATATGCGGGGATCGCTGGTCAGCCCGGACCCGGTTGGCCGAGGGGCCTGTTTCCGTGCTGTATCTGTAAACTAAAAAATAATCTCAGTGCCTTTCTTTGACATTAAAATTTGGGTGAATCAGATTGAATGTTGGAAACGTATATTCCATTTTAGAACCAATCAGAGCTGGAGTAAGCCATTAATTAAAAATTTTGAGAGGCATGGATAGGGTTGACAGACAAATCCTTTTTCCCAGGATGGACATGTCACAGGCTAGAAGGCAGAGCTTTAAGACGAGATGGGCAAAATTTAAAGGAGATGTGCGGGGCAGATTTGTTAATACAGAGAGTAGTGGGTGCCTGAAACATGTGGTGGTGGAGACAGATACAATAGTGGGCATTTAAGAGGCTTTCAGGTACATGAATATGCAGGGAATGGAGGGATATGGATAGCATGCATGCAGAGAAGATTAGTTTAACCTGACATATTTCAACTGGGACATTGCCAAAAGGCCTATTCCAGTGCTGTGCTGTTCTATGCTCTTTATTTCAGAATACATGGAGGATAATGAGTTCTCTTTTCTGTCTTTAGTACAGTAAGACATTGTATGACAATTACAAAGTGGCATTACAAAAGGCTGGTCTGGCATCACGATGGGCGGATTTATCAGATGCGAAGTCTGTCAATACCACCAACACCACTCCAGGTACACAAGTGCTTCTATTTACCTTCCAGACTACTTATACCCATGCTTTATCATTGAAGAAAATGGCAATGTAAGCTCTTAAATTGTTTGTTGGCTTTGAGGGCACATAATCTCGTATTTTCTGTCGTCTCGTCCATCAAATACATCAAATATTTCCCTGTTCAGGCGAGTTACAGCTTGCGTTTGAATTGCACCTTGTTACATGCTTTGAATATTCTTAAATAACTCACTCCCAACAATTGCTTTTGCAAATTATAAACCGTATTTAATAAGCAAGCAAAGCATTGTCACGATGAAACACATAAATAAAAATCCATAAAAACTCCTACAAAAGCAGATTTTCTGGATCTAATATCAACTGGCAAGCCCAACATCTATTGCCGTTTCCTAACTCCCATGAGAAGGTGCCTTCTTAAACACCAGCATCGGATGAGGGAAGATCATATCATGGAATTTATAACATTAAAAATTACACATAAGCAAGTTTGATTTGAGGCCTGTTCATCTGAAATACTTCTCAGTAAACTTCAAACGGCCAACATAGAATCCTGGAAGAAGCTGTGAACCCGTAAACTTTGGAAATTAAAAACCTATAAGTAAAATCAATGTTGAACCGATATTGATTGTCATCTAATTGTCTTTTCAGCCCATTTTTAATATTTGCTGCAATCACCATTTCTTGGCAAAATCTTCCTTGCTGAAAGTGCTCCCTCTTACTTTTGTTACAACTGAGTTTAATTTTTCACAGCATTCATTGGAATTCTCGCCACAGTGAATAATTTTCATTGTCACTTCTAGTTCATAAATTTCACTAATTTACCCTCGTTACCAAAGTAACCAATATTGACGGATCTGAAATCAGTTCGTTACAATTTTTAATTTGTATTGAATAAACTTGAAAGTGTACATTTGGTGAAATGACTACTGGCTGTTAAAACAAAGTAAGGACCACAGAATAAATGCCTTAAAACAGGGAAAATATTTGAATATTGTCTGGTCTTCTTGCATGAATCTCCAGTTACAATACCACTGATGATCAACGTTTCTGTGCACATATTGTGGGTGTCTAGCTTTTTACTGGTAACATTGATGAAATAATTGTCAAAGTCATCCTCTTGTAGCTATTGATATAACAACTAAAATCTAATTATCTTCAAAAATTAATACTTACATATTTCCAAATTGAGCACTCTTGCTGCTCTCTGAGAAAGACCACAAGTAAAAAGCTCCTCATCCTTTTTATGGTAGGCCAGGCAGGTATAGAAACGCAAGTCCAATATTACATCAGTCATTAAAACTGATCTGTTGAGAATGCAAACTGGGTCCATTATGAACTAGAAGTGACAAAGATGACCTATGAAATTATGATGAACGTTCTGTCCCAAGACGTCACCTATTCTTTTTCTCCAGAGATGCTGCCTGACCTGCTGAGTTCCTCCGGCATTTTGTGTCTACCTTCGATATAAACCCACATCTGGCGTTCCTTCCTATACAGGAAATTATTCACTGTGTCAAAAGTTTAGCTTACAGAAAGATGCAGTGAAAAAAATTAAACACAGTTGTAACAAAAGGAGGGACATTTTCAGCATAAAAGAACAGATATTGCAGCATTCATTCACAAAATTAACAGTTCTACAGAAACCATGTAAGATAATGCTTTTCTTACAAGGACATGACCTTTACTTTTTCTCTGTAGCGCTCCCCTCCCTCATCCAAAGGTTTTTCTTTCTCAGAAAGCAGGGTAAATGGGTTGCTGTCAGATGTCCTTGATGTTTTTCACCAGGAAATGTCAGTGAAAGATTACAGGAAATCCTGAATGGCGTTTTTTCACCTCTTTGACACTTAATTTACCTCCTCGGTGATTGAGTCTAGGAATTCAACAAAAAAGCAGATTAGACCTGTGTACTTCATTTTAATTGCAATATAAAACTAAAATAAAAAAAGCAAAACTTTTTAGTTTCACTGTGTTTTGAATGTTTTGTAAAATAAAGATTGTTGAGCAGATTAAGAGGCAATTATTCTATGCAATAAGTAAGTCCTTGAGTTTGTCTATCTGTTGCTCACCAATTCTTAACAAGCAATTTTTCCATATTGTCATCAAGCTCCTCTTCAAGCAAATGGCCACCCAGGACAAGCCCAGCGATCTCCGTACCCAATTAGAGCCCTGCATAATGAAGAGGTAAGCAAAGTGAAAATCTTGACAGAGATCAATCAATTTTCCTGTTTGATATCAATTTTCTTTGATAACAATCATTAATAATTATCTTTGATAATCTTTTTACTAGAACGCTGAATGGATAGAAACACAGAAAATAGACGCAGGAGTAAAACATTTGGCCCTTCAAGCCAGCACCGCCATTCAATATGATCATGGCTGGTCATCCAAAATCAATACCCCGTTCCTGCTTTCTCCCCATATCCCTTGATTCCGTAGGTTAGGATTAGAAGGTTTTAGCTAAAGGAAGAGTTTGGATAGAGTTGGATTGTTTTCTCTAGAATGTCGGAGGTGAGGAGAGACTTGATTGAAGTATATAAAATTATGAGAGGCATGGATAGGATAGACAGTCAGAACTTTTTTTCCCAGGGTAGAAATGTCCACCACTGGAGGGCATAGTTATAAGGTGAGAAGGGAATAGTTTAAAAGAGATATGCGGGGCAAGTTATTTTACACAGAGAGTTTTGAGGCAGATGCGATAATGGCATTTAAGAAGATTTTAGAGAGGCACATGGAAGTACAGGGAATAGAAGGATATGAATCATGTACAGGCAGATTAGATCAGTTTATCATGTTCGGCACAAACATTGTGGGCCGAAGGGCCCATTCCTGTGCTGTACTGTTCTATGTGTAGGAAAGAACTGCAGATGCTGGTTTAAATCAAAGGTAGACACAAAATGCTGGAGTCACTTAGCGGGACAGGCAGCATCTCTGGAGAGAAGGAATGGGTGACGTTTCGGGTCGAAACCCTTCTTCTGTTCTATATTCTAACTTTAACTAGTGAGTACATAGATTTCCCCTAAAAAAGATTGTGTAATCTCAATAGTACAAACATTGGCTTGGAAAAATGGATGGTAAAATGGTACACGGGACCTGCAATGTAAAGCATAATCTTAAACCATAGTGCTCTTTCAATTAAAGTAACCTTTTTTGCCTAAGCGTTGCCTTCAAACAGGTGATAGAATCATACAGTGGCTTGCAAAAGTATTCATACCCTTGAACTTTTCCACATTTTGTCACGTTACAACCACAAACGTAAATGTATTTTATTGGGATTTTATGTGATAGATCAACACAAAGTGGCGCATAATTGTGAAGTGGAAGGAAAATGATACATGGTTTTCAAATTTTTTTACAAATAAAAAACTGAAAAGTGTGGCGTGCAAAAGTATTCAGCCCCCTTTACTCTGATACCCCTAAATAAAATCCAGTGCAACCAATTGCCTTCAGAAGTCACCTAATTAGTAAATAGAATCCACTTGTGTGTAATCTAATCTCAGTATAAATACAGCTGTTCTGTGAAGGCCTCAGAGGTTTGTTAGAGAACATTAGTGAACAAACAGCATCACGAAGCCCAAGGAACACACCAGACAGGTCAGGGATAAAGTTGTGGAGAAGTTTAAAGCAGGGTTAGGTTATAAAATAAATCCCAAGCTTTGAACATCTCACGGAGCACTGTTCAATCCATCATCCGAAAATGGAAAGAGTATGGCACAACTGCAAACCTACCAAGACATGGCCGTCCACCTTAACTGACAGGCCGGGCAAGGAGAGCATTGATCAGAGAAGCAGACAAGAGGCCCATGGTAACTCTGGAGGAGCTGCAGAGATCCACAGCTCAGGTGGGAGAATCTGTCCACAGGACAACTATTAGTCGTGCACTCCACAAATCGGGCCTTTATGGAAGAGTGGCAAGAAGAAAGCCATTGTTGAAAAAAAGCCATAAGAAGTCCCGTTTGCAGTTTGCCACAAGCCATGTGGGGGACACAGCAAACATGTGGAGGAAGGTGCTCTGGTCAGATGAGACCAAAATTTAAGTTTTGGGCCTAAATGCAAAACGCTATGTGTGGCGGAAACCTAACACTGCATATCACCCTGAACACACCATCCCCACTGTGAAACATGGTGGTGGCAGCATCATGCTGTGGGGATGCTTTTCTTCAGCAGGGACAGGGAAGCTGGTCAGAGTTGATGGGAAGATGGATGGAGCCAAATACAGGGCAATCTTGGAAGAAAACCTGTTAGAGTCTGCAAAAGACTTGAGACTGGGGCGGAGGTTCACCTTCCAGCAGGACAACGACCCTAAACATACAGCCAGAGCTACAATGGAATGGTTTAGATCAAAGCATATTCATGTGTTAGAATGGCCCAGTCAAAGTCCAGACCTAAATCCAATTGAGAATCTCTGGCAAGACTTGAAAATTGCTGTTCACAGATGCTCTCCATCCAATCTGACTGAGCTTGAGCTATTTTGCAAAGAAGAATGGGCAAAAATTTCAGCCTCTAGATGTGCAAAGCTGGTAGAGACATACCCCAAAAGACTTGCAGCTGTAATTGCAGCGAAAGGTGGTTCTACAAAGTATTGACTCAGGGGGGCTGAATACTTTTGCACGCGACACTTTTCAGTTTTTTATTTGTAAAAAAATTTGAAAACCATGTATCATTTTCCTTCCACTTCACAATTATGCACCACTTTGTGTTGGTCTATCACATAAAATCCCAATAAAGTACATTTACGTTTGTGGTTGTAACGTGACAAAATGTGGAAAAGTTCAAGCGGTATGAAAACTTTTGCAAGCCACTGTAGAAACATAGAAAATAGGTGCAGGAGTAGGCCATTCGGCCCTTCGAGCCTGCACCGCCATTCAATATGATCATGGCTGATCATCCAACTCAGTATCCTATACCTGCCTTCTCTCCATACCCCTTGATCCCTTTAGCCACAAGGGCCACATCTAACTCCCTCTTAAATATAGCCAATGAACTGGCCTCAACTACCTTCTGTGGCAGAGAATTCCACAGATTCACCACTCTCTGTGTGAAAAATGTTTTTCTCATCTCGGTCCCAAAAGACTTCCCCCTTATCCTTAAACTGTGACCCCTTGTTCTGAACTTCCCCAACATCGGGAACAATCTTCCTGCATCTAGCCTGTCCAACCCCTTAAGAATGTTGTAAGTTTCTATAAGATCCCCCCTCAATCTTCTAAATTCTAGCGCGTACAAGCCGAGATGGGAGAACAAGCCTCTAGCAACAGACAAGTCCATGATGTTGAATGTGGATACCCAGATAATGAGCAGTGTGTGACTACAACCCTCCCATCCTGCATAAAATTAAAGTCTTACCAGTGGGATCACAGACATTGGGGATATCTGTGAGGATTCTAGGACTTGTTTCACAGGCATATATGATTGCATGTAAAAGCCCATATGATTGCATGTAAAAGCATGAGGTCAACTGTTCATTTCAAATTCACTGACCTCACTGTTGCAAGCTCAAAGCCTGTGTGCATAACTGTGATATATGTGGAGAGGATCATGGCATAATCTACCAGAGATGATGATTTCTTTCTCCAAACTACTGAGTAACAAGTAAAAAATTAGCCCACATCTCATCTTTGTTCTCCACCAGGGGACATCCCTTCTGCAACCATCTACAGGATGGTCAATGAGAGTGACCTGGCTTCAGGCCAGGGGCCCAGCCTTAAACCACCCTGTTAGCTCCTAATGAAGGAAGACTTCTTCAACGGTCTCCAAATATGCCTGATGAGAGACATTGAAAAACAGTTATCATACCCATAAATAGATTTAAAAATTAAAACTTATGCTGATTAAAATTAGTCATGGAGTCGTACAGCATGGAAACAAGCCCTTCGGCCCAGCTCATCCATGCCATTGATGAAGCCTTACTTCATCTAAGCTAGTCCCATTTGCCCATATTTGGCCCATTACCCGCTAAATCTTTCCTATCCATGTACCTCTCCAAATTTATTTTAAATGTTGTTAGTGTACCTTCCTGAACCAATTTCTCTGGCAGCTCATTCCATATATGACTCACCCTCTGTGTGAAGAAGTTACACCTTAGCTTCCTTTTAAATCTTTCCCCTCTCACCTTAAATCTATGCTTTCTAGTTTTTGATGCCCCTTCCCAGAGAAATAAAACTGTGTGCCTCCAACCCATGCAGCCCCTCATGAATGTATACATGTCTGTAAGGTCACTGCTCAGTTTCGTACACTCCAAGGAATAAAGTTTTAGCCTGCCCAACCACTTCCTATAACTCAGGCCATCAAATCCTGGCACTAAGTGAATGACAGAGCATTAACGGCAGTGCAGACTCACAGGACTATATGGGACAGTTCTGTTTCGACGTTATATGTTGTCGTTTCCGTGCATGTCTGGGATAGATGGGGAATGAATCATACTACTTAGCAAATATTAAAATGACTCCAGGTTACTGTACATATGCTTAGCAACTCAGCAATAGACAATAGGTGCAGGAGTAGGCCATTCGGCCCTTCGAGCCAGCACCGCCATTTAATGTGATCATGTCTGATCATCCCCAATCAGTACCCCATTCCTGCCTTCTCCCCATATCCCCTGACTCTGCTATTTTTAAGAGCCCTATCTAGCTCTCTCTTGAAAGTATCCAGAGAACCAGCCTCCCTCTGAGGCAGAGAATTCCACAGACTCACAACTCTCTGTGAGAAAAAGGGAAGGGAATTGAAACTAATGCATCATTTTGCCACTTTATAAAGATAAGATTTTCTCTTTAATAAGTTACCACATATACACAGGGACACAAGAAAATAGAAGCAGGAGTAGGCCATCAGGCCTTTCAGGTCCACCTGCCGTTTAATAAGATCATGACTGATCTGTGCTGGCCTCAGCTCCTCTTCCGTGCCCTTTCTCCATTCCCTTCTTTTCCTTGACTTAGCAAGTATTAATCCACCTCCATGAAATCCTAGAAGGTATAGCTTTAAGCAGAGAGGCCCAGAATTTAAAGGAGATGTGCGGGGCAAGTTTTTGACACAAAGAGTGACGGGTACCTGGAACCCGCTGCGGGGGAGTGGTGGAGGCCGACACGATAGTGGCATTTAAGAGTATTTTGGATAGGCACGTATATGCAGGGAATGGAGGAATATGGCAAGATATGGATTATTGTGCAGGCAGGTAAGAGTTAATGTTGCCTTTATGCTTGGCTCAGACTTTGTGGGCTGCAGGACATGTTCCTGTGCTGACCTTCTATATTTTATGTTCCATTTAAAATTTTTCGAATGATCCAGCTTCCACCACCCACCGGGGCAGAGATCAGCATAATCCAAATGATAAACCTGGCCCAGGATGAATGGCACGGAGTTATAGGAAGTAAAGGCAAACTAAAATCTTAGCCAAGCCAGGAAAAGGAGTTAACTGAGGGGTTGCTAAATAATAACATTATTACTTAGGAAAACAACTACAATCAATGTTTGTTGTGCGAGTGGGTCATAAAATAACATCTATTTTTGATTTTAAGGTGAAGACGACGAAAGATATTGATACCTTCCTCCCACCGCCACCTGCGCAAATAATGTATCAAGGCCCTAATGATTTTGATGAAGAGGATCTCCCACCTCCTCCTCCTCCATCCTTTGATCCTCCCCCTCCACCTTTCAAAGCTCCTCTAAGCGCAGCAACACCATCCAAGCCAAAGCTCTTCTCGAGACCTCCTCCAACGCCTGCTCGATATGTTCCATCTTCAACACCATCAGCAGCACCACCTCCAACCTTACTCAAACGGAAAAATTCAGGTGCGAAAAATGTCCTCTTTACGGATTTACCTCCACCTCCGCCGGATCCAGAGTGTTTACCAGAGCCGCCTCCAGATTTCCTGCCACCGCCTCCTCCTTGCTTTAACAGCACTTCAGGTGGAGGGCCGCCACCTCCACCCCCTCCTCCTCCTCCTCCTTCAGCTCCAGTCACCCATGCCGCAAAAATAGTCTTGCCAAAGAGGAGCGAAAACAGCACACTGAGCTCCAATTCTAGACCTGCAGTCTCGGACAAGCCAGACCTTATGTCAGATCTCATGAAAGTCTTACAGAAAAAAAGAGCTGCACTGAATGAATAAGTACAAGCAGTTTCAAAACAAAGCTTTGAGTTTGTACTAAACAATTTACCAAAATGTTTTACGTTATTTTAAGAGAGAGAACTGAAATTCTATCAAAGGGCAAATCTAGCTTGGCAAGGTCCCCTTTTCAATTTCTCTTACTGATTTAGTTGAACTCAAAGGCCCCACTATTGAAACATGTTGTTGTATGATTGATGGCGATGTTTAATGTGTGATCTCCAGTTTAGAAGGATGTGAAACAGGAAGAGTTTGCACTTCTAACGGCCATAATTTGGGTATGTGCAGAGATCAAATGATCATTTCTTACCTACGCCGGGATTGTGGTCAAAGCTCACAAACCATATCCAGACTCACATGAAGAATTTCTGTTTGGACAAGTTATTAAAAGGATTTATCAGATGCAACAAATACATTCTTCTTCATTCTTAATACAGTATAGCAGAACAAAGAACAAATTAAGTACCTTGATGAAAATGGCTATCAACCATGGATTTTGAGCTTTCTTGGTTCCAATTCTTTCTAGTTAATGGTCCATTAAAACTCATAAGTTTGTGTTTGTAAAATTGAACAGTGATACAGGAGGCAGAGTTTTCAGGCAATTTACCATTTTAGTAGATACCCACACGCTTAGTCTGGGGCTCCACTGTTTCATTATTGGCCAACATACAATGCAGTTTTGAATTTGACTAACACCCTACTTAGAAGGAACTCACCAAATTTTCTGTATTCATAATGTCTACAATCTTCGGAAACTAAAACTCTATAATGAGTATATTTTCATTATTGTTATTAAAATCATATAAATAGTATACCATGGCTAACTAATGCACTGCACATTTCAGAGAGAATTCTGAATTTTCCTTTCTTCTGTTTTAAGAATGATTTTACCACTCACAGAATCTGATTTCTACACATGGAGCAGCTACTATTGAAAGGGAGGGAATATCCAATTAAAGCTAATATTCATGACATTACAATTAGTGTATGAAAAGTTTCCCAATAGTAAATCTTACATGGTTTCCTGATAAGTCGAGACTGCAGAAGTCTTCACTGAAATGCTGGGTGTCAGTACGAATGGTCCTGGGATCTGGGAAATTTTATGACTCGGACTTTTATGGCACCAATCAAAGCAATTCTATTCTATTGGGGATGCCACAATATCCTATTAATATTATCATCTCAATGTGAGCAGCAAAGCTGAATGAAATCTGCACCTTGAACAGTCAAGTTTATTTTGCAAAGAAAAGGTAGCCCTGGCAATCCACAGCTCTTGCAGCTCTGACCCCCGACTAACGTCTGTGTGGTTAGTGATGGACACATTCACACGAATGACAAGTCACCAAATCAATATGGAAACACCTGCCACACGAAATACCTCATGTTCTCTTTATTCATCCTTACAACCAAAGGACCCCTGAGCATGATCGCAGATCCATTTCTTTTCATCTATATGTATCTTTAAATGGGGCTTTTCTATGTTCTCTATTGTGGAGCCAATTACACCTATTAGGATGCCACCACCTAGACCAGATATGCTTAGCTTGCTGATCTCCAGAAAGGGTCTCAACTGAAGAAGTGAATCAGGAACTATCAGCAGCCACAGACATACCAAGCACAAATGCTGCCATAAGGGTTATTAGTTTACCAAAGAGTTGTAGAGAGCTTGTACTGTGCACAAAAAGCCGACTGAAATTCTTAGCGTAAGAGTCCTTGCAATTTTCCAGTGGCCTTTGGTAGGTTCCCATCAGGCCTTATGTTGGAAATACAGAGGAAGTCAAATGTAACTTTGGTTGGAACTAGATACTATGGTACAAGTAAAATAAAATTCTAATATTTTAAAGGTATTCTAATATGGGAATAGGACAATGTTGTAATTTGGGAAAAGAGGGAGACAACAGCCAAGAGTCTTTACATTAAAACTGAAAAGTCTGCCCTATGCCTCCGTGAAGTGTATGAGGGTGTGAGAAATTAGTAAATGTTTTGGACATAAGTATGAAAGAATGATAAGAATAAGTAATTACAGAGATAACATTTGACATACTTGATCACGCTCCTCTTCCAGCTGCGCCACTGTGCCACCCAGAAATCTGTAGACTGAGCATTTTGCTTAATAAATAAAGTGGATATAATTCATATTTAATTACATGAAAGTGTGCTATACCCACTTCTGTCGATTTTGTCCAATTGAAGGTAAAAATATTCAATAACCTACAATTCTCCTACGTACTTTGAATTGCCAATTCCACAGTTTTAACAGAAAATAAAAAGTTATAGATTCCCTGTGACTCTCAGTAAATGCACCATGATATGTAACAACATTTACTAGGACGGTCCCAGATTTGATAACTGGTTAATGCTGAGTTAACTTATTGTACCTAGAACTGATCTCAATGTCCTAAGATTAATAGTGAGCGGAAAACTGTCATCTTCAGTATCTGCCAGTAATCTGTAGGTACCTTCCCACAGTGGGTTATAGTGTCCACGGGTCATAAATCCCACCAGATTTTACTAATCAGCATAAAAAGAACTCATTTAAGCAATGTACATAGAACAGTACAGCTGAAACAGGCCCTTTGGTCACAATATCTGTGCCAAACATGTTGCCAAGACCAACTCTTAACTGTCTGCACATAATCCATATCTCCCAATTCCCTGCATATCCATGTGCCTATCTAAAAGTCCCTTACATGCCACTCTATCTACCTCCATCCTCAGCAGCAAATTCCAGGCAATTGTTTAAAAGATCTTGCCCGGCACATTTCCTTTAAACATTGCTCCTCTCACCTTAAAGCAATGCCCTCTAGTATTTGGTATTAACACCCTTGGAAAAATATTCTGACTGTCTGGTCTATCTATGCCGCTTATGGTGTTATGTACTTCTATCAGGTCTCCCCTCAACTTTCATGTCCCAGAGAAAACAATCCAAGTCGCTCCAACCTCTCACTGTAGCTAATACCCCCTAACCCAGGCATCATTCTGGCAAACCTCCTCTGCACCCTCTCCAAAGCCTTCCTCTAATGGGACAACCAGACCTGCATGCAATACTCCAGATGACACCTAACTAAAGTCCTAGAAAGCAGCATCATGACTTCCTGACATACTCAATGCCTTGACGAATGAAGGCATGTGTCCATATGCCTTACCACCCTATCTACTTGTTACCACTCTACCAAAAGTGTGACAGCAGCAGCAATTAATCTTTGACCCAGATGGGCATTGCCTATTAAGATGATAGCAATAGTAAGTTATAGGAGTAGAATTAGGCCATTCGGCCCATCGAGTCTACTCCGCCATTCAATCATGGCTGATCTCAGCCTCCTAATCCCATTTTCCTGCCTTCTCACCATAACCCTTGACACTTGTTCCCATTCCCTGGATCTCAACTGGTAAAGGAGTAATGCCCTAAATCAGGCCTTATTATGAACAGCTGTTCATTGTCTTCATGGAAATTTAATATTTCTTAAACTAATTTTTGAACAATTATTTGAAAATGCCTCAACAATGTAATTTTCTGTGAGTGTAATAACTTTGTGTTACTATTATTGCCAGTGTTTATGTGAATAAAGGTACCATTCATGCTCCTTCTCTGAGAAACTCATTACAGACATTGGTTTTTGTGATAAGGAATACAAGTGTCGGAGTAACTCAGTGGGAGAGGCAGCATCTCTGGAGAGAAGGAATGGGTGACATTTTGGGTCGAGACTCTTCTTCAGTCTCCAGCTTTTTGCGTCTATCTTCGGTTTAAACTAGCATCTGCAGTTCCTTCTTACACAAGAGTCAAACATTATGAAGCTTTAAGCGCAGGATGACAGACAAATAGCAGAAGGAGCAGGAGCATTCAGTCATTTGAACCTGCTCTATCGTCCATTAGGATCATGGCTGATCATTTATCTTAATACCGGATTCCAATTATTTCTTTATACTCCTTGATGCTCACTTTGCTGACAAATGTATCTTCTTTTTTCTTAAACATCTTCAACAGTTTTCTGTGGATTGCGCATATTCATCACCCTCTCAATGAAGAACTGGAGGAGTGCTCTTCTCACTCAATCCTAAATGTCTTGTATACTCTTGACAGAGTAACCTCTGGCTCTATCACAAACACGGGGAATTCCCGGGATGGCGGGAATGTCATATGTTGATAGAATGGAGTGGCTGGGCTTGTACACTCTGGAATTTAGAAGTATGAGAGGGGATCTTATTGAAACATATAAGATTATTAAGGGATTGAACACGCTAGAAGCAAGAAACATGTTCCCGATGTAGGGGGAATCCAGAACCAGGGGCCACAGTGTAAGAATAATGGGTAGGTCATTTAGAACAGAGATGAGGAAAAACTTATTCACCCAGAGAGCTGTGAATCTGTGAAATTCTCTGCCTCAGAAGGCAGTGGAGGCCAATTCTCTGGATGCTTTCAAGAGAGAGTTAGATAGAGCTCTTAAAGATAGTGGAGTCAGGGGATATGGCGAGATGGCAGGAACGGGGTACTGAATGAGGATGATCAGCCATGATCATATTGAATGGCGGTGTTGGCTCGAAGGGGCGAATGGCCTACTCCTGTACCCATTGTCTATTGTCTAATTTAAACATGTGAAGAATGAAATAAAATACCAGAGCAAAAGGCTACAGACTTTTGGTTGTTGAATGGAGCTACTGCTCATGGAAAAAAGCTGTTTTTATGTCTGGCTGTGGCGGCTTTGACAGTCCGGAGTCGCCTTGCAGGTGCATCTTAATCTTCTGGATCAGCCTATCATGTAACATACATAATAAAGTCCATGTAGACCGCATCCACTGCGTTTAGGTTAATGAACTGAGGTACAGCGAAAAACGTTGTGTTGCATGCTAGAACAGATCCAAACAGATCGGATATACCATACATAAATACAATCAGTTCAAATGGATAGAGCTAAGAGGACATAGATTGCAGAATATAGTTCTCAGCATTGTAATACATCAGTTCCATAGACAAAGACCAATGCCCTAGATGGGGTAGTGGTGAAATGAATAGTAGCTTTGGAATGAACATTCAGAAGCCTAATAACAGAAGGGAATAAGCTATTCCTGAATCTTCTGTACCTTCTGCCAGACAGCAGGGAGAAGAAAGGAATGGGACAGGTCTGATTATGTTTGCTGCTTTTCCAAGGCAGCATGAAGTGTAGATGGAGTCAATGGTAAGAAGTTTGGGCTGTGTGATGGAATTGGCTACATATATAACTCTGCATGGTTTTGCGATCTTGAGCAGAGCTGTTTCTAAACCAAGCTGTGGTGCAACATGACAATACGCTTTTTATGGTGCATCTGAGGAAATTTGGCATTTCTTCAGTGAGTCCTGAAAACTTCTACAATCTCCTCAGGCAGTAGAGGTGTTGGTTTGCATCAATGCGGTTGATCCATGTCAGATCACTGGTAATATTAATACCAAGGAACTTGAAGGCCTCGACCATTTCCACTTTCGCACCATTGATGCTGTTTCTCCACAACGCTTCCTGAAGTCAATAACCAGCTCCTTCATCTTGCTGACATTGACTGAACGGTTATTGTCCTGACACCTGTTCCTGTACTCTGTCTCGTCATTGTTCGTGACTCGACCCACCAACGAGGTGTCATCTGTAAATTTGTAAATTGAATTAGAGAAAAATTTGGCCATACAGTCGTGAGCGTAAAGGGTGTATAGTAGGGGACTGAGAATGTAGCCTTGCAGGGCACTGGTGTTGAGAATTATTGTGGAGGAGGTGATGTCATCTGTCTTCACACATTGAGGTCTGTGTGTCAGAAAGTCGAAGATCTACTGGCAGCTGATTCCTAGATCCAGGAGTTTGGAGATAAGTTCAGATGAAATTATGGAGTTGGAGGCAGAGCTATAGTCAATAAATAAGTGCCTATTGTGGGAGTCCTTGCTATTTGGGTTTTCCAGAGATGAGTTTAGAATCAGGGAGTTGGCATTTGCTGTGGACCTGTTACGAAGATCAGCAAATTGCAGGAAACAAAGGCTGGCTAGGAGGCAGGAGTTAATCAATCAATCAGATTTATTCATCACATACACAATAAAGTGCAGTGAAATGAACTTGCCAGCAGCGGTACAATCAATAAGAACACACAATACACAATAGAAATGTAACACAAACATCCACCACAGCATTCTTTTTTTTTCACTTTAGTCTTTATTGGTTTTATGCATACACAAATAAAACACAAATATAACAACGAAACATACAACAATGCAGTGAAACGTACAACACTGCAGCGAGGGATTCAGTTTACAATTAATGATGCAGTATACAGAACTATTTTCTTATTAAAACATTTTCCAATAACTTACATTATTGTCAATAAATTGTTACAGTGTTGATGTCTTTATTTCTATATCTAATCCATTGTTCCCATTTTCTGTTAAACTCGTCTTCTTTCACTCTTAGAGAATGTCATTTTCTCCATCACAAATATTTCCTGTACTATGTCTAACCATTGTCTAAGTCTGGGTGTATCCGCTGCAAGCCAGTTTCTTGTAATGGCCTTTCTGCCAGCTGTGAGTAGGATTTTAACCAAGTAATGATCTTCCTTCAGCACCACTGTAGTTATATTACCCAGGTATAAAATGGAACACTTCTTGGAGACTATATATCCTAATACTTCCTTTAATACTGAATTCACTCTGTCCCAAAATGGTTCTATTTTTGGGCAACTCCAGAAGATATGTGCATGATTTGTGTCTGTTTGGCCACATTGCCTCCAGCATGTATGCTGCCTTAGAATTTGCTTGCTTTTTATGTTAGGCGTAATAAAGAAACAAATCAAATGTTTCCAATTAAATTCTCTCCATTTTTGTGAATTAGTGGATGTCTGTAGTGTTACACACATATGATGCCGTTCCTCTTCTGAGATTGTGATGTTCAATTCCTTTTCCCACTTAAATTTGACATAAAATGTAGTTTGAGCTTGACATTCCATTAAACTATGGTAAAGTTTAGAAATAATCCTTGATGTTTTTTGATGATACGCATTAACTATCTGTGATGTTTGGTGGATTGTGTGGGGTGGGAGGACCCGTTGCTCCTCCCGTGCAGCAGGTGGCGCTGCACAGGACAAAGGGAGATGTCTGTATATAGGTATCCTGTCTGTGAACAGTGAGTTGCAGCCATCTTAGCACACTGCAGCACATTCTTCAACGAGGCGTCCGATTCCTTGAGAATCGCCTGCTGGATGAATGCGTGCCCGCAACCCATGACCAGTCTATCTCGCAACGCAATGTCTTGGCACTTTTCGCAGCATTGAGTTTTAAAATCACATGCTTTTGCCTTGGTGCGAAATTCGGCAAGAAATTCAGTGATCGATTGCCCTTCCTGTTGTACTGTCCGGTAGAAATCAAAGCGAGCTGCGAGGAAATTTCGACTTTCTTCGAAATGCAGCTGCAAAGCCGTTGTGATTTCAGCATATGAGGCTTCAGTTACTTCTTCTGTAAGTAAATTTTGAAGCAGTGCAAAAGTTTCTGGTGATATTGAAGAACACAAGAGAGCCTTCTTCTTCTGGTCAGTTGTGATTGCCATACTATCAAAATAAAACTCAGCTCGCATTAAATACGACGACCACCTTTCTCGCTTGGGATCAAAACGATCGAATTGCAGAGACATGTTAGTTAGTTTAAAAAAAATCAAAAGTAGGCTCTTATTTGGGTCTTTGGGCACAATCCCAAGAATCCCACTCCTGACACCACTTTCGTGTTCGTCTTCTAAGTCTGCACAAGTACTTGAGAGTCTTCAAGGTACAACAATGGTCTTTATTACATTACTTCAATGCTGGCAGCAAGACAACTCTAAACTGGCTGCAACTCACTGTTCACAGACAGGATAACTATATACAGAGTGTTAAAGAAGGAACTGCAGATGCTGGAAAATCGAAGGTACACAAAAATGCTGGAGAAACTCAGCGGGTGCAGCAGCATCTATGGAGCGAAGGAAATAGGTAACGTTTCGGGCCGAAACCCTTCTTCAGACTGATAGGGGGTGGGGAGAAGAAAGGAAAAAAGGAAAAGGAGGAGGAGGAGCCCGAGGGCTGGGGGAGGGGAGGAGACAACCAGATGGCTGATGAGGGGGAGGGGACAGCCAGGGCTAGCAGAATTGGGAGAATTCAACATTCAGGCCACCAGGATGTAGACTGCCCAAGCGGAATATGAGGTGCATTTCCTCCAATTTACGGTGTTGCTCGCTGTGGCCATGGAGGAGACCCAGGACAGAGAGGTCAGATACGGAATGGGAGGGGGAGTTGAAGTGCTGAGCCACCGGGAGTTCAGGTTGGTTATTGCGGACCGACCGGAGGTGTTCGGCGAAACGATCGCCAAGCCTCCGCTTGGTCTCACCGATGTAGATCAGCTGGCATCTAGAGCAGCGAATGCAATAGATGAGGTTGGAGGAGATGCAGGTGAACCTCTGTCGCACCTGGAACGACTGCTTGGGTCCTGGAATGGAGTGGAGGGGGGAAGTGAAGGGACAAGTGTTGCATCTCTTGCGGTTGCAAGGGAAAGTACCAGGGGAGGGGGTGGTATGGGAGGGAAGGGAAGAATTGACAAGGGAGTTACGGAGGGAGCGGTCTTTGCGGAAGGCAGACATAGGGGGAGATGGGAAGATGTGGCGAGTGGTGGGGTCACGTTGGAGGTGGCGAAACTGACGGAGGATCACTTGTTGTATGTGACGGCTGGTGGGGTGAAAGGTGAGGACTAGGGGGACTCTGCCTTTGTTGTGAGTGGGGGGATGGGGAGAGAGAGCAGTGTTGCGGGGTATGGCAGAGACCCTGGTGCGAGCCTCATCTATGGTGGAGGAGGGGAACCCCCGTTCCCTGAAGAATGAGGACATTTCAGATGCCCTGGTGTGGAACGCCTCATCCTGGGAGCAGATGCGGCGTAGACGGAGGAATTGGGAGTGGGGGATGGAGTCCTTACAGGAAGCAGGGTGGGAAGAAGTGTAGTCCAGATAGCCATGGGAGTCGGTAGGTTTGTAGGTTTGTAACTATATACAGACATCTCCCTTTGTCCTGTGCAGCGCCACCTGCTGCACGGGAGGAGCAACGGGTCCTCCCACCCCACACAGTCCACCAAACATCTCGTCTACCGATTGGACCCGACCTGACATTTGATAAAGAGGAGGCAATTATGGAAATTGAGATGGACGTGAACGTGCTAAACACGCGGATCATCGCCGATTTCCCCGTCTCCGTAAGGACGGTCGCCAACTATAGGAGCACAGACCCCATTTTGTCGAAGGTACGACATTTTGTCACTCAGGGGTGGCCGAACAGTCCTAAGTTGGACAAGGAATTCCGCTCATTCCAAAATGCGCAAATGGAAATCTCCTCAAAGGATGGCATTCTGCTCCGCGATGGTCGAGTGATCATTCCGACGGAACTGCGATCGCTAATTCTGAAAATGTTGCACAAGACACACATTGGAATTGTGCGAATGAAGGCACTCGCCCGCATGCATGTGTGGTGCCGAATATCGAGACCGATATAGCCGACCACTGCAAGGACTGCACACCATGTGCCGAAACAGTGCCGAATCCGCCGGAAGAGACCTGCGCATGGCCCGTCCCTGACCTACCATGGCAGCGAAGCCACATAGATTTTGCCGGACCGTTCCTGGAGGACATGTGGCTGGTCGTCATGGATGCCCATTCGAAATGGCCACATGTTATCCAAATGAATAAGTATCGAACCACCGAAACAACCACTTCTGTGCTCAACGATTTGTTTACCATGTGGGGATTGCCCTTAACAATCGTAAGCGACAATGGACCCCAATTTGCCTCGCAAATGTTCAGTGACTGGTGCAAACAACACTCAATCATGCATCTGACATCAGCACCTTTTCATCCGCCCTCAAATGGTGAGGCAGAGCGTCTCGTCGGCGTTTTCAAGCAGGCCATGAAACGTGCTGTAGGAATCGAAATGATTAGCATTGCGCGATTTCTTACAGCAATATCGAACTGTTCCAAACTGCACTACCGGTCGAACTCCAGCGGAGATGATGCTCGGACGTCAAGTGCGCTCTTCCCTATCAGTTTTGAACCCGACCCGTAACTCTTATACGGCGCGCACTCAGCCAACGGTCGAACAAATTCGACATTGGCGACTACGTATATTACCGCAATTATACGGCCAAGGAAAGCAAATGGTGTGCTGGCAGGATCTCCAATACAGGGCAGATCTATTGTACTTAAAAAAGTCCACATTGATTCCCCATCTACTGCAGAGGTTTATGTATATAATTCTTTATAATATTCCTGGAAGATATATTCTATTTTGTTTGGATCACTCTTCAATTTCTGTGTACAGGGGCCCTTAATTTTGTGTATGGTGTTGTCAGCCTGTTGTTTGCGTAGCCTCCAGGCAAGTATTTTAGTGGATTTAGGGCCTAGCTCATAATGTGCATTCTTCACTGTGGTGGAAGGCATAAAGTACAGTCAGTCCTCCTGCATTGTTCCCCCATGGTCAGGGCCATAACCTCCGCAGTCGCCGCTGTGGGCGACCAGATGTACAGGCCCTCTCGTCTGGAAGGTAAGTCCCGAATCGGTGCTTCCCTACCGGAGACCGTGGCTTCAAGATGAGGTAGGCCGCAGGCCGGCGGTCGGAGCTCTTCTCCAGGGATCCCCGGCGAGGGATCCCGCTCCGGATGGTAAGTAAGTCCCCGCCGTGCCCGCGGCTAGAAGCTCCACAGACCGCGGCCTCAAGATGTTGTAGGCCGCAGGCCGGCAGGTCGGAGCTCTTCTTCTCCGGGGGTCCCCAACGAGGGATCCCAGGCTCCGGACGCAGCGCAAGCGGCTAGAAGCTCTGCAGACTGAACAGTCCGCGGGCCAGCGATCGGAAAAAGTCCACGCTGCGCCCGCTGCTGAAGCTCCGGGCCTGACTCCGGGAAAGGCCGCACCAATCCTTGGTGTTAGGCCACGAGGGAGGCGACATGGAAAAAGTCGCCTCTCCGTGGACGAGGTGACCAAAAGCGGTTTCCCCCTTACCCTCCCTCACCACCCCCCACACAAGACACAACGAGAGACATTAAATCACACATTTGGACATACTAAAATTTAAAAAAAAACATGTGCACCATCACCTGCCTCTGGAAGCATTTCATGAGGGTGCTTTTCAGAGCCACTGGATTAAGGCCAGAGTCATTAAGGCACACTACATTCATTTTCTACAGCAGCAAGATAGTGAGGGGTTAAAGATGTCTGTGAATACATCTGCCAGCTGATCCACACGGGTCCTGAAAATGCAGCCAGGGACTCCATCCAGGCCAATTGCTTTCTGCAGATTCACTCTCAGAAAGGCCCACCTTACTATCATTCCCAGGAATTATAGTAAGGTGTTTCTCTTCATAAACAGAGGAACAATATTAACTACTCTCCAGTCCTCCGGGACCTCACCAATGCCAAGAGAAGATGCACAGATGTGCGTCAAGGCTCCCACAATTTCCTCCTGCCCCCTTCAATTATCTACGATAGATCCCATCAGGCCCTGGGACTATATCCATCTTAATGCTCTTTAAGAGTTCTAGCACCTCTTCTTCCTTAATCTTAAACTACACTTGCATATTAGTATTCTCCACACTGATCTCACCCTCTTCCATGTCCTTCTCCTTGGTGAAAACAGCTGCAAAGTACTCGTTTTGTACCCGACTCCAAGCACAGACTCCATCCTTTCAAAAGGCATTAGAAAAGGAAAGGTGAAGAGGGATATGTGCAAAATGCAGGCAAAGAGGACAAGCCCACAATGCCAACTTAGTCGAGGTGGGCAGGTTGAGCTGAAGGGCCTATTCCCATGATGTAGATGAAGCCAAGGACAGTGCAGTCATGATCAAATTAAATAGTGGGTCAGGTTTTACTTGCTTGAGTTGCTTGTTTTCTTGTAAGGATGGATGAGTGAATGTTGATGGTTAAAATTGGGCTGATTTAATTACCATATAATATAACCATATAACAATTACAGCATGAAAGCAGGCCATCTCGGCCCTTCGTCCATGCCGAACACTTTTTCTCCCCTAGTCCCATCTACCTGCACTCAGACCATAACCCTCCATTCCTTTCTCGTCCATATACCCATCCAATCTATTTTTAAATGATAAAATCGAACCTGCCTCCACCACTTCCACTGGAAGCTCATTCCACACAGCTACCACTCTCTGAGTAAAGAAGTTCCCCCTAATGTTACCCCTAAACTTCTGTCCCTTAATTCTGAAGTCATGTCCTCTTGTTTGAATCTTCCCTACTCTCAATGGGAAAAGCTTATCCACGTCAACTCTGTCTATCCCTCTCATCATTTTAAAGACCTCAATCAAGTCCCCCCTTAACCTTCTGCGCTCCAAAGAATAAAGACCTAACTTGTTCAGCCTTTCTCTGTAATTTAGTTGCTGAAACCCAGGCAACATTCTCGTAAATCTCCTCTGTACTCTCTCTATTTTGTTGACATCCTTCCTATAATTAGGCGACCAAAATTGTACTCCATACTCCAGAATGGGCCTCACCAATGCCTTGTACAATTTTAACATTACATCCCAACTTCTATACTCAATGCTCTGATTTATAAAGGCCAGCACACCAAAAGCTTTCTTTACCACCCTATCTACATGAGATTCCACCTTCAGTGAACTATGCACAGTTATTCCTAGATCCCTCTGTTCAACTGCATTCCTCAATTCGCTACCATTTACCATGTACGTCCTATTTTGATTTGTCCTGCCAAGATGTAGCACCTCACATTTATCAGCATTAAACTCCATCTGCCATCTTTCAGCCCACTCTTCCAAATGGCCTAAATCTCTCTGTAGACTTTGAAAATCTACTTCATTATCCACAACACCACCTATCTTAGTATCATCTGCATACTTACTAATCCAATTTTCCACACCATCATCCAGATCATTGAGGTACATGACAAACAACAGTGGACCCAACACAGACCCCTGAGGCACCCCACTAGTCACCGGCCTCCAACCTGACAAACAGCCATCCACCATTACTCTCTGGCATCTCCCATTCAGCCACTGTTGAATCCATCTTGCTACTCCACCTTTAATACCCAACAATTGAATCTTCTTAACCAACCTTCCATGAGGAACCTTGTCAAAGGCCTTACTGAAGTCCATATAGACAACATCCACTGCTTTACCCTCATCAATTTCCCTAGTAACCTCTTCGAAAAATTCAAGAAGATTAGTCAAACCCCTTTCCCCTTTCTCAGTTCCACCCCTTTCCCATTTCTCAGTTCCACCCAAATAGCCTCCCGAGACGAGCCCTCTAATCTATCCTGCCAAAGCACTGCTGTAATATCTTCCTTGACAAGCAATGCAACACCCCCACCTCTTGCCCCTCCAACTCTATCACACCTAAAGCAACGAAATCCTGGAATATTTAGTTTCCACTCACAGCCCTCCTGCAACCATGTTTCACTGATCGCCACAACATCATACTTCCAGGTGTCAATCCAGGCTTTAAGCTCATCCACCTTTCTTACAATGCTCCTAGCATTTAAATATACACATTTAAGATACCCACCACCACTTATTCTCTGTTTATTATCTTTTTCTTCTTTCTCCCCTACATTTTGGGTCCGAGTGCTTCCCTTCTCTGCCTCCTGCCTCACACCCTGACTACTAGCTTTCCCTATTCAAGTCCCTCCCCCCAACCGTTCTAGTTTAAATTCTCCCCAGTTGCCTTTGCAAATCTCCCCGCCAGGATATTGGTCCCCCTCGGGTTCAAGTGCAACCCGTCCTTTTTGTACAGGTCACACCTTCCCCAAAAGAGGTCCCAATGATCCAGAAACTTGAATCCCTGCCCTCTGCACCAGTCCCTCAGCCACGCATTTATCCTCCACCTCATTCCATTCCTACTCTCACTGTCTCGTGGCACAGGCAGTAATCCTGAGATTGTTATTTTTTTGGTCCTTCTCCTTAACTCTCCTCCCATCTCCCTAAATTTTCCTTTCAGGACATCTTCTCTCTTTCTACCTGTCATTGGTACCTATATGTACCATGACCTCAAGCTCCTCTCCCTCCGATTTCAGGATATCTTGGACGCGTTCAGACACATCCCTGACCCTGGCACCAGCGAGGCAAACTACCATCCGGGTCTTCTGACTGCGTCCACAGAATCGCCTATCCGTCCCCCTAACTATAGAGTCCCCTATTACTAGTGCCCTCCTCTTCTTTTCCCTACCCTTCTGAGCAACAGGAAGGCAGGAAGGCTGTCCCCCCCAACTGTACTCAAACATGAGTACTTATTTTCAAGGTGTACATCCACCGGGGTACTCACTAGTCTTTGCCTCTGCCCCTTGCCCTTCCTAACAGTGACCCACTTGTCTGCCTCCTGTGGTCTTGGAGTGACCACCTCCCTATAACTCCTTTCTATAACCTCCTCACTCGCCCTGATCAGACAGAGGTCATCGAGCTGCTGCTCCAGGTTCCTAACACGGTCCCTTAGGAGCCCCATCTAGACACACCTGGCGCAGATGTGGACGTCTGGAGGGGTATCAGACTCCATGACCTCCCACATCTGACATCCAGAACAGTAAACTGCCCTGGCCCTCACTCTCCCCTTCTGTACCTAGGATAATATACAAAGCCTTACCCTGGATTCAATTCAAAGCCTTACCCTGGGTACAAGCCAATCAGCGGTTTCCCCTAGTCCGTTTCCACCAATCAGTGGCTTCCTCAAGCCCACTTAATTTGAAGTGTGAACTGCGGATGGAACGTTGCAGAGTTTGGTTCCTCCTCCCTCTGTAACGGCTCCTGGGCCTCTGCTGAAACAAGCCCCGCGATGGGTTTTTGAACCTACCGCCCGGACGTCGCTCCTCCCTCTGTAACGGCTCCTGGGCCTCTGCTGAAACAAGCCCCGCGATGGGTTTTTGAACCTACCGCCCGGACGTCGCTCCTCCCTCTGTAACGGCTCCTGGGCCTCTGCTGAAACAAGCCCCGCGATGGGTTTTTGAACCTACCGCCCGGACGTCGCTCCTCCCTCTGTAACGGCTCCTGGGCCTCTCCTTAACCTCCTCAAATACATATAAAGATAGTATATTTATGCAAGACATCCAACACGCAACCCAGTTTGCCTGGAAGAAGAGAGAAACTATGAAGAAAATTATAGGGTTAAATAGGGGAAAAAGTTACCTTCAGCAAGAGTTTTTGAATTGACTAGTTATCATAATTCTAACTGAGCCTGCCAATTATGAATATTTGTATTAAAATATGAATAGAGTATGATGAATGATTCAAATCTTTTAATAGTTTTTCCAAGCTTTCATTCTTCATAAACTCATGACTGACTACACTCATGTACAAGAGGAGCATTCCTGTTCCCAACTGTGTATTTTCATAGTCAGCCAATTAGGATTGAAATAGGAATCTAAAGAACTTAAAGCATTTAGACTCCTATCTCAATGGAATCGTCTATATTCTAAATTAACTGCAGCCTGTAATTGGTATGAGATGATTATTCCAGCACATTGTTTGCCAAATCATAGAGTAAAGACTATAACATATAAATTAAAATCTAAGCTTTACAGGCAATAACTACTCTGAGTGTGAGTTAGAGGCTATAAAAGCAATTTAAGCAAGTCCTACGGAGTCTGGAATTTTGATACCATTTGAAAATAATGTAAACAAATAAACATACTCTATCACCAGAATAAAAGTCAACATTTAAAATACTGATTCATTATCCTGAACTCCTGTTTTCTTCCTGGATTCTGGATCATACCATTGGCTAAGATAGACACAAAATGCTGGAGAAACTCAGCGGGACAGGCAGCATCTCTGGAGAGAAGGAATGGGTGACGTTTAGTGTCGAGACCCTTCTTCAGACTGAAAGTCATGGGAAGGGGAAACGAGAGATATAGACGATGATGTAGAGAGATATAGAACAAATAAAAAATGTGCAAAAAAGTAACAAAGGAAACAAGCCATTGGTAGCTGTATGCTAGGTGAGAATGAAAAGCTGGTGTGACGTGGGGGGGGGGGGATGGAGGGGTTACTTGAAGTTGGAGATATTGATATTTATACCCCCTGGGTTGTAGGCTACCCAAGCAAAATATGAGGTGCTGTTCCTCCAATTTGCGTTTAGCCTAGGACAGAAATGTCAGTATAAGAATGGGAAGGTGAAGTAAAGTGTTTTACAACCGTGAAATCAGGTAGGTCCAAGCTGACTGAGCGAAGGTGTTCAGCAAAACGATCGCCCAGTCTATGTTTGGGCTCGCCGATGTCTAAGAGTCCACATCTTGAACAACGGATAAAGTAAATGAGGTTGGAGGAGGTGCAAGTGAACCTCTGCCTAACCAGAAAGGATTGTCGGGGTCCCAGAGTCGAGAAAAGAGGTATAGGGACAGTGTTGCATCTCCTGTGGTTGCAGGAGATGCCTGGGGAGGGGGTGTTTTGGGTGGAAAGGGTTGGTAACCAGGGTGTTGCAGGGGGAACAGTTAGAGAAAGGAGGAAAGGGGTGGATATGAGAAGATGCGACCAGTGGTGGGATCCCGTTGGAAGTGGCAAAAATTTCGGAGGATTATATGTTGTATGCAACAGTAGATGGGGTGAAAGGTAAGGACTAGGGGGACTCTGTCTCTGTTGCGGCTAGGCGGATGGGGAGCAAGGATGGAGCTGCGGGGTACCGAGGAGACATGTGTGAGGGACTCATCTATGATGGAAGAGGGGAACCCATGCTCCTTAAAGAATGAGGACATCACGGATGTCCTGGTATGGAACACCTCATCTTGGACGCAGATGTGGCATAGACGGAGGGATTGGGAGTAGGGGATAGTCTTTGCAGGAAGCAAGATGGGAAGAAGTAGTCAAGATAGTTGTGGAAGTCAGTGGGTTTGTAATAGACGTCAGTCGATAGTCTATCTCCTGTGATGGGGACGGTGAGTTCAAGAAAGGGGAGGGAGGTGTCGGAGAAGTGAATTTGAGTAGGATGGAAATTGGTGGTGAAATTAATGAAGTCCATGAGTTCTGCATGGTGCAGAGGTGGCACCGATGCAGTCGTTGATGTAATGGAGATAGAGTTCCGGGATAGGGCCAGTGTATGCCTGTAACAGGGATTTTACAACGTACCCATCAAAGCGGCAGGCACAATTGGGGCCCATACAAGTGCCCATAGCTACTCCATTGATTTGGCGGCAATGAGAGGAGTCGAAGAAGAAGTTGTTAAGGGTGTGGACTAGGCGGAGGAGAGTGTTAGTGGAGGGAAATTCGCTGGTTCTGTGGTCGAGGAAGAAACGGAGGGCTTAAAGGCCTTCCTGATGGGGGATGGAGGTGTAGAGTGACTGTACGATCTTTGGTTTAAACCAATATCTGCAGTTCCTTCCTACTCATACCATTGGCTACATCTTCTTGAGAAATACATTTATCATTTACCTTCTCTTCACTTATTTAATAGTAAGGTTTTACATTCTGGAAGGATAAACCAGGAAAGAATGTGCACAGTAAACAGTAGGACCAGACCAGCAGTAGTTTTATCAAACAGAGAAACCTAGGGGTACATGTATATAGTTCCATGAAGGTGGTGACACAGGCAGACAGGTGGTGAAGATGCTGTTTGGCACACTTGCCTTCATTCGTCAAAGTGTTAAATACAGATGAAGGGTTTGAAGAAGGGTTTCGGCCCGAAACGTTACCCATTTCCTTCGCTCCATAGATGCTGCTGCACCCGCTGAGTTTCTCCAGCATTTTTGTGTACCTGTTAAATACAGATGTTGGGGTGTCATGTTACAACTGTATATGACACTGGTAAGTCCATATTTGGAGTACTGCGTACAGTATTGCTCACACTAATATGGGAAGGATGTAATTAAACTGGAAAAGGTTCAAAAAGATTTACAAGGATATTACATAGTCTGTAGGGTTTGAGTTATGCTAGGCTTGAAACGTTTATCCCTGGAGCAGTGGATCAAATGCTCCAGAGGCAATCTAAGCGAGGTTTATAAAATCATGAGCAGCATTGTCAAGACGGGAGGAAACACATCCCTGAGCACAGGATCCCCCCAGGGTTGCGTCCTCAGCCCCCTACTGTACTCCCTGTACACACATGACTGTGTGGCCAGGTTCAGCTCCAACTCAATAATCAAGTTTGCTGATGACACTGTGGTGGTGGGCCTGATCTCCGATAACAATAAGGCCTACCGGGAGGAGGTGGCTGATCTGGCACTCTGGTGTCAGGACAACAGCCTCCTCTTGAATGTCAAAAAAACTAAGGAGCTGATCGTGGACTTTAGGAGGGCACATCATCCGAGGATGTACACACCATTGAGGATAAATGGGGATACTGTGGATAGGGTGAGCTGCTTTAAATACCTGGGAGTCCACATCTCAGAGGATCGGACATCACACGCTGCAACACTCGTGAGTAAGGCAAGGCAGCACCTTTACCACCTCAGGCAATTGAGGAAATTCAGAGTGTCTCTGAGGATCCTCCAGTGCTTCTACTCAGCGGCTGTGGAAAGCATCTTGTCCGGAAACATCACAATTTGGTTCGGGAACTGCTCTGCCCAGGACAAGAAGGCTCTGCAGAGAGTAGTGCGTTCGGCCGAACGCACTATGGGAACTACACTCGCCCCCCTGCAGGAACTATACATCAGAAGGTGCAAATCCAGAGCCAACAAGATCATGGGGGACCCCTACCACCCCAGCAACAGACTGTTCCAGCTGCTACGGTCAGGCAAACGTCTCCTTTGCCATGCTGTGAAATGCCATGTATGTGACGAATAAACTTGACATGACTTGACTTGATAAGGTGGACAACCACCATCCTTTCCCCAGGGTATGGGTGTCTAAACAAGTGGGGGCAGGATTAAGGTGAGAGGGGAAAGAATTAAAAGGAATTAAAAAGTAATTCAAACAAATAATTATACATATATGGAATGACCTGCCAGAGGAAGTGACAGAGATGGACACATAGAACAGTACAGCACAGGAACGGACCATTCAGCCCACAATATCTGTGCTGAAAATGCTGCCAAGATAAACTCATCTGCCTGTACATGTTCCACACACCTTCATTCTCTGCGTATCCATAGAAGATAGTACAGCCCAAGAATAGCCCCTTCAGCCCACAATGATTGTGTGAATATGATGCCGACCAACACTTGCCTGTCAACACATAATCTATATCCCTCCATATCCGTGCTTATCTAAAAGTCTCTTAAATGGCATTATTATACCTAATTAGGATATTTGAAAGACACAAACAGATGCATTGATTGGAAAAATTTGCAGGGATATGTCCAGGTGCAGGAAAGTGGGACAAGTTCAGTTATGCAACTTGGTCAGCAGTTGAGCAGAAGAGCCCGTCTTTCCGTGCTACAGTATATAACTCTACTGTCACATGGTTGAACCAAAGGATTATTTTCCTCTAAAGAAATTAATATGAGAGTGGGAGCATCATACAGCACGGAAACATGCCCTTCATCCCAGCATTCCCAAGAAGCTGACCAAGAAGCTCCATCTCGTCTCACCTGCCCGAGTTTGGCCCATATCCTTCTATACCTTTCCTATCCATGTATCATTTTAAATGTTACTAGATCAAGTGGGACTCGTTGGTTGCGGGGTGTGGGGGCGGCAGCCTGCGGCGTCACACACACACTAACCAACCCCCGAACACACACACACACACAACTAACCCCCACACACACACACACTAACCACCCCCCTTGATATTATATTAATATTATTCATTCGCTCCTTTTACCCCATCCCTGCCCTATCCACTGACACATAAAAAAAACAGTAGTTTTAAATTGAAAGTTGGATTGGATTTGTGAACATTCTTATTAATTATTCAAGAAATAAAGCAGGCGAGTCTAGAGAAGGAGGGGGGATAGAGAGTGAGGGCAGAGAGAGGAGGCAGAGACAGAGAGATAGAGAGAGGGGGCAGAGAAAGAGTGAGAGGGGGGAGAGAAGGAGGGGGAGGGGGGGAAGGGAGGGGAGAGGGGGAGAAGGGATGGGGAGAGAGAGGTGGGGGAGAGAGGGAGGGGAGAGGGGGGGAAGAGGGGGGAGGAGGGATAGAGGAGGGGGAGGGGGAGAAAGAGGGGGGGAGAGAGGGGGGAGGCCTGGGCCGAGGGGGAGAGAGAGAGGGGGGGGGAAGAGAGGGGAGGGGGAGAAACACGAGCCGAGGCGCAAGTGGGCGAGCGAGTGTCGACCAAAGGAGCGCAGGTTGGGCCGAAGCAGTCTGGGCGGGTTGCGGGTGTGCTTCGACCAAAGTTCTCGGCAGCTCTCGGGAAACCCAAGCCGAGGCGCGAGCGTGCTTCGACCAAAGCTCTCGGCAGCTCTCGGGTGGTCCTCGGCAGCTCTTGGTTGCTCTCGGGAAACCCGAGCCGAGGCGCGAGCGTGCTACGACCAAAGCTCTCGGGAGTGCGACAGGGTGACTTTTGAACATCGGGGGGAGGGGGGAGGGTTTGGAGGTGACGTCAGTCGCAGCGCGAGCAGACGGCAGATCCATTGTCACGTCATCAGCAAAAAAAACAGTAGTTTTAAATTGAAAGTTGGATTGGATTTGTGAACATTCTTATTAATTATTCAAGAAATAAAGCAGGACATTTTCAGGTAAGCCTATTTTTTACTCCAGGGGGGTAAATCTATACCGGAATATGTAAAAATGTTCCCGTTAGTGCGTCGTTACTTCGAGTCGATGCACACACACACACACACAAAAACACACACACAAAAACACCCCCCCCAAAAACACACACACCCAAAAACACACACAAAACACACACACACCAACACATCCAAGATCAGTGTTTTATAATTATATAGAGATTATAGTACCTTCCTCAACTACCTCATCTGGCATCTCATTCCATATGCTCACCACCCATTGTGTGAAAAAATTGACCATCAGGTTCTATTAAATCTTTCTACTCTCACCTTAAAACCATGTCCTCTAGTTCTCGATTCACTTATTCTGGGTAAAAGACTATGCATTCACCCTATCTATTGCCCTCATGATCTAGCTTACCCAACCTGTCCCTACAGTTCACGTCCTCAAATCCTGGCAACATCCTCAGAAATCTTCTCTGCACTCTTTCCATCTTAGCAACCTCCTTCCTATATCAGAGTGACCGAAACTGAACACAATACTGTGAGAACAGCAATTGCTGCCTCACCAGTGTCTTGTACAACTTTAACATCGCAGTCATTGTTATATGAAAAGATTCCAACTTTTATGTTTTTTATGTACTTCTTATGTACATTTATGATCAGCTTTCAAGAAAATTTCAAGGCTGAAACTAACGTACAGACTTCTAAATGTTTTTTTTAATATCCTTTTAGGACTTTATATCCTTGTAGTAAACCAATACTATTAGAAATCAAAACAAATGTGATCTGATTATTATTTGCTAAATAATAACTGAGGTCAGGTAAGGGGGGATGAAAGCTGGAGAGTTGGTATGTCCCATTTGCGTGATGCTTACAAAAAAGTATTTGTTTTTCTCTTTCCCCTCTTTCTCTTTTTTCTTCTTTTTTAGGGTCTATTTCTTAACTCTTTCCTTTTGTTTTTAATTTCTTTCTTATAGGGTCTTTGTCTTTTGTTTTTGTTTTTTGTTTTTTTGTTGTCACGTTTTTCACACCTTTACTTTTTTCCTTCACTTTCTTCTTTCTCTCAATGTTATCCTTTCCCTTTATTAGTGTAGAAAATAAATGGAGTACATTAATTGTAATAAGATATATGTGATGAGTACTAGTGTAATTGGTTGTCATGTAATGTACTTCTAATAAATAAAAAATTAAAAAAAATTAAAATAAAAAAAAAGAGAAAAATAATGATATATATTTGCATTACATTAAAAGTAGAATTAACAATTTCATATTCTTTTTTTCATCATTTTGTTCCTTGCTGATATTTACAGCCCGTTCTTCAAGAGGTCGATATTCATCCATAAGATTTGACAATGATAACCAGGCATAAAACATATAAAATTCAACCCATCTTTATTCAAAGCTACCAAATCCACATGCAACAGGGGGCAGTGAACTAACCCATAGTTATTGCTTAACAATTTATCTGGCCTTAGATATTATGCAAGTGGATCATAATTCCAACTGTGCATTTTAATATGTTCAGTTCAGTTTTGTTTATTATCACGTGTACCAAAGTACAGTGAAAAGCTTTGTAAAGATCAGAAACTTAAACATGTCTGTATTTCAGCTATGGCTTTCAAATTTTCTTGAAAGTGGTTGGTTTTGTAGATAGTGAAGATGGTTGTGAAAAATTGCAGCAGGATCTTGATTGATTGGCCAGGTGGGCTGAGGCATGATTGATGGAATTTAATACAGTGAAATGTGAGGTGTTGCATTTTGGGAAGTCTAACTTGGGCGGGATCTACACAGTGAATGGTTGGGCTCTGGGGAGTGTTGTGGAGCAGAGGAATCTAGGAGTACAGGTGCATGATCACTTGAAGGTGGAGTTGCAGGTAGATAGAATGGTCAAAAAGGCTTTTGGCACATTGGACTTCATCAGTCAGTGTATTAAGTCTAGAAATTTGAAGGTCATGTTGCAGTTATATAAGATGTTGGTGAGGCCGCACTTAGAGTATTGTATAAGTATAGGAGAGATGTTGTCACGCTGGAAAGGATACAGAGAAGATTTACAAGGATGTCGCCAGGACCAGAGGGTCTCAGCTACAGGAAGAGGTTGAGTAAACATAGAAACATAGAAAATAGGTGCAGGAGTAGGCCATTCGGCCCTTCGAGCCTGCACCGCCATTCAATATGATCATGGCTGATCATCCAACTCAGTATCCTGTACCTGCCTTCTCTCCATACCCCCTGATCCCTTTAGCCACAAGGGCCACATCTAACTCCCTCTTAAATATAACCAATGAACTGGCCTCAACTACCTTCTGTGGGAGAGAATTCCAGAGATTCACCACTTTGTGTGAAAAATGTTTTTCTCATCTCGGTACTAAAAGATTTCCCCCTTATCCTTAAACTGTGACCCCCTTGTTCTGGAGTTCCCCAACATCGGGAACAATCTAGCCTGTCCAACCCCTTACGAATTTTATAAGTTTCTATAAGATCCCCCCTCAATCTTCTAAATTTTAGCGAGTACAAGCCAAGTCTATCCAGTCTTTCTTCATATGAAAATCCTGACATCCCAGGAATCAGTCGGGTCAACCTTCTCTGTACTCCCTCTCTGGCAAGAATGTCTTTCCTCAGATTTGGAGACCAAAACTGTACGCAATACTCCAGGTGTGGTCTCACCAAGACCCTGTACAACTGCAGTAGAACCTCCCTGCTCCTATACTCAAATCCTTTTGCTATGAATGCTAACATACCATTCGCTTTCTTCACTGCCTGCTGCACCTGCATGCCTACTTTCAATGACTGGTGTACCATGACACCCAGGTCTCATTGCATCTCCCCTTTTCCTAATTGGCCACCATTCAGATAATAGTCTACTTTCCTGTTTTTGCCACCAAAGTGGATAACCTCACATTTATTCACATTATACTGCATCTGCCATGCATTTGCCCACTCACTCAACCTATCCAAGTCACCTTGCAGCCTCTTAGCATCCTCCTCACAGCTGACACTGCCCCCCAGCTTCGTGTCATCTGCAAACTTGGAGATGTTGCATTCAATTCCCTCATCCAAATCATTAATATATATTGTAAATAGCTGGGGTCCCAGCACTGAGCCTTGCGGTACCCCATTAGTCACTGCCTGCCATTCTGAAAAGGACCCGTTTACTCCTACTCTTTGCTTCCTGTCTGCCAGACAGTTCTCTATCCACATCAAAACTGAATCCCCAATACCGTGTGCTTTAAGTTTGTATACTAATCTCTTATATGGGACCTTGTCGAAAGTCTTCTGAAAGTCCAGATATAACACATCCACTGGTTCTCCCTTTTCCACTCTACTAGTTACATCCTCGAAAAATTCTATAAGATTCGTCAGACATGATTTACCTTTCGTAAATCCATGCTAACTTTGTCCAATGATTTCACCACTTTCCAAATGTGCTGCTATCCCATCTTTAATAACTGACTCTAGCAGTTTCCCCACTACCGATGTTGGACTAACTGGTCTGTAATTCCCCATTTTCTCTCTCCCTCCCTTTTTAAAAAGTGGGGTTACATTATCTACCCTCCAATCCTCAGGAACTACTCCAGAATCTAAAGAGTTTTGAAAAATTATCACTAATGCATCCACTATTTCTGGGGCTACTTCCTTAAGTACTCTGGGATGCAGCCTATCTGGCCCTGGGGATTTATCGGCCTTTAATCCATTCAATTTACCTAACACCACTTCCCGGCTAACCTGGATTTCACTCAGTTCCTCCATCTCATTTGACCCCTGGTCCCCTGCTATTTCCGGCAGATTATTTATGTCTTCCTTAGTGAAGACAGAACGAAAGTAGTTATTCAATTGGTCTGCCATGTCCTTGTTCCCCATGATCAATTCACCTGTTTCTGACTGCAAGGGACCTACATTTGTTTTAACTAATCTTTTTCTCTTCACAGTAGGCTGGGACTCTATTCCTTAGAGCGCAGGAGGATGAGGGGTGATCTTATAGAGGTGCATAAAATAATGAGGGGAATCGATCAGGTAGATGCACAGAGTTTCTTGCCCAGAGTAGATGAATCGAGGACCAGAGGACATAGGTTTAAGGTGAAGGGGAAAAGATTTAATATGAATCTGAGGAATCCCAGGAATTAGTAGGTTAACCTATGATGAGCATTTGTCAGCACTGTGCCTGTACTCGCTGGAGTTTAGAAGAATGAGGGGAGACCTCATTGAAACATACAAAATAGTGAAAGGCTTGGATAGAGTGGATGTGGAGAGGATGTTTCCACTAGTGAGAGAGTTTAGGACAGGAGGTCATAGCCTCAGAATTAAAGGATGTTCTTTTAGGAAGGAGATAAGGATAAATGTCTTTAGTCAGAGGGTTGTAAATCTGTGGAATTCTTTGCCACAGAAGGATGTGGATATTTTGAAGGCAGAGATAGATTCTTGATTAGTACAGGTGTCAGAGGTTATGCGGAAAAGGCAGGAGAATGGGGTTAAGAAGGAGATAGATCAGCGATGATTGAATTGTGGGGTAGACTTGATGGGCCAGTGGCCTAATTCTACTTTATGAGGGGTAACTTTCACATAAAGGGTGGTGGGTGAATGGAGCAAGCTGCCAGAGAGAGCAGGGACTATCCTAACATTTAAGGGACATGTTGGCCAGTGTGGGCTAGTTGGGGCAAAGGGGCTGTTTCCTCACTGTATCATTTAATGACTCTAAATGTATGTCCCATTCCTAATTTAATGCTCTCTCAAATGTCCAAAAAGCTTATTAAAAATATTTTTCTATCCCAGGTCTGGCAAAGGGACCCTGAGCTGAATCATTAACTGCATTTTTCTTTCCACAGGTGAAGTGTTGCAATATTCTATTTTTAAGTTGTGATTTCTCTATGTAGGTTTACAGTCACAATTCCTAAATGTGATGAATTGATTAGCCAGCTTGATAGCATTGCAAGTGTTGGACACCAGAGATCTCAACAAGCCAAGGCCTCACAACAACCAATGTCTGAAAAAGGAAGCTCCATGCTCCAAAGATCAGTAAATTTTAATGGTTAACTTCAAGGTTAGTTGCGAGTACTGTCCTTGGGCTGCAAAACCACAAAATTAAGACTAATTAATTAATTCACATTTGTAACAAAAATATTATTTTTTTAAGATCTACCAGCCTGCCATATGGCCTCATACCAGAAGGTGGCAACACTGTTACACTGCACTCTAGGGAGATCAACCATATTTATCTGTGTAAGACAGTGAATATTCGATTCTACAACAAGGATCGCTTATAGGCTCTCATGTGGTTAAATAATTTAATCTGAGATTTGTTTGGCACAGTTAGAAGAATATATGTTATAATTAGATGGTTCAAAAGCTATTTGGACTTTTCTTTTGAAATTGTTAGAGCCAATTTCTGTCATAGAATCTAATGGTCGACCAAAGACAATGATGCTACTTGTTCCCATTGGTAAACAATTGTTTACCAGTTTTCCCTTTGGCCAGGATCAATTGCAAACCCCTTCACACCTTGCCTTCATGTAGATTCATAGCACAGTTTGGGGTATCCGTCGTTGTTCCCTCCAATAATTCACCTTATCATATCTCCTTAGCTTTAATATGAGTTTCCAAATATGTGTTTCTAATATACTCACCTCTGCATCTGCTTGGGTGGGGCTTGTGTGTTTAGTAAATTTCTCCCTTGAAAAACCTCTGTCATGATGACTCTATCTTAGAAGTTGGTATTTGAGTATACAGTGTAAGCAGAGATAGGTGGAACCGGTTTAATCTTTGCTCTTCTTGTGTATTTACTGTTTGCGTTTCCCCACTCAATATACCAGTTTTCTGTGGAAACATTTGGGTCTTGGACTTGTTCCATGCTTATTTAATTCATCTCTTGAAGAGTGTCAGCTCTTTTAATGCGAACAGTGAGTATTCATCCAGCACACAGTTGGGGGTCAATGTAGAATCAGGCATATAGGTTTTAAAATGCCTTTTACCTGGTACCCATTGAGGTATAAGGATGAATACCTTACGGACAGCTGTGGAGGCCAAGTTAATGGATATTTTCAAGCGGAGATTGGCAGATTTTTGATTAGTAAGGATGTCAGGGGTTATTGGGTGAAGGCAGGAGAATGGGGTTGAGGGAAAGATAGATCAACCATGATAGAATGGCAGAGTGAACTTGATTGGCTGAATGGCCTTATTCTGCTCCTAGAATTTATGAACATAAATCTGTGAAACCCCTGGTCAACGTCCTTTTATAAGGGTTTCCTGTGGATCCTCATCAGACATTATAAGGGCAGTATTATAAATGAATAACAGCTCCCTCATATGCACCTTCTGACTGGAGTCGTGATTTTGTTGTGACAAATTAATAAGTTTCCCATTTAATCATCATTGTAGGTACTCTGCACCTTCCTTTCTTTATACACGCAGTTCATGAGATTTCAACGTGTAGCATAACAAGGCATTATGACTTTAATGCCAAATTTAGTTCTAACTCCATCTACAAGTTTGTAGATGACACCACTGTGGTGGGCCAGATCAGAACGAAAGGGCAAGATGGAGGACAGGTAGGAGATAGATAACTTCTACCTCATAGGTAGAAGTTACAGAGGACTTGTTCATCAGGGCAATAACCTCTCCCTTGATGTCAGCAAGACAAAGGAGCTAGTATTGGAAGCATATTGGAGTACATATCCCTATCTGCACCAATGGTGCCTTGGCATTAATATTACAAACGATCTATCGTGGACCAACCACAATGACGCAACAACCAATAAGGCGCTTTACTGCCTTTACTTCCTGAGGAGGCTGAAGAAATTTGGCAAGTCTCCAATGATTCTTACTAACTTCTGCAGAAGCACAATAGAAAGCATACTGTCACTTTGCATCACAGCTTGGTTTGGGAACAGCTCTGCCCAAGACCACAAGATATTGCAGTTATAGATGTAGCTCAGACCATCACAGGCCACACCTCCCACCATTGACTCCAACTACATTTCACACTGCCTCAGAAAAGCAGCAAACATAATCAAAGACTTGTCCCAGCCCCTTCATTCCACTTCTTCCTGCTTGTGTCTGGCAGAAAGTACAGAAGCTAGAAAGAGCACACTACCAGACTCAGGAACAGCTCCTTTATCAGGCTTTTGAATGGCCCTTCCACAAAGTAGGGCACTGTCCGATACACCTCTACCCTATTATGGACATTGGACTTTGTCTATGGAACTGATGCGGAACAATGCTGAGAACTATATTCTGCACTCTGCATCTTCCCCCTTGCTCTACCTATTGGACTTGAATTTTACGTGATTGTATTTATACATAGTACATCCGATTTGTTTGGATAGCATGTATAACAAATCTTTTGAATGTGCCATGTAACAATAATAAACCTAAAACTTTGCATCACTTTTCACTTCACAAATTGGACAGTGGACCTTGATATAGTTATGGAAAGAGAATATCATAGACGGTTTATCTTTTCTAAGACAGTAAATGAGCTGTCAGAGTGAGGCCAAACGCAAATTTCAGGAACAGCTCCTCATATTTTGCATGGGCAGCTTACAACCCAGCGGTATGAATATTGACTACTCTAACTTCAAGTAACTCTTACATCCCCTCTCTCTCCATCCACCCCCCACCCAAATCGTTGTTCTAGTATCAAAGTTGTCTTGTTGAGTCTCATTGTCTGTAACTTGTTTTCACCTAGCCCACAGCTAACAATGGCCTGGTTCCTTTATGATCATTACTTTTTTGCATATCTTTCATTCATTTGTTCTATATCTCTCTATATCACTGTCTATATCTCTCGTTTCCCTTTCTCCTCACTCTCAGAGGAAGGATCTCAATCCGAAATGTCACCTATTCCTTTTTTCCATAGATGCTGTCTAACCCGCTAAGTTACTCCAGCTTTTTGTATCCATCTTCGGTTTAAACCAGCATCTGCAGTTCCTTCCTACACAATGAGCTAGCTACCCTGTCATGTCAAATGCTCTGGCTTGACACAATTTGTTTTCATTTAGGTTGACCTTTCAATTAAGTTCTGCCGTTTCGTTCACATATTTTTCCTGAAATTGGCCAACAATATGGTGTAAATTGTATTCATCACAAATCAACTCTCAATTTTCTGTTACAATAGTTAAGCGATGTCTGCTTCAAAAATTGCCATCCACCCTTACGGAATTAATCACCACTGCGGAGCCTATTAAAGAGAATATTAAAGGTAAGCTGATAATTGTAGAAACATGAGCTTGTTAGCTATGATTTGAAAGCTTTCGAATACATATCTATTTTATATCAAATTATTACATACAGTACTGGTCACCTCATTACAGGAAGGATGTGAGGTTTAAGAAAGAGTGCAGAAAAAAATTGTCAGGATGATGCTTGGATTAGTAAGTATTAAGCCCCTGTCCCACTTTCACGACCTAATTGGCGACCTCTGCCGAGTTTGCCCTTGACTCATACTCGCAGCATGGTCGCCATAAAGTCGTAGGAGGTCTTCGTAACTCTTCCTCATGCTCGTGAGTGGTCTCCGCGTACTCGTGGCCTCAAGTAGGTTGCGGCGTTTTTTCCAGCCTGATAAAAAATGTCCACGAGTAAAAAAAAGGTCCGCATGGAAAAAATGGATACTTTTAATCGTAGGTAGGTCGTAGGTAGGCCATGATGGTAGTCGTAGGTAGTCGTAGATAGTCGTGGGTAGTCGTAGGTCGGTAACTGGCCCGAGAAAAAAATACAAACATGACATCATTTTATCGTGTGATCATTTTCCACTCGTAGCGTCGTAGTTGGTCTTAGGTGTGGAAGACTGAGGTCGAAGGGGGGTCGTAGGAGGTCGTAGACATAGTGGTAGGAGGTCGTAGACATAGTCGTAGGAGGTCGTAGACATAGTCGTAGGTCGTAGGAGGTCTTTTACTTCGGCGAGTCAACACGACCGTGACATTTTTTTCAACTCGTCTAGGGTCTTCTAAACTTGTGGATTAGGTCATCCAAGTGGGTCAGGCCCTTTAGCTACAACAAGAGATTGCATAAACTGGGATTTGGTTTATCTGGAAAGTCAGAGGATGAGGGAGACCTGATAAAACTTTATAAAATAATGAAGGGCATAGCCAGATATTTTTCCCTAGGTGAAAATATCAAATACTAAAGGGCATAAATTTAAGGCCAGAGCGGAAAAGTTTAAACGAGATATGTGGGGCGGGTTTTCTTTTATACAGAGAGTGGTATGAGCCAGGAACGTACTGCCAAGGGTAATGGTGGAAGCAGATACTTGTGGCATTTAAGAGACTTTTAGATGCAGGCATCCATGCAGGAAATGGAAGGATATGGATCAAATGCAAGCAGAGGAGATTAGTTTAATTTGGCATCGTGTCCGACACAGATGTTGGGGCCAAAGGGCCTTTACCGGTGCTATACTGTTCTATGTTCTCCAGAATCATAGTCAAAACCTCAGAACTGATTAAAATACTCATGTGATAATCCACTGTCAGTTATCATTCAGATTAGTTTACTGTATTATACAGCAGGGTGTGATGAAATTCCTTGTTCACATGAAGCTCACAGTATACAAACAGTAATGATAATACAACAAGTCACAAGTCCAAAACAGCAGAATGGTGCAAGATTGTAGTATAATCTAAAGTAGTGAAAGATAATATATATTAAACTACAATAACAGAATAACCAAATGCGGTAGAACATTAGTCAAATTTCACCATTACTGGTCTTGTGTGTATCAAAATTATTAAATGAAAGGTGAGTGCAGGGAATGTTCAAAGGCTATAGCTCCTCAAGAACTTCCAACCATAAATGTGAAGGCTGCTTCAAATAGGCAATGAAGGAATGAATGAATGAGTGAGTGAATGAATGAATGAGAGGAATGAGTGAATGAATGAGTGAGTGAGTGAGTGAATGAATGAGTGAATGAATGAGTGAGTGAATGAATGAGAGTGAATGAGTGAATGAAAGAGTGAGTGAGTGAGTGAATGAATGAGTGAATGAGTGAATGAATGAATGAATGAATGAATGAATGAATGAGTGAATGTACAGCCTCCAAATCTCATTTTTTCACATTATAAAAGGGTGCAATTAAATTAATTAAAGCATAGATAGATTTTCATAAATTCAGACTAGCTCTTACCTTTCCGTTAGAGTTGATTCCTGGCTGTCCCCTTTGTGTTGCAGCACCTCAGCAGCGACTTTGCTTTCAAGGCTTTGTTCCACTCCCATCCACTTAGCATCACATTCTTCACTAAATTCAATTACCCTGCTGCAAGTTTCCACGACATGTATTCCACAGAACAACAAAGAACCTTCATCGGAATCTCCAGTAAAACAGGCATCAGCGAAGCCCTCTCAGTGCTCCCTGCCTAGCTAGCCTGAAACAAAGCGCGTGATTGACCAACTGGCATACAACTCAATGTTAAACGTGCTTTGATTGGACTAAAATACCCGAAATTTTCCGTTTTTTCTCTAATTTAATAAAAAATGTGCAAGTCTTGTTCATGACGAGTTTCAGGGGTGATTTAAATAATATTTTTACACAATATGTTAAAAATTTCATGTAGTTTGGTGACTTGGGTCACGAACACTGGAATACAGCTCCTTGGCCCACGACTATCTACGACTACCTACGACAAAAGCTGCACATTAATTAATTAACCTAATTAGAAAATGAGATCGGGAAAGTGAGCGCCATCTAGTGGCCAATGCCATATTACACCATGGGCAGCCTATTTCCGTGTTGCAGTCCATTTAAACTATATATTATTATACCTATAATAATATATTTACAAGTTATATATATATATAACTTGTAAATATGACTGTAATCATATATAATTAATTATAATATGATGAATATAATTGTGAGTGTTTTTTAATGACACTGTCGCAGAGGTCCTGATCCTGAACCAGCCTAATTAATGGGTTGTGAGTGAATGAATGAATGAATGAATGAATGAATGAATGAATTGAATTGAATTTTTTTTTGTCATTCAGACCTTTCGGTCTGAACGAAATTTCGTTGCCTGCACATACATATATAAAAATGACAAAAACACACAATAAACACAAATTTTACATCCACCACAGTGAGTTCACCAGGCACCTCCTCACTGTGATGGAAGGCAAAATCTTAAAGTCTCTGTCTCTTCCTCTTTGTTTTCCCTCTGCGCCGAGGCGATCCAGGCTTCAGATGTTGTGACCCCACCGGGTGATGGTAAGTCAGTCCCGCGGCTCAACCGTGCTTCGCGAACGGGCCGGTTCAAACTCCGCGGCCCGGGGTGGTCGAAGCTGCCGGAGCTGCCGCCCTCCAGACCAGCGGATGAAGCTGTTGTTGCGGGAGCTCCGGAAAAACAGGTCACCAACCTGTGATCCGCGAGCTCCCGATGATGTCGTCCACTGGGCCCGCGGCCGAGTCCGCCGGGCCCGCGGCCGAGCCTCCGAGGTCGGGCCGCTGCCGCCACAGCTCCACGGCCGAGTCGGGTCACCGCTACCGCTGCCGCTGCTGCCGCCACAGCTCCACGGCCGAGTCGGGTCGCCGCTACCGCTGCCGCTGCTGCCGCCGCCACCACAGCTCCAAGACTGAGTCGGGTCGCCGCTGCCGCTGGAACACTGCCACAGCTCCGATGCCGCCACCAGGAGCTGTATTCCAGTGTTTCGTGACCCAAGTCACCAAACTACATGACATTTTAACATATTGTGTAAAAATATTATTTAAATCACCCCTGAAACTCGTCATGAACAAGACTTGCACATTTTTTATTAAATTAGAGAAAAAACGGAAATTTTCGGGTATTTTAGTCCAATCAAAGCACGTTTAACATTGAGTTGTATGCCAGTTGGTCAATCACGCGCTTTGTTTCAGGCTAGCTAGGCAGGGAGCACTGAGAGGGCTTCGCTGATGCCTGTTTTACTGGAGATTCCGATGAAGGTTCTTTGTTGTTCTGTGGAATACATGTCGTGGAAACTTGCAGCAGGGTAATTGAATTTAGTGAGAAAAGCATTAAGAAGTCTGAAGAATGTGCTGCTAAGTGGATGGGAGTGGAACAAAGCCTCGAAAGCAAAGTCGCTGCTGAGGTGCTGCAACACAAAGGGTACAGCCAGGAATCAACTCTAACGGAAAGGTAAGATCTAGTCTGAATTTATGAAAATCTATCTGTATGCTTTAATTAATTTAATTGCACCCTTTTATAATGTGAAAAAATGAGATTTGGAGGCTGTACATTCACTCACTCATTCATTCACTCATTCATTCACTCACTCACTCACTCTTTCATTCACTCATTCACTCTCATTCATTCATTCACTCACTCATTCATTCACTCACTCACTCATTCATTCACTCATTCCTCTCATTCATTCATTCACTCACTCATTCATTCATTCCTTCATTCACTCACTCACTCATTCATTCATTCACTCACTCATTCATTCCCTCCACAGATGGCTTAACAGCTGCGGCCCGCCTGCAGTCCGTCTGTTTTTTCTTTCTTTTTTGTTCCTTTGTCCTGTTTTTAGTTAATTTTGCTTTATTAGGTTGTGTATGTGTGTGGGTGGGGTGGGAGAAACATGTTTTTGTCTCTTGCTCGGGGGGGTGCGACTTTTTTCTGTCGTATTCCCCGTCTCCGTCGAGGCCTAATGGTGGCGGCATCGGAGCTGTGGCAGTGTTCCAGCGGCAGCGGCAGCGGCGACCCGACTCAGTCTTGGAGCTGTGGCGGCGGCGGCAGCAGCGGCAGCGGTAGCGGCGACCCGACTCGGCCGTGGGAGCTGTGGCGGCAGCAGCGGCAGCGGTAGCGGTGACCCGACTCGGCCGGGGAGCTGTGGCGGCAGCGGCCCGACCTCGGAGGCTCGGCCGCGGGCCCGGCGGACTCGGCCACGGGCCCAGTGGACGACATCATCGGGAGCTCGCGGATCACAGGTTGGTGACCTGTTTTTCCGGAGCTCCCGCAACAACAGCTTCATCCGCTGGTCTGGAGGGCGGCAGCTCCGCAGCTTCGACCACCCCGGGCCGCGAGTTTTGAACCGGCCCGTTCGCGAAGCACGGTTGAGCCGCGGGACTGACTTACCATCACCCGGTGGGGTCACAACATCTGAAGCCCTGGATCGCCTCGGCGCAGAGGGAAAACAAAGAGGAAGAGACAGACTTTAAGATTTTGCCTTCCCATCACAGTGAGGAGGTGCCTGGTGAACTCACTGTGGTGGATGTAAATTTGTGTTTATTGTGTGTTTTTGTCATTTTTATTATATGTATGTGCAGGCAACGAAATTTCGTTCAGACCGAAAGGTCTGAATGACAAAAAAAAATTCAATTCAATTCATTCATTATTCATTCATTCATTCATTCATTCACTCACAACCCAGTAATTAGGCTGGTTCAGGATCAGGACCTCTGCGACAGTGTCATTAAAATAAACACTCACAATTATATTCATCATATTATAATTAATTATATATGATTACAGTCATATTTACAAGTTATATATATTATATAACTTGTAAATATATTATTATAGGTATAATAATATATAGTTTAAAATGGACTGCAACACGGAATAGGCTGCCCATGGTGTAATATGGGCATTGGCCACTAGATGGCGCTCACTTTCCCGATCTCATTTTCTAATTAGTTTAATTAATTAATGTGCAGCTTTTGGCAATGACGAGTTATGACTTCCTTCTCAATTATATTCATCTAAATCTGGGGGAATATTTCATGTAGTTTGGTAACTTGGGTCACGAAAACTGATTTCTAGAACATTTTGATGCTCGGCCCACAGCCTAAAGACTTACATTTGTTAAGATAGCAAATTAAATGGGGATGCACTGGTTGACACAAGAATTCAGTTGTTCGGAAGACTGGCGCTCAAGAACATTCTTCTTCAGCTCATCATTAATAAAGAACTACCTTCTCAATTAGGGGGTCGTAATACAGGTTCAGCCTTGCCAGCAACACCTAGATCACACACATTAATTATATCTCGATGTGACTCCATGCCAAATTTGGATTGATAATGCTTCTATATTGCACCTTAGGACGTTGGTTACGTTAAGGGAGTTATATAAATGGAAGATGTTGTTTTAGTGTTCTGAAACTGAATTTAGACTTTGTTTTTGAAATTCACAGCATTGTTTTAACTGCACCTCGGGCACTGAGGCCAACTCTAATACTCCATTTATTCATTGTTCTTTCCCAAGCAAAGCTTTCTGAACCTTCCTGGTCCACATCCCCCAATATCCAAATGGTGCATTTATTCTTTTTCATAATTCTGTTGCCCACTTTTGATCCACTGACATACACCTATATCCAAAAATGTACTTAGTAACATTGCTAACACTTGAACAAAAAGGACCAAATGCATTGCTATAAGCAGAAAAAAAAAACATTCTAGGCACTCACAATTTTCTACCATGGAAATCCCATCATTATTTTTTTTGTTTATTTCAATAGCCTAAATCACTATTAATGTCCAGAAAAATATTTTGAACATTTCAGAAAATCTTATTAACTTGTTCCAAAATAATAGAAAACTAGTGGGTAGGTGTTGGTTTCCTGTTTCTCAAATCTAACATCCTTCACTTCCTGCCTTGAAACTTATCTTGTTAATGCAGGTTACAGTGTTCATGGGCTGAACTTTGTTGACGCAGTATTTAATTCCTGCCGTCAATTGTAACTGAAAAACCATCAGCGACTTGTTAATGCAGTATTGCAATTTGAATTTAAATATTAATGAATTTATATCCCTAATGTTTATAGGCAAAACTAAGCAGGCTTTTGGTAAGCAGATTCAGCTGGAGGAGGAGAACGTCACTGAGGAACCGAAGTTTGGTCCTTCTTTAATATCTGCATAATCACACATAATAAGCAAGGATTCATGAGTAGAAATCCAAGTTAGAAAGAATGATTGGGAATTTTGTTTCTCACTAAAAGTCATGGAGGCTAAATATATTGCTCTCCCCACTTCCTTTGGGCCAAACATACCGTAACAGGAGAGAATGCCTACCTTGGACATGCAGGTAGTATTGGAGCAAGAGTGACACCAAAACCCAATGGAAATTAAGGGATGAAACTTCCATCGACTGTTATTGGTTCTAACACTGCGAAAGATGTTTGTGCTTGGAGAGAGAAAATCATGAGCTCATGTGACCGTATCTTTAATTCTCTTGCTCTAAATGTTCCAAATCTCTCTGCATTTAGTAGGGGTGTTCACTGATGATTGCATGCTTTTTGCAACTGCTCAGATAATCAAATATCTTGAGGACAGGCAGAGAGCCCTGCCTAAAGTTCGGGCATCGGTTAAAAAGTAGTAAGCAGCATTTGTTCGACAGAAGTGCTTGAAATGAACATCAATAACAAGGAGTCATATCATGTGCATTATTATCACCAAGTCCCTCATGATTGATATCTATGGGTCACAATTGGCCAGAAAATTAATTGCTGCAAATTTGATAAGAGGCCCTGCATTAGAACTTGGTTTAGCATCTTATACAAAATATGGAGCTTTATTTTTAGCCAGTAACAAAATAGTTATTATAAACTGTGACATTTACAAGATTATGAAAGTGCTCTGTAGAAAAGGTGATACTGAATAACAGTGACTGATTTCTGAGAGCACAACATATTCCAACTTCATAACATATGCAAAGAAAATCTCTAAGTGTAGTATGACTATTTTTGTTGCTGCCTCATTTTGCTTGCTGCAGATAATACTGCTTGCAGAATTTTTGTCACATTATCCTGGGTAACCGTTGCTGTTGTCAAGAGATAATTTAATTTTTTTTTTTCCTTTCTGCAGCTATTTGTTAATGTCAAGATTGTAGAATTTGTGGTGCAAACTTCATGTTCATCTCTATAATACTAAAACAGTCTTGTTTGTGGCTGTGTGTGTGTGTGTGTGTCAATATCTGGTTAATTCCTATTTTCTTCCAAATGTGATGCCACAGCCTTCCCATTTTCACATTTCCTACTCACATTTTTGCCGTCCATGCGATAAACATCTTCCCGTCGCATTCCCACCTATATTTCCGAAGTTGTTAATCATTTAAAGTTTTAAAAACAGCCCGAAAACTCACCCATTTCGGGAAAAAAAACGAGTGACGTCACAATACATCCGGAAGGCAGGACGGGACACTCGGGGAGGGAGGAGCACTCCGGCGCTCGCGGTGAACGAGGAATGGCGGCGGCTGGTGCTGGAGCTGGGATGAGGGCCGAGCTCCGGGTTTGTGATGGGGCCGTGACCAGGGCTGAGAAAGAAGCCGCCGCTGGAACCAAGGACGAGCCTGAAGATGAAGTCGGGGCCTGCACTGGAGCCCAGGCGGTGGCCGAGATGATGGCTGGAGTCCGGAGATGAAGTCGGGGCCTGCACTGGAGCCCAGGCGGCGGCTGAGCTGACGGCTGGAGTCTACAACCAGGGCCGGGCCGAGTAAGAGAACAAGGCCGAGTTCCAGGCCCTGGCGCTGCTCTACGACCTGGGTAGGTCCTGGGGCAGAGAGTGAGAGTGAGGGGAGGAGGATGAGGGAAATGTGGAGCGAGATGGGGTGGGGTGGTAGATGGAGATGGGGGGGTGGAGGAGGGAGATGCCTCCTCCCTATCTACCCTCACTCCCACCCTCTCTATGCCCCTCCCCCTCCCTCCCTCCCTCGCCCTCTCTACCCTCCCTCCCCTCCACTCTATCCCCTCCCTCTCCCTTTACCACCTCCCTCTCTCTCTCTCTACCCTCCCTCTCTGCCTCTCTCCCTCTCTGCCCCCCTCCCTCTACTTCCCTCCCCTCCCCCTCCCTCTCTACCCCCACCCTCTCTGCCCCCCCTCCCTCTCTACCACCCCTCCCTCTCTAGGGATTGAAGAGGGAGAGTGAAGAGGAGGAGGAGGGAGTGCTGGGGGATGAGGAGAAATGAGCCTCGCCTGCGCAGTTGGCTATGTGTGAATGGTGCAATATTGCGTTGGGGGAACGGATGAGTGGTGGAATCTTGTGTTTAGAAAGAAAAACCGAAGCCATCACGATACCCGAAATACCCAAATTGATTATGAACCCACAAACATATCAGTTCGGAGCAGGAGTGGTCATGAGCTTGTTCTGCTATGCATTAAAAAATGGCTGATCTGACTGTCATCTCAACTCTATATCATAATCTATCTGCAATAATGTTTCACCCCCTTGTTTATCAAGAATGTTTCCACCTCCACCTTAAAAATATTCAAAGATTCTGCTCCCACTACGCATTGAGAGCGAGATTTCTCAGAGAAAGATGTTTGTCTCAACTATATGCTACATGACAATCCCTTATTTTTAAAGAGTGACATTGAATCTGGATTTGCCTGCAAGAGAAAATATCCTTTCCATGTTCACACTGTCATGTTCTTAAATATTTCAGTCGTCACCTCTTACTCTTCTGAGCTCCAGCAATTACAAACCTAGCCTGTCCAACCTTTTCTCATAGAGCAGCGAGGATATTCCAGGCAACCTGTGCATAATGGCGGGGGTTGGGATGGGGGGGGAGGGGAGGGTTACATTCCTAGAAAACGATTGCCAATTTACAATATATTGCAAAGCTATGTCATCTGCATACATACCAAGAAATAAGTGCATTTATTTACTTTTTTCACATAGAAGTGGATTTTAATTCTGTATCCTAGATTCTTGGTTGGAATTTCCATTATCTGAATTGCCGTAATGCAGCGATCACCTGCATTTACTAAGTGGACCCCCCCCACCCCCCCAAAAAAACCCTGCAGATGATGAAAATCTAAATTAAAACAAAAAATGCTGGAACTATTCAGCAGGTCCAGCCACATCCGTGGGAAGAGTGAGCAAATGCTTTAGTTCGATCATCAGAATTCGCTTCATCAGAATTTCACCTGGTATTTATTAGTCAAGCAATAAACTGCTTCCAATGCATCAACATCTTTTCTTAAGTAGGGAAACCAATATTGTACAGACATTAGGTGTCACCAATGTACGATATATCACAAGTATAATCTCACCAGAGGTGGCAAGATCTCACCATCTCAAACAAAAGTTTCTATAAAATTGGATTCCATTTCAAGAGTCTCTGAAACAGTTCTAGAAAAGAAAATATGTAAAAGTTTAGCCCAAACTTGCACCAGCTAGTGCCAAAGTATTTAAAAAAAATCTTTAGTAGATTTTATTTTCAAGTAATATAATGGAAATTATCACATTTAATTCACTTTTAAATTTGTATACTTTTATGCTAAGGGATTGTCGTGGCAGTGTCAGTGATTGAGGAAGTGCGGCATGGTAAAATTAGAAGGGGAATCCACATTTTTAAAAAAGTTTTATTCAATGTTCAATGTTAGAGAATGGGAACAAGGTGGCAGAAACATCAAATCTCTCTAAAGTAGGTGTGGCTGGCAAGTAACTTACCCACAAAGTCAAAGAAAAACAGCTGAAGGATAAAAGTCGAGGTAAAAAAATGCAAATTCCCCATGACAAAATCTAAAAATATTATCAGCAGAAATAGTCGCAACAAGTCTGACCTGCATTCTTCATAATTACTTAAATATGTCAAAGAATGCACTGAGCCTTCTGCAAGGTGCTCAATGTCCACAAGTTGAGAGGTGGAACGGGGGAGTTTCTGAATCATAGGTCCAGTAGTTTGGATGAGTTTGGTTGGAATTAATGGATCTGAGTTTGCAATGGTTACCGTGGGTACAGTTGCACCTGACGTGTTGGGGCAAGTGACATAATTTCACTGACCTTCTGTTCAAAACCAGCATAGAATGTATTGAGATCATTAGGGAGGGTTACAGTGTCACTAGCTATACCGTCCAACTTTACTTTGCAACTAGTTGTACATACAAGCATTGTCAAATTTCCTTATGGCAGAGAACGTCGGAAAGGTCTAAAAACCTTGATCTCCAGGTTCCAGAACAGTTTCTTCCCAACAGATGTACACATGACAATAATAAACCTAAACCTCCCCTAGCTTCCCGTGAGTGGCCCAACCTCACAACCCACTTCCACCTCTTCCACCCACTCTACAATGTGACATTTTAATCATTCATTGCCTATTCCATTATGCTCATACTTCAAACCTCATGCAATAAAACTTTGTAGTAACATGTCATACACAAAACCTGTGTAGTCCTGTCGTTCGTTGCTTACATGACACAGAAAATTCTATGCAAAATAATTTAATTGCAACAGAGAGTTAGCAATACTGAGCATATACATTTTTCTGTATCTCAAACTTAACTTGGAGAATCATTAGAAGTGGCTAACACAGGAAAGCAAGAAAGGAAATGATAAGAACATGAGATAAAACTTAGTTTGTTCATTATTTGTCTTCCTGCCAATTAATAAGGTACACGCATTTCTCAAAATGTCCTGCAGATGGAATGCATCATTGAGGTTACATTTTCCATAAACATAAAAAGTATATTCAAGACTCTTGCTTTAAATTCTTCTGGAATCAAAGGGATCATTTTTATTCACATGCTTTAGAAACCTAGATATTTGCAATTCAGGAAATCCAATGTTTCTGTGCCAACTACATGTTACATAGATACATAGAAAATAGGTGCAGGAGTAGGCCATTCGGCCCTTCGAGCCTGCACCGCCATTCAATATGATCATGGCTGATCATCCAACTCAGTATCCCGTACCTGCCTTCTCTCCATACCCCCTGATCCCTTTAGCCACAAGGGCCACATCTAACTCCCTCTTAAATATAGCCAATGAACTGGCCTCAACTACCCTCTGTGGCAGAGAGTTCCAGAGATTCACCACTCTCTGTGTGAAAACGTTTTTCCTCATCTCGGTCTTAAAGGATTTCCCCCTTATCCTTAAGCTGTGACCCCTTGTCCTGGACTTCCCCAACATCGGGAACAATCTTCCTGCATCTAGCCTGTCCAACCCCATAAGAATTTTGTACGTTTCTATAAGATCCCCTCTCAATCTCCTAAATTCTAGCGAGTATAAGCCAAGTCTATCCAGTCTTTCTTCATATGAAAGCCCTGACATCCCAGGATTCAGTTTGGTGAACCTTCTCTGCACTCTCTCTATGGCTATAATGTCCTTCCTCAGATTTGGAGACCAAAACTGCACGCAATACTCCAGGTGTGGTCTCACCAAGACCCTGTACAACTGCAGTAGAACCTCCCTGCTCCTATACTCAAATCCTTTTGCCATGAAAGCTAACATACCATTCGCTTTCTTCACTGCCTGCTGCACCTGCATGCCTACTTTCAATGACTGGTGTACCATGACACCCAGGTCTCGCTGCATCTCCCCATTTCCTAATCGGCCACCATTTAGATAAGTCTGCTTTCCTGTTTATGCCACCAGTGGATAACCTCACATTTATCCACATTATACTGCATCTGCCAAACATTTGCCCACTCACCCAGCCTATCCAAGTCACCTTGCAGTCTCCTAGCATCCTCCTCACAGCTAACACTGCCCCCCAGCTTAGTGTCATCCGCAAACTTGGAGATGTTGCCTTCAATTCCCTCATCCAGGTCATTAGTATAAATTGTAAATAGCTGGGGTCCCATCACTGAGCCTTGCGGTACCCCACTAGTCACTGCCTGCCATTGGGAAAAGGACCCGTTTACTCCTACTCTTTGCTTCCTATTTGCCAGCCAGTTCTCTATCCACATCAATACTGAACCCCCAATACCGTGTGCTTTAAGTTTGTATACTAATCTCTTATGTGGTACCTTGTCGAAAGCCTTCTGAAAGTCCAGATACAACACATCCACTGGTTCTCCCCTATCCACTCTACTAGTTACATCCTCGAAAAAATTCTATAAGATTCGTCAGACACGATTTACCTTTCGTAAATCCATGCTGACTTTGTCCAATGCTTTCACCACTTTCCAAATGTGCTGCTATCCCATCTTTAATAACTGACTCTAGCAGTTTCCCCACTACCGATGTTAGACTAACTGGTCTGTAATTCCCCGTTTTCTCTCTCCCTCCCTTCTTAAAAAGTGGGGTTATGTTTGCTACCCTCCAATCCTCAGGAACTACTCCAGAATCTAAAGAGTTTTGAAAAATTATCACTAATGCTTCCACTATTTCTGGAGCTACTTCCTTAAGTACTCTGGGATGCAGCCTATCTGGCCCTGGCGATTTATCGGCCTTTAATCCATTCAATTTACCCAACACCACTTCCCGACTAACCTGGATTTCACTCAGTTCCTCCATCTCCTTTGACCCGCGGCCCCCTGCTATTTCCGGCAGATTATTTGTCTTCCTTAGTGAAGACGGAACCAAAGTAGTTATTCAATTGGTCCGCCATATCCTTGTTCCCCATGATCAATTCACCTGTTTCTGACTGCAAGGGACCTACATTTGTTTTAACTAATCTCTTTCTCTTCACATATCTATAAAAACTTTTGCAGTCAGTTTTTATGTTCCCTGCCAGTTTTCTTTCATAATCTATTTTCCCTTTCCTAATTAAGCCCTTTGTCCTCCTCTGCTGGTCTCTGAATTTCTCCCAGTCCTCTGGTATGCTGCTTTTTCTGGCTAATTTGTACGCATCATCTTTTGCTTTGATACTATCCCTGATTTCCCTTGTTATCCACGGATGCACTACCTTCCCTGATTTATTCTTTTGCCAAACTGGGATGAACAATTTTTGTAGTTCATCCATGCAGTCTTTAAATGCCTTCCATTGCATATCCACCGTCAACCCTTTTAGAACTAATTGCCAGTCAATCTTGGCCAATTCACGTCTCATACCCTCAAAGTTACCTTTCTTTAAGTTCAGAACCGTTGTTTCTGAATTAACAATGTCACTCTCCATCCTAATGAAGAACTCAACCATATTATGGTCACTCTTGCCCAAGGGGGCACGCACAACAAGACTGCTAACTAACCCTTCCTCATTACTCAATACCCAGTCTAGAATAGCCTGCTCTCTCGTTGGTTCCTCTACATGTTGGTTTAGATAACTATCCCGCATACATTCCAAGAAATCCTCTTCCTCAGCACCCCTGCCAATTTGATTCACCCAATCTATATGTAGATTGAAGTCACCCATTATAACTGTTTTGCCTTTGTTGCACGCATTTCTAATTTCCTGTTTGATGCCATCCCCAACTTCACTACTACTGCTAGGTGGCCTGTACACAACACCCACCAGCGTTTTCTGCCCCTTAGTGTTTCGCAGCTCTACCCATACCGATTCCACATCCTCCAAGCTAATGTCCTTCCTTTCCACTGCGTTAATCTCCTCTCTAACCAGCAACGCTACCCCACCTCCTTTTCCTTTCTCTCTATCCCTCCTGAATATTGAATATCCCTGGATGTTCAGCTCCCAGCCTTGGTCACCCTGGAGCCATGTCTCCGTGATCCCAACTATATCATAATCATTAATTGCTATCTGCACGTTCAACTCATCCACCTTATTACGAATGCTCCTTGCATTGAGACACAAAGTCTTCAGGCTTGTTTTTACAACTCTCTTACCCCTTATACAATTATGTTGAAAAGTGGCCCTTTTTGATTTTTGCCCTGGATTTGTCTGCCTGCCACTTTTACTTTTCACCTTGCTACCTATTGCTTCCGCCCGCATTTTACACCCCTCTGTTTCTCTGCTCACCCATTTAAGAACCCCACCACCTCTTATTCTGTTTATTATTGTTTTCTTCTTTCCCCCCTACATGTTGGGTCTGAGTGCTTTCCTTCTCTGCCTCCTGCCTCACACACTGTCTAATAGCATTCTCTATTTGAGTCCCTCCCCCCAACCATTCTAGTTTAAAGTCTCCCCAGTAGCCTTTGCAGATCTCCCCGCCAGGATATCGGTCCCCCTCAGGTTCAAGTGCAACCCATCCATTTTGTACAGGTCGCACCTTCCACAAAAGAGGTCCCAATGATCCAGAAATTTGAATCCCTGCCTTCTGCACCAGTCCTTCAGCCACGCATTTATCCTCCACCTCGCTCCATTCCTACTCTCACTGTCGCGTGGCACAGGCAGTAATCCCGTAGAACAAAATTTAATGTAATTGAAAGAATTGTCATCATGGTGGGGTTTTGTTTAGACAGGTTTATCTCATTTATCACCCTCAAATAAGGCTTCATTCTTGTTCTAAGGGAAGATGCTCTATAAATCACAACTGTACCAAATTTGACATGAACTTGGAAATCAGGGAGAATGAATGAACAAAGTCCGAAATATGGGTGACATCTAAGGGAAATTCACCCTTGCATAATTCACAAAACACTATCCAAAAATCTGAGATACAAAGTAAAATTTGCTCTCACAAAATATACAAGAGGAATTATATTTTTTCAACTCATATTTCTTCATGCATCCACAGATAATGTGGTTGTCTATTTCAGCATGGTAGTTTCATTTTGCTGCCTGGCAGCTTTATTCTCCCCCTTAAGAGTTCTCCATATTATTTACCATCAAGATGTCTGAAACAGGGCTTCAGAACATTACACTAAATAAAACACTAACTATACTATGTACTGTCTTGGTTGCTCTGAGGACTTCAGGCTTTTTGCACTGGTACTGTGTTTTAAATGTATTGATTTTTATTGTTTATTATATTATCTATGTGTACTATGTTTACGGGCCTATTAAGCTGCTGCAAGTAAAAAAATCATTATTCGGTTGTTTGTATATATGACAATTGACTCATGAACAGGGTCAGCAAGTTTAAGTAGAAGTTGCAAACATAAACAGCCCCTGATATTTGTTGTGAATTACATCATTAAACTGTCTTACCTGTATTTGATGTGCATTTGAAAGTGTATGTCTCCATTCAACTGAAGACTGGAAGGTGATAAGTATCTGTAGTCACTTGTGTCTCCAAACTTGGCTGCTGGCCACTTTAAAAATTTGGGAAATGAGAAGACAATCTCTTAAGTGACCTCCTGCCATGAACCAGCAGCTGTGGTACTCATCAGTACTGTTGAGAGGAAAACATCCTGAAGGAATGCAACTTCACATAACATGGGATTCAATGGGAAAAAGGGTTTTGCCATAAGTAAAATTACGGCTGGTTTTGTAGGAATGCAACCTCTCCATAACAGAGTTAGCCTGTGCAATAAATTGAGGTGTTAATCAGATAATAAAACTAAAAATATTTCCCTGTTACATTCCATATTTAAATCCAGATTTTCTCCAAGACAATTCCTTAATTAGGAGGGTTGGGCCGAATCTTCATATAACTAAATACACTAATGTTGGTTAAAAACAAACTACTGGGAGAACTCAAGCAGCATCTGTAGTGCGAAAGGAACTGATGCCATTTTGGGTTGGGACGCTGAGAGTGGAAATGGACGATAGCCTGATAAGGAGAGAGGAAGGGGTGTAACGGTGGCCAGTATGTCAATAACTCAATAACTGAAGAACTTTCGCCCCACAGATGCTATTCGACCTGCTGGGATCCTCCAGCAGTTTGCTTTTGGCTCTGGATTACAGTATCTGCTGTCTCTTGTGGTCCTGCCTTGACAGAATTAAAAAAGGCAAATTCAATAGGTGGTGAATGCCATTGACTGGGAATTTATTTGTTTGGGGTAAGTAATAACAGACTGCTACAAGGCTTAAATAGCTATAGCAACTAGACATTTCGTGTATTATGAAGAGAAAAAAAAGGCATTTTAACATTTAGACAAATCTTGATAGAGAGCAAAAGTAATTTTTTGGGGGAATCTGTCAAACAGATTCTCTTAGGAAAAAGTAATTGTGCTACTATGCTAAGCAAGGAGAAAGATGAATGGAAACTAAAAAAGAACTGCAGGTTGGAATCTGAAATAAAAATGGAAAATTATGCATTCAGCAAATTAGTCAGTAGAAAAAGAAATAGAAAAAAGACAAATAAATAGTTCATCTTTCTGGTAGACACCCATCATCAAAACTTAGAAAGTTAGTTTTCAGGGGGAGAAGAAATGGGAGAGAGATGAGTAAAATAAAGAAAACATCTCTGATAGGCTACGTTCACATGGGTCAATAGATGCGGTTACAAACAGATTATGCTTCTTGCTCAGTGTAATGTGCTGTTAATGGCGAGGCTATTGGAGATTCTGAGCTGGCCAGAGTATATGAATAAAATAAGAAAAACAAGCCAAATTAATGCCAAAAGAATGGGTCCAGGCCTGTACTCCAAAGGAAGTATATAAATCCAACAGAAGTGTCAGTTCTCTTAGCCTCATCCAAAGCAATATAGCATTAATGATAAAAGGGACAGATATTAAAAGTTAGTTTGAATTATTGAGAAGAACTAAATGCTTATATTTTAACTGAGCTATGTTTTTTGAAATGAAGAAACTTTATTGACAACATATATAAAAAGCAGTCAATTTTATTAAATAATAAACCCGGAAAAAACATTAAAGTCCTGTTGGTGTACCATTAGCACTTTTTGATACCGTTACAATCTACTTTCCCCATCAATCTACTTTCCCCATCAAGAGGAACAGCTGACACGAAGGTCTTTAGCCCATGGGGGAGGACGGGAAGAATATCCTGCTTCTTCTGCTTCTGCCTGCTTTGTGAATGGATGGTGTAAAATCTTTTGCAGAAGATGAATCTATTAGAAAGTAAAACAAACCTACAACTTTTAAAATATATAGTACTGGTGTTACGAGATAACCATTAACATTTATGTAAACTTCATAATAATTACCAATATTAATATGCGCAGGGTTGTCAATCCTAAAACAAATTACATTTCTGTTCCCTTAACTGTTTTCCTAACTTTTGAACTAATTAGGAATAAGAAAATTAGAAATCCCACCATATCCAAATTTACGATCTGGTGTGTGACGCTGCAGGCCTCCCCATAATAGCTCCTGGCAGGACAGGAGGGGGGGGGGGGGGTCAATTGGTATTGCAATTGGGGAGGTGCTACTGGGATTTTTTTTTCAACTCCAGTGCTGGGGGAGTCTCACGAGCTATGATCTTTGATGAGGAGTGCTCGAATCTTACCTTTGGCAACGGGTTGAGTTGGAGGACCACGGCTCCCGTGGGGGCTATGGGTAGGGGAGGGGTGCTGGGTCTGCACTTGGTCTAGTACTGTATAAAAGTAACTGGCCGGAGAACCAGAGGGAAGATTTTATTTTCAGCAGTATACTCTAATCTAGAAGGCAATGCTTGAAAGAGTAATGTTAGCAGCGTCAGAAGAAAAACAATCATAGTAAAGAAAGGGAAATGAACAGAAGTGGGACCAATAGACTGAATTTGGCAAAAATCTGCAAAGGTACCAGAGTTGAATGGCCTAAGTTTCAGGGCTTTGGAAAGATGTCCAAATGAGATGTTTCTCATTGCTCTGGCTGCTTCTGACTAGTGCTTGCCAATCATATTACATCCTATTGTTCCAATTATTATTTATTAGTCCATTTGTCACCCTTTCTGGACCTTGCATTATACCTTAACCTCCAGCATAATTATCAAGCATGCATGATATCGTCATAATTATGGAATTCTATTTAGAGCTGTGTTTTAAAATTTCATCAGCTGAACACAGAAATAACAGGGACCAAACCTAGAGCCTATGACGCCCCTTCTCCATGCAGAACCATTGACGTGTGCATTATGACACTAGTGGCTCAGACACCAGAATACCATAGACAAGAAAGTCTGAATGTGAGGTAAAAATAGCTAAATTCATAAATACACCAAATCCAATAAAATTACCTCAGAGAAATCATTCCTCTCAGCTTTTTTGATTGCTGACTCAGCCATCCAGTTGCGAAAGATATACCTTGGATTAACACCTTTAAAATCATTAGTCAAGTTTAATTTTAAACCAGTTGATCCATATGTAATATATGAATTGTACTGATTAAATTTAAAAACTATTTAGAAAAATCTTACTTTGCATTCTGATTCTGCGAGCATCATCTGAATCAATTGCATTGCTACAAGAAATAATATTTGTAAAAACTTTATTTCCTTATATTATAAAATAGTTAATCAAACAGAACTAATAAATAAATATAACCATAAAATTTGACAGCCTGGATCATGGTGATTTCGATTATTGTATCTATGTTAAACCTTTGCCAGGATTATCAAAAGCTAATGACATTGTCCCCATCGCTCTTCCTTTTATTTCTGACATTAGTGCAATTTTCCCACAGATGGTAACCGTCTCTACCTCAACACTCTCTTTTGTACATATTCCATAATCCATCAATATTCCTTGACAGACACAGCAGCATAATGGTAAAATATTGGCCTAGTAATCCAGATTTTTGTAATAATAATTCACAACTATCTATCTATCTGTCTGTCTGTCTGTCTGTCTGTCTATCTATCTATCTATAGAAACATAGAAAATAGGTGCAGGAGGAGGCCATTCGGCCCTTCGAGCCAGCACCGCCATTCATTGTGATCATGGCTGAACGTCCTCTATCAATAACCCATGCCTGCCTTCTCCCCATATCCCTTGACTCCACTAGTCCCTAGAGCTCTATCTAACTCTCTCTTAAATCTATCCAGTGATTTGGCCTCCACTGCCCTCTGTTGCAGGGAATTCCATAAATTGTCTCTCTGGGTGAAAAAGTTTTTTCTCACAGTCTTAAATGACCTCCCCTTTATTCTAAGACTGTGGCCCCTGGTTCTGGACTCGCCCAACATTGGGAACATTTTTCCTGCATCTAGCTTGTCCAGTCCTTTAATAATTTTATATGTTTCTATAAGATCTCCCCTCATCCTTCTAAACTCCAGTGAATACAAGCCTAGTCTTTTCAATCTTTCGTCATATGACAGTCCTGCCATCCCAGGGATCAATCTCGTGAACCTTCGCTGCACTGCCTCAATCACAAGGATGTCCTTCCTCAAATTGGGAGACCAAAACTGTACACAATACTCCAGATGTGGTCTCGCCAGAGCCATATACAACTGCAGAAGAACCTCTTTACTCCTATACTGAAATCCTCTTGTTATGAAGGCCAACATTCCATTAGCTTTCTTCACTGCCTGCTGTACCTGCATGCCAACTTACAAGGACACCCAGGTCTCGCTGTACCTCCCCCTTACCTAACCTAACCCCATTGAGATAATAATCTGCCCCCTTGTTTTTGCCGCCAAAGTGGATAACCTCCCATTTATCTATATTATACTGCATCTGCCACGATCTGCCCATTCACTCAACCTGTCCAGGTCACCCTGCAACCTCCTAACATCCTCTTCACAGTTCACACTGCCACCTAGCTTTGTGTCATCCGCAAACTTGCTAGTGTTGCTCCTAATTCCCTCTTCCAAATCATTAATGTATATGGTAAACAGTTGCGGCCCCAACACCGAGCCTTGCGGCACTCCACTCGCCACTGCCTGCCATTCTGAAAAGGACCCGTTCACTCCTACTCTTTGCTTCCGGTCTGCCAACCAATTTTTTATCCATGTCAACACCCTACCCCCAATACCATGTGCTCTAATTTTAGTCACCAGTCTCCCGTGAGGGACCTTATCAAAGGCTTTCTGAAAGTCTAGATACACTACATCCACTGGCACTCCTTCATCCATTTTACTTGTCACATCCTCAAAAAATTCCAGAAGATTAATCAAGCATGATTTCGCTTTCATAAATCCATGTTGACTTGGACTAATCCTTTTACTGCTATCAAAATGCTCCATTATTACCTCTTTAATAATTGACTCCAGCATCTTTCCCACCACCGAAGTCAGGCTAACTGGTCTGTAATCCCCGTTTTCTCTCTCGCTCCTTTCTTGAAAAGTGGGATAACATTAGCTGTCCTCCAATCCACAGGAACGGATCCTGAATCTATTGAACATTGGAAAATTATCACCAATGCGTCCACTATTTCTAAAGCCACCTCCCTGAGGACCCTGGGATGCAGACCATCAGGCCCAGGGGATTTATCATCCTTCAGTCCCATTAGACTACCCAATACTATTTCTCGCCTAATGAAAAATTCTTTCAGTTCCTCTACCCCCTTAGATCCTCTGTCCTCCAGTACATCTGGGAGATTGTTTGTGTCTTCCTTAGTGAAGACAGATCCGAAGTACGTATTCAACTCTTCTGCCATTTCTTGTTGCCCATAATAATTTCACCCGTGTCTGCCTTCAAGGGACCCACATTTGACTTTGCTACTCTTTTTCCCTTAACATATCTAAAGAAGCTTTTACTGTCCTTCTTTATATTCCTGGCCAGCTTCCCTTCATACTTCATCTTTTCAGCCCGGATTGCCCGTTTTGTTTCCTTCTGTTGTCCTATGAAAGTTTCCCAATCCTCTGGCTTCCAGCTACTCTTTACTGTGTTATACATCTTTTCTTTTAGTTTTATTCTATCCCTAACTTCTCTTTTCAGCCACTATCTATCTATCTATCAAACATATATCATATCATATCATATCATATCATATCTATATTACTAAAAGTCTGATCTTGACCACCTCCTGTTCTGTATATTGATTTTAGAAAAAACGCTGCCATTTGCGTGGAATATTGCCTTGGGTGACCAGCCCTCCCGTGTGATGCTGGGACCCAATGGAGGGGGGGGAGGAGGAGGAGGAGGAGGAGGAGGGGGGAGAGAGAGAGAGAGTGTGTGTGTGTGTGTGTGTGTGTGTGTGTGTGTGTGTGTGTGTGTGTGTGTGTGTGTGTGTGTGTGTGTGTGTGCGTGCGTGTGTGCGTGCGTGCGTGCGTGCGCGTGTCATTTCGCCTTTGAATCACATCTGGAAAACTACATGCCGAAAATCTTTACTTATTCTGGTAGAAATTTATCTTATGATTTCAGAAATCCACTACTCTGTAATTTTGGTTAATTATTTCCCGAGTTTTTTACTAACATTGTTCACCAATCTGACCTTTTTTTCCAAATATAACTGTTGGCCAGCTGCTGACATCACAATAACAGGGAAATGTTTACTTATTTTGGTAGAAATTTACCTTATGATTTCAAAAATCCACTCCTCTGTAAATTTGGTTAATTATTTCCCAAGTTTTTTACTAAAATTGATAACCAAACTGACATTTTTTTCAAATATAGCCGCTGGCCAGCTGCTGACGTCACAATGCCTTTGCTCCTGGCCCACCTGGCTCGTGGCCCTGCACCCCAGCTCTGGATTAAAGCAGCTGCTGTCAACGCGCAGGCGCACTGTTTTCCACGAGTTACGTCACCACCCTCATCCCCCACCCCACCCCCGTTCTTCAAAAGGCGCAGAAAGAACGAGCAAGTTCTGCAGATCCCGAGGTCACCGGAGGTCACTGGAGCTCACAGGCTTGCTTTTGTGAAGTCACGCCCCTTCCCCGCCCCCTCCCTCCTGCTGCTAACCGCACGCGCTGCCAGTCGCGTCGCTCGCAAGGCCTTTGAAAAAACCACGCTGTCTTCTTGCTCGCGCTGCCGGCAGCGAGGGAGCGAGTGATTATTGCGTTCAAGAACCAGCCCTCATCTCTGACGACGAGCCCCTCCCAACCCCTCAACCCTTCAAACTCAAACATGAAGTGCTGAGAGACTGGAGATGGTGCACACTAACTCCAGACTCCCAGATAGCCTCAATCCACTGCAGTTTCCCTGCTGTTGCAACAGGTCCACAGCATAAGCCATCTCACTGGCCATAAACTCAACTCTGGAACACATAGACAACAAGGACGCCTACACCAGACTCCTATTTATTGATGATAGATCCAGTCTAAAATCATCACCAAACTAATGGCCCTAGGATTCAGCAGCCCCTCTGCCACTGGATCCTTGATTTATGACCCATAGACCACAATCAGTGAAGATAGATGACAACACATCCTACACAATAATTCTCAAAACTCAATCCTTTACGTGAGGATGCGTTCTCAATCCCCTACTACCTCTAAACTGTGCGTCCCAATTTGGTTTTAACTCCATCTACAAGTTTGCAGGTAACGCCACTGTGGGGGGCCGGATCACCAACAATGATCATGTCAATAAGCTCATGATCATGAACAATGACCATGTTACGAAATACACTAAGGAGATAGAGAAGTTAGTAATATGGTGTCAGGACAATCTGAAGAAGGGTCTCGACCCAAAACATCTCTCCAGAGATGCTGCCTGGCCTGCTGAGTTATTCCAGCTTTTTGTGTCTATCTTTGGTGTCAGGGCAACATCCTTTCTTGACAGCCAATGTGTCAACTTTCTCATGAGACTGAGGAAATTCGGCATGCATCCAACGACTCTTATAAACCTGCAGATATATCATAGAAACATACTGCTGGATTGCATCACATCTTAGTTTGGAAAAAACTCTGCCCAAGATCGCAGAAATTGCATAGCTTTGTGGATGCAGTCCAGTCTATCACACAGACCAATCTACACTTCACGCTGCCTCAGGAAAACATAATCGAAGAAGGGTTAAGGCCCGAAACGTTGCCTATTTCCTTCGCTCCATAGATGCTGCTGCACCCGCTGAGTTTCTCCAGCACTTTTGTCTACCTTCCCCACCATTCCTTCTTCTCCCCACTCCCATCAGGCAGAAGGTACAGATGCTTGAAAGTACATATTACCAGACTCGAACAGCTTCTTGCAGTCAGTTATCAGGCTTCTGAATGATCCTTTCCTAAGCTAGGGCACAGTCCGATTCTCCTCTGCTTCTCTGCAGATATTGCACATTGTCTCTAGAACTGTTACGCTACAATGCTGAGAACTATATTCTGCACATTGAATTTTTCCCTTCGTACTGTTCTTGGTTGAGCTTAGGTTGCTTGTATTTATGTATAGTGTTAATAAAATAGGCCACAGTCAGCATGGTTTTGTGAAGGGGAAATCTTGCCTGACGAATCTACTGGAATTCTTTGACGAAGTATATAGCAGGACAAAGGAGAGTCAGTGGATGTTGTTTACCTAGATTTTCAGAAAGCCTTTGATAAGGTGCCACATGTGAGGCTGCTAAGGAAGATGAGAGCCCAGGGTATCAAAGGGCAGATACTAGCATGGATAGCAGGTTGGCTGGATGGCAGAAGACAGATTGGCAATAAAGGGGGCTTTTTCTGGTTGGCTGCCAGTGAATGGCAGTTCTGCAGGGGTCGATGCTGGGTCCACTACTCTTCACGTTGTATATTAATGATTTTGACGAGGGAATTGAAGGCTTTGTGGCCAGGTTTGCAGATAATACAAAAATAGGTGGAGGCGCCGGTAGTGTAGAGAAAGCAGGGACTCTGCAGAAGGACTTGGACAGGTTGGGAGAGTGGGCAGAGAAGTGGCCAATGGAATACCGTGTGGCAAAATGTGGAGTCATGCATTTTGGTAGTAGGAGGAGAGAATCCAGAAATCAAAAGTGCAAAGGGACTTGGGAGTGCTGGTGCAGGATTCCCAAAAAGTTAATTAGCAAGTCAAATCGATAGTAAGGAAGGCAAACGCAATGTTAGCATTTATTTCAAGAGCATTAAAATACAAAAACAGGGATGTACCGAATAGTGAAAGGCTTGGATAGAGTGGATGTGGCGAGGATGTTTCCACTAGTGGGAGAGTCTAGGATTAGAGGTCATAGCCTCAGAATTAAAGGACGTTCCTTTAGGAAAGAGATGAGGAGGAATTTCTTTAGTCAGAGCGTGGTGAATCTACGGAATTTTTTGCCACAGAAGGCTATGGAGGCCACGTCAATGGATATTTTTAAGGCAGAGATAAATAGATTCTTGATTAGTATGGGTGTCAGGGGTTATGGGGAGATGGAAGGAGAATGGGGTTAAGAGGGTGAGATAGATCAGCCATGATCGAATAGCAGAATAGACTTGATGGGCCGAATGGCCTAATTCTGCCCATATCATTTATGACCTTATGGACTACTGCCATGACATTCTCCTTAATCAATAAGGTACCTCCCCCTCTTCTTTTACCCGCACTTTTATCTTTCCTATAGCATGTGTATCCTTGAACATTAACCTGCTAGTCTTGGCTCTTCTTAGCCAGGTTTCCATAAGGGCTGTAACATCCCAGATGCATATACCTATTCACACCCGGAGTCCATCTTTCTCATTAGGCTTCTCACATAATCCAACAGTCCTTCCCTGCTCCCTACCATGCTCCTGCCTATGCTGCCTACTGAACGTGCTTTCATTGTCTTCTGTACCGGTTTCCAGCCTCACACTTGCCTCACTCCTGCCCTGACGTTACAACACACCATAAGAAATATCTTGTTGCAATGCTCATGAGCCTTGAACGGTTTTATCCCACTCAGATGGGTTCAGTTCAGATGCGAGAAATATAGTGTTAAAGTAGAGGTGTTATGTTCACGCACTAATACTGGTCAGTTTTATAACTATTCCCAGCTGTAATTATAAGGCATTCTCAGATACCCTTTGCCTTCACAATGTAACAGAATCACAGAATTGTTTAAGCTTACTGCACAGCAGGAAACCATTCACCTGTTGCATTCACAATAATACTCTGCTCCAAATGATTGAATCCTCTCATTTTTCATGAACCCATGTAAATTTGTTTCAAAAAATTTGCCCTGACTTTTTTCCAGTATTCTAAATCACGATATGTTCAGGAATATCACAACTTTTTCAGAAATTTACAGAACACCTCGGGTATTTCTGCTATTCATAAAGACTATGAAAATAATTAAAATATATTATCTCTGAAATAACTCTGAAATAATTTAAATGTTGGGTAAACAAAATCTGATAAAATCTTCAATTTCAAATCGTTTTTTTTCTTTAAAACAGAACTAGAAGCAATAATATGAATCAAAGTCATTATAATAACCCAGGATTATTACAATTATTTCCAGCATTGATAGAAACAGTAAATATTAAAGTGTGCTAACAAATAAAGTTGAAGATACAGAATCTGGATTTGTTATGGGCCTGTCCCACTTAAGCGATTTTTCAGGCGAAGGACAGACAGACACACACACACACACACACATCGCTTCCTTCACCAGTACACTAGGACCATCTGGCGACCAACCTACGGCACGAGAATTCTTGCTACTCTCCATGGCGGCTTCATTCTGGTCGCCGCTAATTTTACAACATGTTGAAAAATTCGTGGTGACCATAATGAGGCCGCGACTAGTTTCCAGAATGCGGGAACTCTTCATGACCATGAAGGCGACTCCCCGGCAACCACCCGCGAACATGTGGCGACTGCATAGTCTCCTGCAGTCGCCTAAAAAGTCGTCTAAGTGGGAAAGGCCCATTATAAATTCAAAGAAACCTCTGCACAAATCTCTTTAAATAGTTTTGAAAGTGAATGAATTCTCACCTTTTCAATCTTAACAAATACAGATTAATCCAGTGCGAGAATTTCTTGTGTTTTGCAAGGTCTTGAAGTGCCCAGTATTCCTGCATCAAAAACATATTTATGTTGTCATAAATGGTACACTAGAATAGATAAAGTTAAGTGGCACAGATCCATGTCCATGCTAGTCTTCAACGAACACTTGTTGTTATTTTACACCCAACACTATCAGTGTAACCTTCCAAGGCTTTCTTCCTCATATGCTTGGCTAACTTCCCCTCCACTCCATTTATGCTATGTCTCAACCACTTTCTATTCCACATTCTCATCACTCATAAGGTAAAGAAGTATTTTTCTCATTGCCCATTGGATTTCTTAGTGATGACCATAAATGGATAGGGTTTAATCTGTCTGAAAAAAGATTCCGATCCAAAACGTCACCTATTCTTTTTTCCAGAGATGCTGTCTGACCCGCTGAGGTACTCCAGCATTTTATATCTATTTTTGCTGTTTAACTCTGACCTTCCCCACAAATGGATATATTCTCTCTATCAAAACCTTTTATCGTTTCAAGGACTTTTATTTGGTCACCCCTCAATCTTTTCACAAGATCTTGTTTACATTTTCCAAATATGTATACTTATTTTTTTCTGGTATCATCCTTGTAAATCATTCTTGCACCCCCTCCAGTATCTCTAGGTCCCTGTTATCATAAGGAAAGTAGAATTTTGGTATTGGTATTGGTTTATTCTGGTCACGAGTACAGTGAAATAAATAATGTTGTACTCTCCAGTCAAGTCATGCCATACACAGGTATGCAAGGTAGTGAAATAGAGAAAGGAAACAGTGTGCAGAAAAGTGTGTTACAACAACTGAGAAAGTGTGGATTAAATAAAATTGCAAAGACTGCAACAAGGTACATTGGAAGATTGGGAATAGGACATAAGAGGCATTAGGACATAGGAGGCCTGCTCCAGTCAGATAATAGCGAGCAAGAACTTTTCTTGAATCAGGTACTACATGCCTTTGAACATTTGGCCAAGGTTTGAGTGGTTCTTGATTATGCTGGATGCTTTTCTGAGGTAGCGTGCAGTCGACGGGGGGGGGGGGGGGGGGGGAGGGGGGTTGGGGGATGGCTGGTTCACATGATAAACTGATAAACTGATGGATTGGCCTGCATACACAACTCCGCGATTTCTTGTGGTCTTGGGTAGAGCATTTCCATACCAGGCTGTGATGCATCCTGTTAGGATGCGCTCTATGGCACATCTGTAAAAATTAGTAAGATATGCCCCAAAAAAAGAATTCTTCTGAGGAAGTTGAATTTTGTGTGTTTTCTTAACTGCAGCATAGATGTGGTTGGACCAGGTCAAATTGTTGGTCATGTTTATATCTGACAACTTGAAGCTCTTGACCATCTCCACTTCAACAACATCGTTGCGGACAGGGGCGTATAGTCCACCCCACTTCTTGAAGGCTGATCAGTTCTTTCATTTTGTTGACATTGGGGGAAAGGTTGTCGTCTTTGCACCATGCTGCTAAGCTCTCGATCTCCTTCCTGTACTCTCTCTAATCATTATTTGCCATCTCTCTAATCATTATTTGCTATCCCACCACAGTGGTGTCATCCACCAACTTGTAAATGGAATTGGACAGAATTTTTGTCACACGGTCATGAGGGAGTATAGTAAGCGGTTGAGGACACAGTCTTGAGGGTACTGTGTGTTGAGAAATATTATGGGAGATGTTTTTTTGCCTATCTTTACTGATTGCGATCTATGGATCAGAAGACAAGTATCCAGTTGCAGATAGGGTGCTTAGGTCCAGTTTAGAGATGAGTTTGGCTGGCATTATGGAGTTGAATCCGTGAATAATAATCTGATGTAGGTTATCCAGATGCTCCAGGGATGATTATATGGCGAGGGAGAAGGTGTCTGCCGTGGACCAGTTGCGGCAGAATGAGAATTATAGTGGATCTAGGATGTCTAGGTGGCTAAAAATGTGTGCTATGACCAGTATCTCAAAGCACATCATGGTGGTGGATATAAGAGCTACTGGATAGTAGTTTTTTCTTTGGCACCGGGATGATAATGGTCTTCTTAATGCTGATGGAAAGCTCAAAATAGAGAAGTGAGAGGTTAAAGATGTCCACGAATATGCCTGTAAGCTGATCTGCACAGATCTGAGGACATGGCCGGGGACTCTATCTGGACAAGCCGCTTTCCACAGGTTCACTTTCAGGAAGGCCGATCTAACATCTGTGACTGCCATCTTGATCACAGACACAGGTGCACGCAAGACTGTTGATGCAAAATACATTATTCCACTGACCTTTTGATCAAAACAAACAGAGAATGCCTTGAGCCCATCGGGAAGCGATGCATTATTGCTAACAATACTTCACAACTTTACTTTGTAGCCCATTATAGCATGCAAGCTTTGCCACAATCGGCAGATGTTCGTATGGTTAATCTGGGATCGGGTTTGGACTGGAATTGTCCCTTGGGAGTCCATGATGGGTATGTGAAGGTCACACCTAGATTTCTGTGTACATTGGAATCTTGTACATCCAACTTGTATCGGACTTGGACATTATCAGGAAGTGGATCTCATGGGTTTATCTCGTGTGCGGACGTGGCGTCGAAGGACGAGAAGCCGAAGCAAAGAAGTGGAAGCCAAATAACCGAATGGAAACAAAGCTGAAAAGCCAAATAACCGAAAGCGTACGAAGCCGAAAAGCCAACTAACCGAAAGGGTGGGATGCCTTAAAGCCAACTCACCGAAAGGCCGCTATGCCGAAACGCCAACTCACCGAAAGGCTGCGTCGCCTAGAAGCCAACTCACCGAAAGGCCGCTGTGCCGAAAAGCCAAATAACGGACATGACGTCAGCGGGAGGCGGGACTTGTCAGCGATTGGTCCAGACCCCCGCGTCCATCAAAGGCCGCACTGTGATAAAATTGTTCGTTGTCATGCACACTTGTCATCGGCCCTGCGGGTAATTTGTCCTCCCTCCCCCCCCCCCATGTTTTAAAAGCGATTTACTATGGCTGCCAATGCCCCGAGCCGTCTGGCCCCACGGCCGGGGGGGTGAATCACCCCGTGTATGGGTCGGGGTCGGGTGAATCACCCTGGTGTAGGGGTTGGGGTCCGGTGGCGGTGCATCGCGATCAGTGACTCTGGGTGGGCGGAGGGACCAGACTACTGTCCCCAACTCTGCTCCACCCGGCCCCATGTGTGCATGTGCGCTGCCGACCCACAGCCCGTCACAGTACGGCCGCACGGGGGAGACAAGGCGGAGGGCGGCCGTGGGAGAGTGGGGGCTGTCCCGAGAGATGCGCTCCTTCGGCCGCTTACAACTTGGTGCTTGGGTTCAGAGTGCCCAGTCACCTATGGCTTGTGTGGGAAAATTACCCCCACCCTCCCGTCTCCCCCGGCCAATGATGTGATGGACGCACGGATCTGGACCAATCGCTGACAAGTCCCCCCCCCCCCCGGTGACGTCATGTCCGTTAGTTGGCTTTTCGGCACAGCAGCCTTTCGGTGAGTTGGCTTCTAGGCGACACAGCCTTTCGGTGAGTTGGTGTTTCGGCAGAGCGGCCTGTCAGTGAGTTGGCTTTTAGGCGTCCCACCCTTTTGGTTATTTGGCTTTTCGGCTTCGTAAGCTTTCGGTTATTTGGCTTTTCGGCTTAATTTCCGTTTGGTTATTTGGCTTCCACTTCTTTGCTTCGGCTTCTCGTCCTTCGACGCCACGTCCGGGTACCGGTTTGTCCATGATTTCTGGTTGGGGGAAACAGTCGGGCTGACTACTTTGGCACGCAATCCTCTATGAAGTCTGTGACCACTGCATGCATTACTCCAAGTGTAGTCTAACCAAGATTTGAAGCAGATTTAATATAACTGCCCCACTTTACAATTATTTCCTACTAGAAATACACTACAGAATTTGGTGTGCTTCCTAATGGTCTTGCATTTTGTGGCATAATTTGCATTTTGTGGCATAATAGTTTATGATTTTGTGCATTTTTATTCTGAGATCCCCTTTGTTCCACTAACCTACTTGACGTCACACCTTTCAAGTAATAAGTGACTGTATTCTTCCTCCCAAAATGTACCACTTCACATTTACCTGCACTGAATTCCATTTGCCAATTATTTACCATCCTGATAGTTTAATGCCGTCCTATATCTTGATGTCCTTCCTGATTTTTAGCATCATGTAGTAAATGTGAAGACTAACATAACACTGCAATCAGTTGCAAGAATGGAACATAATTTTTCAAGCTATATTTGAAATAATAATAATCAAAAATATATTATAAATAACATTCTCTTCAAATTATTTTTATGTGCTATTACTAAATTATGGCATTTATAGTAAAAGCTTAGAATTTGTTAATGAATTCAGGTTAGCTTAAAAGTCAAACAATATAAGAGGCCAATTGTTAGTTGAATATGTTTACTATTGAGAGATCAAGAACAGACTAAATTGAGAAAAGGCAAAAGCTTTAAGGCGAGGAATCTGAGAAAAATCTTTAGCTTTGCCTCATTCTTCACTCATGGCATTGGACAACACAGAAATGGGCCCTTTAGAGCCCATCACGTCTAGACTTTAGAGATACAGCATCGAAAAAGGCCCTTCAGCCCACCAAGTCCATGCTGACCAGCGATTACCCCGCACACTAACACAACCCTACACACTAGGGACAATTTATACAATTTACAGAAGTCAATTAACCTACAAACATGGACGTGGAGTGTTGGGTGAAAACCAGAGCACCGGGAGAACACCCACAGTCACAGGGAGAACGTACAGCACCCGTAGTCAGGATCAAACCGGGTCTCTGGTGTTGTAAGGCAGCAACTCTACTGCTGCACCACTGTGCTGCCCAATGCCTACCTTTATACCGACCTATCTATACCTACATTTTTTCCCACCTCGGCTAATATCCCATTTGCCTGCATGAGGACCATATCCTTCGTTGCCTTGTCTACTTGAATGTCTGTCTAAATATGTCTAAAACATAGTAAATGTATCCGATTGTACCACCTCCTCAGGCAGTGTGTTCCAGGTATCAAACACTGTGTATAAAAAAACATCTTGGATTCTTTTATCTAAATCTATTTTTGTTCATTTTTCATTTTTCCTGAACAAAACTTTCAAATAAACAATATTAACAAATTAACAATATGAAATTTTGGACATAATAATTGGTCACAACTATTAGAGAGATAATTGCAGGAACAAAGTCTTAAACCCAATTTTAACGTTCAATTTTATTGTATTAGGGAAGCCTGGCACCCCAGTACAATTCCTGCAATATTCTAATTCTGGATCACCTATGTTGTATATTAGTATTACCCAATCTGCCTGAAGCAGATTATTTGATGAATTTACAGTTGATATTGGGAGGCAGTGCTTTATTGACAGTGATGTCAGAATGACCCTAAGCAGTCAAGTTGACAGATGAAATGCAGTTAAAAAGGCTGTCTAATTTTTTTCCTCTACTAGCCAGGGAAACAAAATAAACTTAAAGTTACACTTTTCTGTCTTTTTTGTTCTAGTTTGTCAGCCAGGTTGACCCAGTGAGGGAACCACAATAAATTCTCTGCAACCATTAAAAAGGTTTTTGCTGCCTTAGGTTCTATCCAAACTGCAGGAAGGCAAGTACCGCTATTTTCAAACACTTGATCAGTTTTCTCCAGGTGGGCTAGTTCCAAACTGGCCCCCTATCTCTACATAATCACTTGACATACCTTAGAAATACTCTTAACCTCAAGATCTTGCTTGTAAATTTCACTGAGCTGGCGGAATGTCATTGTGAAATCTGCTCTTGTATCCTCCATCAACTGCAAAAGTAAAAGAATTGATTTGGATGTTTCTATCACAATTCTAACTTGTAATATCTCGACAAGCATTGAAGGCTTTCAAGGATTTACCAAGGGAGCTAGAAATAACATTAAATATCTAGATGTATTTTCATTTGAAACAAGTGTAACATGACCCTTACAATAGGGAAAAAGAAACAAAAAAATGATATTTGTAAACATCTACAAAAAGAAAATGTTGCAGGTATGCATGTTTCATAAATTAGTTTACCGTTATTTAGCAGATAGCATTTATGTCTAAATATCAGCCAAGATTTTTATCATTATCCCAACTATTACCAAAAATGTAAGTCAAGTAGGCTTTTAAGATCAGGAGTGATGAAAACAAATCAGTGGAGGAGTGAAGTATGAACTTACGAAAAGAATCAGCAGGAATAAGCCAGGTAACTACAGGTCAGAGAGCATTAGTGGTGGGAGAGTCATTAGAAAGGATTCTGAGGGACAGAATTTAATTGCATTGGGAAGCTATGATCTGATTAGTGATACTCAGCAGAGCTTTGTGCATGGGATGCCATGAAGTTGATTGATTTTTTTTGAAGAGGTGATGAAGAAGATTGACAAGGGCAGGGCAGTATATGTTATCCACATGGACTTTGACATGGTCTCATGTAGTAGGCAAGGGGATGGTAGATGGAATTTAAATTGGACAAGTGTGCATTGATGTATTTTAGGAAGTTGAACCAGCGCAAACGGAGATGTTGCAGAAATGACAGACAACTTGGAGTGTGTACATAGTTTCTTGAAAGTGGCAAATCACATATATAGGATGGTGATAAAGGCGTTTAGAACAGGCATATTCCAGTAAGAAGGAGAGATAATGGTGTAAATTTGGTCAAAGAGAAAAAGGAAGCAAATATAAGGCTCAGACAGGGCCTTAAAGAATATAAACCAGGCAGAATAGAACTCAAGCGGGCATTTAATTGGGCCATAAGATGTCTGGCAATTAATCTTATGGCCCAAGATAATTGTCATATTTATCCTACTGCCCCGTCCCACTTAGGAAACCTGAACGGAAACCTCTGGAGACCTTGCGCCCAACCCAATGTTTCCGTGAGGTTCCTGGAGGTTTTGGTCACTCTCCCTAATGGTGGAAAGTGGTTTCCGCGTAGTCGAGGCTTTTTCTATGTACCTGCGATTATTTCAAAAAACCCAAAACCGGCCTCGACTAAAAATAGGTTGTCGTTTGGTCGAAGCCAGTGGAGTGGGGTTGCTATTTACTTACAGGCAGTCGAAGGCAATCTCCTTCGCTGACCAGCCATTTTGATTGGCTCATTGGAGTTTTCACCAAAGATCCTATAGGATCTTTGGTTTTCAGGACCTAGAAGATCCGCCGGAAGGTAAAATGCCCGCTAACTTTATTAAACTTCCGAGGACGCCGAAAAGCAGCGGTGGAACAACCCATCTTTGCCTTCAGCCAGCGTGACAGAGCCGGCGCGTCAACGGCCTGTCGGCCCACAGCCCCATTAAGGGCGTACGCAGCGTCTGGACGGCCGTACGCAGTGTCTCGATGTCGTACACCGCCAACGCCACCAACACGCTGCGTACGCTGTCAAGACGCTGCGTACGACGTCGAGACGCTGCGTACGGCTGTCCAGACGCTGCCTACGCCGTCAAGACGCTGAAGCACGTTCGGGAACCAGACCCCGGGGTCTGAAGCACGTTCGGGGACCAGACCCAACGGGTCTGCACTTGGTCTAGTATGAATTAAAAACAAGAAGGTAAGCAAGTGATTTTAAGGGGATATAAGGGGTAAAAATTCCACACAAAGAGTAGCTGGTATCTGGCATGAGCTGCCAGATAAGGTGATGGGAGGCAGGATCAGTAACATTTAAGAGGCTTCTGAACAGAGCACAAAGGGATATGGAATTAATGCAGGTAAGTAGGATAAATATAGGTATGCAACATAGTCAGCATAGATGCTGAGGTTTTTATGCTATACAATACTATGATTTTAATTATATATGGAAATAAGGTGGGGAATTAGAAGAGATTAGTTTAATTTAGTTCAGTTTATTGTCACATGTACTGAGGTACAGTGAAAAGCTTTTTGTTACATGCTATCCACCAGTCAGCAGAAAGACAATACATAGGAATGAGGTTAACATTGCATCAAATGAAACTTGTGAGATAGTTCAAGGGGAGAAAGAACTGAAAGATGTGCAAATAAATTTGGCAAGTTGGGCAGTTCGATATAGCCAAATACATGAAAAGAAAAGCAATATACTTAAGATGATCATATCTCAATGCCATAATACGCTTACCTTCAGCAAGAATGCAATCAAGTAGTCATCACTATCATCAGGTCCAGACAAGCCCAATTTAGCTTTAAATAATTCCACAAATCTATAAATTATTTTGAAAATAAATGGATGTCATGTTAGTGCTAATTACATACATGTGCCCGTCAATATTTTAGGCAAATTTTCCAAAGTTGAATTTCGAACAAAGGAATCAATACAAATCCTCTGTGGTAAAATGGTCTAAATTTTATAAAATAACTTTCTATTCCAGAACTGAAAATGTAATATGTTTAGAGGAGATGGACTTAAATGCTTTCCATCACTTAGAAATATTGATATCTGTAGGATTATGAAAAAAGTCCCTTGAACAAATAATTCTGGTTTTTTACCTCAGGCTGTTATAAGGAAAATTACTTGCTGATAATATTATTTGAAGTCAGTGAAATATAAAGGCCCTATCCCACGATGCGAGTTTACCCGAGTTTAAAAAAAAACAGACTCGTGGTTAAGGGGCTGTCCCACTGTACGAGCTAATTCAAGAGTTCTCCTGAGTTTCCCCTGATTCGAACTCGGAGAATTACGGTAATTACTGCTCGTAAGTACTCGGGGCTCTCGTGGACATTTTTCAACATGTTGAAAAATCTTCACGAGTCTTCACGAGCTTACCGCATTTCCCGAGTACCTGCCGTTAGCGTTACGAGCCGCTAAGAGACGTCCCGAGCTCCGACGTACCCGCAACATACATTCTACGTGCTTACCACGAGGTTGATTTTTTTTTAAACTCGGGAGAGCTCTTGAATTAGCTCGTACAGTGGGACAGCCCCTAAGTACGTAGAATGTACATAGCGGGTACATCGGAACTCGTGGATGCGGCTCGTAACGGCAGGTATTCGGGAATCACGGAAACTCATGACGTTTTTTCAACAGTGTGAAAAATTTCCAAGAGTAATAAAATACTAGTGATGAAGTACCACGAGTTTAATTTTTTTTTAATTCGGGAGAGCTCTTGGGTAAACCCGCATCGTGGGACAGGGGCTTAACTCTTACTGCCCTCTGGATTATCCTACTGCCAAATTGTTACATTTAAAACATGACATATTTTCTGACAAGAAGAATTTACCAAAATGTTAATACTTCGTAATTTGTTGAAACCAGGGAATTTGGTATATCCCTCTTTGGTATTTAAGGCACAAAATGGTACCCTAAAGGGCCTGTCCCACTGACGCGAGCTTTCAGCGAAGGTCTTCGACCAAGCTCGAGGGCACTCGCCTGAAAAACCTCGAGCTGGATCGACGGTCAGCGATGAAACTGCGAGCTGGATCGAACGATCGACCGACCACAGACACAGACACAGACACACACACACAGACACAGACACACACACAGACACAGACACACACACAGACACAGACACACACACACATCGCAAAGGCGGGGGCCAGGGAAAGCGGGGGAGCGCTGTCTGGAATTCACACCCGCGATGAACAGGAAGGTAAAAGACGGTTGCACAGTGTACGGTAAGTCCTTTAGAGAGCGGGGACGGGGGGGGGGGGAGAGAAGGGGAGAGAAGGGGGGAGAAGGTCCTCGACCAAACTGAGGCCGCGAGTATGCGGGAACTTCCCTCGAGCATGAAGAAGAGTTCCAGTGACCTCATAGGACCTCCTAGGACCACGTGTCGACCATGCTGCGAGTTTGAGTCGAGGGCAAACTCTTGTAAACTCGCAGATTAGGTCGCTGCAGTGGGACAGCCCCTTTATGTTTCTGATAGTAGATCAGTACATTTAAAAAAAATTGCTTTTAACAAAGGCGAGGTGAAAGATCAGTAGGAAAGTGTAGCAAAAGGATAAAAAAATGTGACTCCTAATAACATTTTAGGACCTAAAACGGCATGTGAAGTCTAAACAAATAGGGGAGAATGAGACTTTTTTTACAAAACAGATTTTGTTTGTAGCTTTCTTCCATGTTCCCCTGAAAGTCATTACTGCGCTTAATTACCTGTTGAAACAGTCATCCATAATGTTTGAGGCACTATTGGCAACTTATAATAAAATCTGAGGACATTTGGCTTCAATCTCTTTATACTTGCAGCTCATAATAAATCTGCAGATCAATTGCTTGTGGTTACCATGACCTTCAAATTTTGCAAAGTAACCTAGCTGAGTCATTGTCCTCAAAAATAAAAAAATTATTGGAAAGCAACATAGTGTGACATTTTGTCCAAATTCTGAAAGTGCTTTTAGTTCAACTATTGCCTTAAAAGTTCATTTTAACTATATTTGCTTACAAAATACTTTGTCATCACTTTAGGCACTTGCACAATGAAATGGGAGCTGTAGAAAAATCCTAGCCATTTTCCACTGTCTTCTTGAAAAATCAATCTTCTATGTGGTATTTTTCAGATCCTGTTACACAATGACCACTTAGAAAAATGTCACAAAACACTATTATGCTGTGCTGTAAATATCAAGGAGTGAAAAGTTAACATTTATTTTAAAATCTTGTTTCACTACAACCACAGTACAAATTTGTTCTCTTCCGCTCTGTAAAGTTCAACTTGAGACAGTACAAAGCACACAGTGCCAGTTCAAAACTAGATCTGGTCTCTAAACTGTTCTGTTCAAATTCACTGGAATTTATTTAATAGCTTTCCGTTCCTTTGAGGGTGTTTCTTGTTGTGTCTTGTGTGGGGGGTGGTGGGGAGGGTAAAGGGGGGAACCGCTTTCGGTCGCCTCCTCGACGGAGAGGCGACTTTTTCCATGTCGCCTTCTCGCGGCCTAACAACTTGGATTGGAGCTGCCTCTCCCGGAGTCAGGCCCGGAGCTTCAGCAGCGGGCGCAGTGTGGACTTTTCCATCGCATAGCAGGCGAACCCTTGCCGGGGGTCGCCAGAGAGGAGTTCTCGGATCGCTGGCCTGATGACTTTGGCATCATGGGGCTGTGGTCTGCGGAGCTTCTAGCCACGGGCGTGGCGTTGACTTACCATCACCGGGGGATCGCCAGAGAAGAGCTTCGACCGCCGGCCTGCAGCCTATAACATCCTGAAGCCGTGGTCTCCGGTAGGAAAGTGCCGATTCGAGCTTCGAGTGTGTCGACCGTCCCGACATCGGAGTTTCAATCATCCCGACGAGAGGGCCTGTACATCGGGCCATCCATAGCAGCGACTACGGAGGGTTTATGGCCCCGACCGCGGGTGAACAAGGAGGAGGACTGGCTGAACTTTGTTGCCTTCCACCACAGTGAAGAATGCTGTGGTGGATGTTTGTGTTAAATTCTATTGTGTATTGTGTGTTCTTTTTAAGTGTATCGCTGCTGGAAAATTCATTTCACTGCACCTTCGGGTGCATGTGACGAATAAAATTGACTTTGACTTAGACTTAGCTGTCTCTACATTATGTCAAAGATAGACACAAAATGCTGGAGTAACTCAGTGGGACAGGCAGCATCTCTGGAGAGAAGGAATGGGTGACGTTTTGTGTCGAGACTCTTCTTCAGACTAGAGTCAGGGGAAAAGGAAAGGTTTCAAAATCAGAGAGCTTTGGTTTCCATCCTACTCGAAAACGTGAACAGGTAATCCTGAATAACATTTAAATGCATAATGCATGAGAGAAAGAAAAACTTCTCAGGCCTGATGCACTCAAAGTAAAATCTTCTGTAAATTCAGGATGTTTTTTTTAGTGGCATGCCTAATATTATTTGAAGATCTAGTGAGCTAACATAAAGGTTAATTCTCGTTCTAAGTTATACGGCATGATGCATGCATATTCACTATTTACCAATTTGGCAGTGACTTCACTCAGAAGTAATTAATTGGTGTGGGGGTGTTTTCGGATTTTAGAACTGGTGAAGAACTAAATACATGCAAGGTCATTGCCACTCTGTGTACTTTCATCTACCAACATAACAGCTCAATTAACTGATGTACAAAAACATCTCAAGCATAACCCTTGGGATAAATATAATGAAAATATAACTTACTTTGCCTGATAAAGGCCAGGATATCCTTTCAATATTTGTTCTGCTCTAGAAATCAACCAGAAATTAAGAAAACTGTAAAAATATTTGCAAATAGAGGGTTTGGTACCTGGTGCGAGTTGAGCATATGAAATAGAGGCAGAAGCACTGCCATTCTTCTTCAACAAGACAAAATTCATTTGATCACATAACTATCTATCAGTCTCTATCTTCAACATATTCAATAATCGAGCTTCCACAATCCTGTCACAAATTCCAAAGATTTACCTATCACTTCTCATGTCCTTGTTTTAAAACTGTGACATGAGTTCTAAATATCTCATCCATTACTCAAACCTGTAAGAATTTTGTCCTGCTTCCACTATCTTAATAATCTTTTCCAATAATTACCCTAACTATGATGACAGACTGACTAATTTATTGTTCTTTTTGCTCTCTCCTCCCTGTTGAAATAGTGGGGTTACTTGTAACTGCTCCTACTGGTCTTGATATTTCATTGAATGAGGAAAATTCTGCATAAGAAATTTGAAATGGAGTGTCCAGATTCCTTTATGCATTCACATTTTCCAACCCACCATTGCTTAAATAATACTCTAATGTTCTGGGGTTTTTTTTGTTTCAACGTGGATAACATCTACCATATATTTGCCCTTAGTTTGTCTAAATAGCCTTGAAGCATCTTTACATACAATTTTCAATCCAAACCGGTTTGGTGTCATTGTCAAATTTGAGATATTACATTCCATCCCCCCAGGCAAATCAGTGATATGTATTATGAATAACTGGTGCCCCGACATTGATCCCTGCTGCACCTGACTAGCTATTATTGCTACATTGTTTCGTGACTGACTGATTTTTCAGTCCATGTCAATATATTATTCCCAATGCTTTAATTTTGCCCATTAATGTGGGACTTCTGAAAATCTAAATACATCAAACCCATTGTTCTTCTTCAATATCTATTCTCAGTCATATCTGAGATTCCGGTTCTCTTTGGAAACATGTTGACTTTGTCTAATTGTGTTTATATTCTCTAAGTATCTTATTTTTAATTATCTGATAACAGTTTATGTAAGCAATTTGGTAATACAAGCAAATATCATTTTCCCAAAAGTGTATGTAAAACATTTTTTTTTTAAACATCAATTTTATCAGTGTCAATTCAAAAAAAGGAGCAGAAATAAAGAAGTCAGAATGAACAAACATTCTAACCAAACTGCAACGATGAATGTACGTTTTTTTTAAATGCGGTAGATATTCATCTGGTTACTTAGAAAATGGTTTTAAACCCATGTTGCTCTTTATAACTCAGATAACAAGATGTAGTATTTTGTGTTTACTTCCAATGCACTGTAGGAAATGAAAATTACATTTAATAATTCAATATTTAAAGATCATCGTCTGAAATTTGGGTACTTAAAATAAAAACGCACATCAAAGAAGATGTTTTGTAAACATATGTGTATGCTTTCTTGGGATAAAGAAAACAAGTATTGAGTTGATGATATAATTAACAAGAAATCAGTCAGTAATTAATGTACTCAGAATTAAAATGAAATATGCTAACTTTTTACTGGAAAGGGATCCTAGCTAGACTGGAAAGGGATCCTAGCAGGAATGACGGTGGAACAGCAATGGCAGGAATTTCTGGGCATAATCCGGGAGATGCAGGATCATTTCATTCCAAAAAGGAAGAAAGATTCTAAGGGGAGTAGGAGGCAACCGTGGCTGACAAGAGAAGTTAGGGATAGAATAAAACTAAAAGAAAAGATGTATAACACAGCAAAGAGTAGCCGGAAGCAAGAGGATTGGGAAACTTTCATAGGACAACAGAAGGAAACAAAACGGGCAATACGGGCTGAAAAGATGAAGTACGAGGGGAAGCTGGCCAGGAATATAAAGAAGGACAGTAAAAGCTTCTTTAGATATGTTAAGGGAAAAAGAGTAGCAAAGTCAAATGTGGGTCCCTTGAAGGCAGACATGGGTGAAATTATTATGGGCAACAAGGAAATGGCAGAAGTTGAATAGGTACTTCAGATCTGTCTTCACTAAGGAAGACACAAACAATCTCCCAGATGTACTGGAGGACAGAGGATCTAAGGGGGTAGAGGAACGGAAAGAAATTTTCATTAGGCGAGAAATAGTATTGGGTAGGGTAATGGGACTGAAGAATGATAAATCCCCTGGGCCTGATGGTCTGCATCCCATGGTCCTCAGGGAGGTGGCTCTAGAAATAGTGGACGCATTGGTGATCATATTCCAATGTTCAATAGATTCAGGATCAGTCCCTGTGGATTGGAGGATAGCTAATGTTATCCCACTTTTCAAGAAAGGAGCGAGAGAGAAAACGGGGAATTACAGACCAGTTAGCCTGACTTCGGTGGTGGGAAAGATGCTGGAGTCAATTATTAAAGAGGTAATAATGGGGCATTTGGATAGCGGTAAAAGGATTAGTCCAAGTCAACATGGATTTATGAAAGGGAAATCGTGCTTGACTAATCTTCTGGAATTTTTTGAGGATGTGACAAGTAAAATGGATGAAGGGTTGCCAGTGGATGTAGTGTATCTAGACTTTCAGAATGCCTTTGATAAGGTCCCGCATGGGAGACTGGTGACTAAAATTAGAGCACATGGTATTGGGGGTAGGGTGTTGACATGGATAGAAAATTGGTTGGCAGACCGGAAGCAAAGAGTAGGAGTGAATGGGTCCTTTTCAGAATGGCAGGCAGTGGCGAGTGGAGTGCCGCAAGGCTCGGTGTTGGGGCCGCAACTATTTACCATATATATTAATGATTTGGAAGAGGGAATTAGGAGCAACACTAGCAAGTTTGCGGATGACACAAAGCTGGGTGGCAGTGTGAACTGTGAAGAGGATGTTAGGAGGTTGCAGGGTGACCTGGACAGGTTGAGTGAGTGGGCAGATGCGTGGCAGATGCAGTATAATATAGATAAATGTGAGGTTATCCACTTTGGCGGGAAAAACAAGGGGGCAGATTATTATCTCAATGGGGTTAGGTTAGGTAAGGGGGAGGTACAGCGAGACCTGGGTGTCCTTGTACACCGGTCACTGAAAGTTGGCGTGCAGGTACAGCAGGCAGTGAAGAAAGCTAATGGAATGGTGGCCTTCATAACAAGAGGATTTCAGTATAGGAGTAAAGAGGTTCTTCTGTAGTTGTATAGGGCTCTGGTGAGACCACATCTGGAGTATTGTGTACAGTTTTGGTCTCCTAATTTGAGGAAGGACATCCTTGTGATTGAGGCAGTGCAGAGTAGGTTCACGAGATTGATCCCTGGGATGGCGGGACTGTCATATGAGGAAAGATTGAAAAGACTAGGCTTGTATTCACTGGAGTTTAGAAGGATGAGGGGGTATCTTATAGAAATATATAAAATTATATAAGGACTGGACAAGCTAGATGCAGGAAAAATGTTCCCAATGTTGGGCGAGTCCAGAACCAGGGGCCACAGTCTTAGAATAAAGGGGAGGTCATTTTAGACTGAGGTGAGAAAAAACTTTTTCACCCAGAGAGTTGTGAATTTATGGAATTCCCTGCCACAGAGGGCAGTGGAGGCCAAATCACTGGATGGATTTAAGAGAGAGCTAGATAGAGCTCTAGGGGCTAGTGGAGTCAAGGGATATGGGGAGAAGCCAGGCACAGGTTATTGATAGGGAACGATCAGCCATGATCACAATGAATGGCGGTGCTGGCTCGAATGGGCCGAATGGCCTCCTCCTGCACCTATTTTCTATGTTTCTATGTTTTCAAACATTCATGAGGAGCAAATTCTCCTGCCTTCTCCCCATAACCTCTGACACCTATACTAATCAAGAATCTATCTCTGCCTTAAAAATATCCACTGAATTGGCCTTCACAGCCTTCTGTGGCAAAGAGTTCCACAGATTTACCACCCCCTGAAATTTCTCCTCATCTACTTCCTAAAAGAACGTCCTTTAATTCTTCTAGCCCCAGACTCTCCCAGTAGTGGAAACACTCTCCACATCCACGCTATCAAAGCCTTTCACTATTCTGTACGTTTCAATGAGGTCCCCCTCATTCTTCTAAACTCCAGCGAGTACAGGCCCAGTGCCGCCAAACGCTCATCATCGGTTAACCTACTAATTCCTGGGATCATTCTTGTAAACCTCTTCTGGACCCTCTCCTTTCTCAGATATGGGGCCCAAAATTGCTCACAATATTCCAAATACAACTTTACCTGCACCTTAGTGTCTCAGCATTACATCCCTGTTTTTGTATCCAAGCCCTCTTGAAATAAATGCAAGCATTGAGTTTGCTTTCCTTACTACCAATTCGACTTGCAGATTAACTTTTTGAGAATCCTGCATCATCACTCCCAAGTCCATTTACACCTTCAATTTCTGGATTCTCACCCCATTTAGAAAATAGTCTACACCTTTATTCCTACTACCACACTTTGCTATGCTATATTCCATCTGCCATTTCTCTGCCCACTCTCACAACCTGTCCAGGTCCTTCTGCAGAGTCCCTGCTTTTCTACATTACCTGCCCCTCCATCTATTTTCGTATCATCTGCAAACTTTGCCACAAAGCCTTCAATCCCCTTGTCCAAATCATTAATATACAACGATCAGCCATGATCACAATGAATGGCGGTGCTGGCTCAAAGTGCCGAATGGCCTCCTCCTGCACCTATTTTATATGTTTCTATGTGAAGATTAGCGGCCACAGCACTGCTGCGGAACCACTAATCACTGGCAGCCAACCAGAATAAGCCCCTTTTATTGCCACTTTGCCATCTAGCCAACCTGCTATCCATGCTGGTATCTGCCCTTTAATACCGTGGGCTCTCATCTTCCTTAGCAGCCTCACATGTGGCATCTTATCAAAGGCTTCCTGAAAATTTAATTAAACAACATCTACTGACTCTCCTTTGTCTGTCCTGCTATTTACTTCTTCAAAGAATTCCAGCAAATTCGTCAAGCAAGACCTCCCCTTCACAAAGCTATACTGACCAGCCTATTTTATCATGCATTTCTAAGTACTCTGTAACCTCATCTTTTATAATGGACTCTAAAATCTTACCAACCACCAAAGTCAGACTAACCGGCCTATAGTTCCTACTTTTCTGCTTTGCTCCCTTTTTGTGCAGCGGGGTAATGTTGGCAATTTTCCGATCATCTAGGATCACTCCTGACTCTAGTGATTCCTGAAATATCACTGTCAATGCCTCCACAGTCTCTAAAGCCACCTCTTTCAGAACCCTAGGTTACAGTCCATCTGGCCCAGGTGACCTTTCAGCTTCCCAAGCACCTTCTCCCTGATAATAGCCATGCCACTAACTTCCACCCCCTGACTCTCTTGAATTTCAGGTACTTTGCTGGTGTCTTCCACTGCGAAGACTGATGCAAAAAAAGTTATTCAACTGCTCTGCCATTTCTTTATTCCCCATTTTCACTTATCCTGCATCATTCTCGAGTAGTCCAACGTCCACTCTTGCCTCTTTCTTGTTCTTTATATGTGAAGAAACTCTTGCTATCCTCTTTTATATTATTGACTAACTTACCTTCGTATTTCATCTTTTCTCCTCGTATTGTCTTTTTAGTTACCCTCTCTTCTTTAAAAGCTTCCCAATCCTCTGGCTTCCCACTAATCTTTGCTCTGTAAACGCCTTCTCTTTTAGTTTTATACTGCCCTTGACTTCCCTTGTCAGCCACGATCGCCTCATTCTCACCCTAGAATCTTTCTTCCTCTTTGGAATGAAAAGATCCTGCATATTCCAGATTATTCCCAGAAATTCCTGCCATTGCTGTTCCACCGTCATCCCTGCTTGGGTGCCTTTCCAGTCAACTTTGGCCAGCTCCTCTCTCATGCCTCTGTAAACCCCTTTGCCCAGCTGCAATACCAACACATCCAATTTCACCTTCTCCCTCCCAAATTGCAGATTAATGTTGTGGTCGCTACCTCCTAATGGTCCATTTACCTTGAGTTCCCTTATCAAATCCAGTTCATTTCAAGTCAAGTCAAGAGAGTTTATTGAGTATAGGATAAGGGAGGTTCTACTGCAGTTGTACAGGGTCTTGGTGAGACCACACCTGGAGTATTGCGTACAGTTTTGGTCTCCAAATCTGAGGAAAGACATTCTTGCCATAGAGAGAGTACAGAGAAGGTTCACCAGATTGATTCCTGGGATGTCAGGACTTTCATATGAAGAAAGACTGGATAGACTCGGCTTGTACTCGCTAGAATTTAGAAGATTGAGGGGGGATCTTATAGAAACTTACAAAATCCTTAAGGGGTTGGACAGGCTAGATGCAGGAAGATTGTTCCCGATGTTGGGGAAGTCCAGGAAAAGGGGTCACAGTTTAAGGATTAAGGGGAAATCCTTTAGGACCGAGATGAGAAAAACATTTTTCACACAGAGAGTGGTGAATCTCTGGAACTCTCTGCCACAGAAGGTAGTTGAGGCCAGTTCATTGGCTATATTTAAGAGGGAGTTAGATGTGGCCCTTGTGGCTAAAGGGATCAGGGGGTATGGAGAGAAGGCAGGTACAGGATACTGAGTTGGATGATCAGCCTTGATCATATTGAATGGCGGTGCAGGCTCGAAGGGCCGAATGGCCTACTCCTGCACCTGTTTTCTATGTTTCTATGTTTCTATATATATATACACATAAATAAACAGATAATGTGCAATAGGTTTTTTTTGTTCAGAGTTTGTTTGATGGCGAGTTTAATAGCCTGATGGCTCGGGGGAAGCTGTTCCTGAACCTTGATGTACCAGATCTCAGGCTCCTGTGCTTTCTACCTGATGGCAGGGGAGAGATGAGTGTGTGGCCAGGATGGTGTGGGTCCTTGATGATGTTGGCAGCCTTTTTAAGGCAGCGACCTCAATAGATCCCTTCGATGGTGGGGAGGTCAGAGCTGATGATGGACTGGGCAGTAGTCACAACTTTCTGCATTCTTTTCCGCTCCTGGATGCTCAAGTTTCCGAACCAAGCCACGATGCAACCAGTCAGTATGCTCTCTACTGTGCACCCGTAGAAGTTCGAGAGAGTCCTCTTTGACATATCGACTCTCCGTAATCTTCTCAGGAAGTAGAGGCGCTGATGTACTTTCTTTATAATTGCATCAGTGTGCTGTGACCAGGAAAGATCTTCGGAAATATGCATGCCCAGGAATTTGAAGTTCTTGACCCTTTTCACCATCGTCCCGTTGATATAAACGGGATTGTGGGTCCCTATTCTACCCCTTCCAAAGTCCACAAACCGTTCCTTGGTTTTGCAGGTGTTGAGAGCTAGCACCATTTGGTCAATCGGTCGATCTCACTTCTATACTCTGACTCGTCACCATCAGTGATTCGTCCCACAACAGTCGTGTCGTCGGCGAACTTGATGATGGAGTTCGCACTATGTCTGGCTACACAGTTATGAGAAAAGAGTGAGTACAGCAGGGGGCTGAGCACGCAGCCTTGAGGTGCTCCCGTGCTGATTGTACACTAAATACAAAATTGCTTTTTCCCTGGTAGGCTCCACTACAAGCTGCTCTAAGAATCCATCTCGGAAGCACTCTACAAATTCCCTTTCTTGGGATTCAGTACCAACTTGATTTTCCCAGTCCACCTGCATATTGAAATCTCACATGACCACTGTAGCATTTCCTTTTTTACATGCCAATTTTATCTCCTAATGTAACTTGTACCCTATATCCTGGCAACTGTTTGAGGGCCTGTAAATAACTCCCATTAGAGTCTTTTTATCCTTATAATTTCTCAGCTCTATCCACAATGACTCTACATCTTCTGATCTTATGTCACTAAGGACTGAATTTCATTCCTAACAGAGCTCCCCCACCCCCTCTGCTACACCTTCCTGTCATTCCGATATGACGTATAACCCTGAATATTTAGCTCCCAACTCCGATCCTCTTGCAGCCACGTCTCTGTAATTCCCTCAACATCATATCTACCAATCTTTAACTGTGCTACAAGCCTATCCACGTTCTTTCTTATACTACACGCATTCAAGTACAACACCTTTAATTTGGTATTCACCTCCCTTCTCACACCGGTCCCAATTTTACCCGACCTTGCTCCTTGGGTATATCCTAAAAGAGGTGCTCCAGGATCCACAGATTGATGAAATGAAAGATAAATCCAAATTAAGGTTGCAACCAAACTCTGCAACAAACATTGTAAGAAAACAGTGACAAATATTTTGAATAATTCACCAGTATTATTAAATTTTGTAAGAAAATTAGATAATGTTAAAAATAATATTTCACTGAACTTCCTCATCTGCTACATTTCTTCAAATTATTTTATTCCACATAGATGGCTTTGCCTCCTGCTGCCCAAGCCTTATGCCTTCATCAGCTTTTCCTCCTCCAATAAGATGTCCCTTAATATCTATCTCTTTTTGTCACTATCCTTCTTTCTCTTTGGTAGACTTTATTTGGTCTGATAATTTCTTGTGAAAAAACTTGGAAGTTTATACTACGTTAAAGATACTACATAAATGCAAACTATACTTTTTGTTGGCTGTTAACCATAATAGAAGAACCATCCAAAAAAAACCTGTGGTTTTTAACTAATGGTTGACAATCTATTAAAGTCATAACTGTGTTTACAAATACTTTTTCAAAATAAACAGATTGTTCCCAATTATAATACTCAGTTTGCAGTAGAGGCAGTGCAGTGTGTTATCACATCTTGGTGCCTCATTTTGAAACCAGATTAGATTAGGAAAATGCTAGTCACTTATGGCATACTTAATTATGGCCAGGAAAACAAACCAAACCCTGCACATTTAGCAGTTACATGGCACAGAATGAGGATAACAATAAGCACTACTCACAACAATTGCTGCTTAGGCTCCAATAAAGGATTTAAAGCCTTCTTCAATTTATCAAGATTATATCTTCCAACATTGGCTTGGTTCCCTATCTTGTACCGACCTTCATCATCCGATGTATTTGGCACAAAATCTGGTCAAGTAAATATTTAAATCTGTTTACATGGATATTGACAGAAACAGAATTAATAATAAAACAACATACTTTCCCCCAATTTCAGTCTCAATTAAGCTGAAAAAGAATATTCCCTTGACTTTACAATGTAGAACCATTCAGATTTATAATGTCCATCCTTCCTATTCTATATTGCATTAACTCTTCCAATAAGTTTGTTGAACTTCATTCTTACGTTCTTTTCAAATTCTCTCCCCTCCCCCCCTCCCGATCAAGAAAACATATCTGCAGTCAGAGAAAACTTGCTGGTAACACATTGTCAAGACCCACTTGGGCACATTTTTCTGCTCGAGTTCGACAATTGTCACTTATCTGGATTCCTAAACTGAGGGAGGGATCCAAAACCTACTGTAATATCAGCAGGGGCGGATCTACTATGAAACTAATGAATCTTAAGCTTCAGGGCCCCTAATCCCGGAGGGGTCCCAGAAGCGACTTTAGTCCAGATATTCTTCAGATTTAAATCGTAATTCCGATTTTTTTGCTTTCCTAGAAATGAATCTGTTTTTCACCTCGACTAAACCCCTCGCCTCGACTAAACTTCACCTCACACTTAAACCTCAAGACACTAAACCTCCCTCCTCACACATAATCCCCGCCTCGACTAATCGCCGCCTCTCCCGCGGGGGGCGGGGCACGGGGGTCAACGCCCGCCCCTCCCACCGGTTCTCTCGGGCAATGCGCCTGCGCCGCTCTCAGCCCCGTCCCCCTGGTTGGAGCCGTTCCACTCACGTGAGACGCCGCCACGGCCGGGGGCGATAAATAGCGGGAGCGGGAGAGAGGCGGCGATTAGCCAAGGCGTGGATTAGGTGTGAGGTGGGAGGTTTAGTTAAATTGAGGTGGGGTTAAGGTGTGAGGTGAGGTGTGAGGTTTATTTGAGAGGCGAGGTTTAATGAGGTACGGTTTAGTTGAGGCGAGGTTTCAGTGTGAGGAGAAGTTTGATAGTGAGGTAACGTCGAGGCGAGGGGTTTAGTGAGGTGAGGGGATTAGTTAAGGTGGAGGTGTGTAGGTGAGGGGAAGTGAGCGTAGGTGAGGTGAGGATAAGTGGGTGTCTGAGCTCAGGAAGGGAGACCGAGGTGCTGCTGAAGGAGACGAGACCACTGCCTTCTGTGGCAGAGAATTCCACAAATTCACAACTCTGGGTGAAAACGTTTTTTCTCATCTCAGTGCTAGGCAAAGAGACATTTCAGGTAACATATTTTTTGTAAAGATGTTTTTAGCTGTATGAGGCCATTTATTGAAACATATAAGATTATTAAGGGTTTGGACATGCTGGAGGCAGGAAACATGTTTCCAATGCTGGGAGAGTCCAGAACCAGGGGCCACAGTTTAAGAATAAGGGGTAGGCCATTTAGAACGGAGATGAGGAAATACTTTTACACACAGAGAGTTGTGAATCTGTGGAATTCTCTGCCACAGAAGGCAGTGGAGGCCAATTCTCTGGAGGCTTTCAAGAGAGAGATAGACAAGAGCTCTTAAAGATAGCGTAGTCAAGGGATATGAGGAGAAAGCAGGAATGGGGTACTGATTGTGGATGATCAGCCATGATCACAGTGAATGGCGGTGCTGGCTCGAAGGACCAAATGGCCTACTCCTGCACCTCAGATTCAGATTCAAACTTTATTGTCATTGTGCAGTGTACAATTACAGAGACAACAAAATGCAGTTAGCATCTCACCCAGAAGAGCGAACACAGAATAATGGAACAGTAAAATATATATATGTATATACAGTAGCAGTAGTGCAATTTTCGGCGTGGGGGGGGGGAGATCAGTCACTGGGGGAAGGAGTGTCCGAGAGGGGGTGGGGGTGACTGGCAATCACCAAGGTGCAGAGTTAAGTAGGGTAACAGCCGCAGGGAAAGAGCTGTTCTTAAACCTGCTGGTCCGGCAACGGAGAGACCTGTAGTGCCTCCCAGATGGAAAGAGGGTAAACAGTCTGTGGTTGGGATGAGAGCAGTACTTGACGATTGTGCGTGCCCTTCGCAGACATTGCTTGCTCTGGACTCAATGGAGGGGAGTGAGGAACCGGTGTTGCGTTGGGCAGTTTTCACCACCCTCTGCAGTGCTTTCAGGTCGGAGACAGAGCAGTTGCCATACCATACTGTGATACAGTTAGTAAGGATGTTCTCGATGGTGCAACGGTAGAAGTTCACCAGAATCTGAGGAGACAGATGGACCTTCTTTAGTCTCCTCAAGAAGAAGAGACGCTGGTGAGCCTTCTTGATCAGTGTTGATCAGTGTTGAGGTATTGTGGGTCCAAGAGAGATCATCAGAGATGTTGACCCCCAGAAATTCTGAAGCTGGAAACACGCTCCACCTCCGTCCCGTTAATATGGATGGGGGTGTGCGTGCCGCCCCTAGACCTCCTGTAGTCCACAATGAGCTCCTTGGCCTTCTTGGAGTTAAGGGCCAGGTTGTTGTCAGCGCACCATGCTGCTGGGAGCTGGACCTCCTCCCTATAGGCCGACTCATCGTTGTCGCTGATGAGGCCAATCACCGATGTATCATCTGCATACTTGATGATGGTGTTAGTACCATGTACAGGTGTGCAGTCGTAGGTGAAGAGGGAGACCTATTGTCTATTTCATGAAACATATATATCTTTTGGGGGTTATTTTACTGCTTATGTGCTAGAAAAATTCTAAGCTTCTGTTATGTGAACTACCAGCAGAAAGCTTGAGAATCACTTTCAATTTATTGAAAATGCAGGAGCTTCAGGAAGCGTTTCCCCCTCAACCCCCACCGGGGCACAGCTCCTGGACCCCGCCGGGGGGGCCTAGCTGGCCTCCTGGACCCCGCCGGGGGCCTAGCCAGCCTCCTGGACCCCCGGCCAATACTTTCTACTTTTTTTCTGGAGATGAATATCATGCTTAGTCCACATTGCTTAAACATTTTGGGTCTACTGTATGAGAAGGGGTTTAAAAAAATAATAATATGAATAACAGTGTAATTCAATACAAAATAATAGTTAAACTAAAAATTAAAAGGTTATTAAAGTATCATGTAGGCTAGCCGTAAAGGAGAAAAAAAACGTTCAAATTAAGGATGTTTCATTCTAAATATTTAGTATAAAATAATTATAAATAATTTAAAACATTATTAACATTTATGACATATTAAAATTTGTGGTGATCTGTCATGGAACAACCCCATTGAAGTGGTAACCCAGACCTTGTTGCTGGTTGCAAAGGGGCCCCAATACCACCAGGGGCGCCGGGGAGATGGCCAGCCCTGCCGGCAGTCTGTTCGTTTTTTTCATCTTTTTGTTATTTTTTGTGTTTGTTAAAAGTTTGATTTAATGTACTTCGGTTTGTTTTATGTGGGGGGAGGGGGGGGGGGATCGGGGGAAACTTTTCTTTTCAGGTTCTTACCTTCCCGGAGATGTGATCATTTTTCAGATCACATTCTCCGGACTCTGCGGCCTACCATCGCTAGAGCTGGAAGCCGCCTCGGACTGTCGTGAGCCCCACCGCGGGGCGCGGACTTAACATCGGAGCGGATCCCTTGCCTGGGATTGCTCCCACCCCGGCCTGCGGACTTACTCACCATCAAGGGCTCGCAGTCTCGGGAGAGGCCGAGTCGGGAGCTCCAACGCCGCAGAAAGTTCGACCAGCCCCGACACATGGTTTGATCGCCCGGCGCGGGGAGCTGACAAACCCCCAATGCGGGAGCTGACGCGGAGGGCCCGAACGCCACCGGCTACGGGAGTCAAGATCATCCCGTTAACGGGGGCTCGAAGCCCCCGACCAAGGAAGAACATAAGGGAAGGACTTGAACTTTATTTCACCTTCCATCACAGTGAGGAATGTGTAGGAGTCACTGTGGTGGATGTTCATGTTAAAATGTGTTTTTGAGTCTGTTGCTTTTAACTGTATGACTGACCTGGCCAGTGAAATTCCTCGTATGTTGCAAAACATACTTGGCGAATAAAATCTGATTCTGATTCTGATTCTAACAGTTCAAGCTTCAGGGCCCCAAACATGTAGGTCCGCCACGGAATATCAGTAATCAATGAAGAGTCAGGAATAGGTTTCCAAGCAAACTTTCCCAAAAGCACGATGAGAAATTGTAATAATTTCACTACTGTCAAAGCAATGATGCTTACTGCGTAAGGAAAAAAATGAAACAGGGTGATCATCTCCATTTATTTAATATACAATATGCATGTGTGGCCTAGAGCCTCATAAGATTAAGCTTTGAGGGATTTTGTATTAAGGAAAAACGATACTTACTTGAATCATAGTAATCCATAAAACCAAATGGACCATAATCTATAGTAATAGAGATTATACTGAAATTATCTGTATTACACACACCTGAAATAGAAAAGTCAAGGAAAAATTATTATCAATGGAAGCATCTAAATGGAAGGAAAATAAGATAAGAATCAATAGCTACACTATTAAATAGGATAATAGTGTAAACAAGTAATGGGGGAATATAGAATTTGGCAATGTACCAGCACTCAAGAATGAGTAGTTAAATTTAGTAAAAAAAATCAAAGACTTAGAATTTGACAAAATCTGAGGCTACTAAGAGATCAGAAATAACTCAAGGAAATGTTGTTTAACGTTGTAATTGTACCCTCTACGACCACTCCCTCTGGCCGCTTGTTCCATGTACTCTGAGTCCCTCGGGTCCCTTTTCAATCTCTCCCCTCTCACCTCAAACGTGCCCTCTAGTTTTAGATTCCCCTACCAAGAAAAGACTGGCTGTACACCTATCCATGCCCCTCATTATTTTATATACCTCCATAAGGTCACCCCCAAGATGTTTTAAAAGCACTGTTTATGGCAAATACATAGTATGTCATACCGTGTGCAAATCCTACGGACATCCAACGTGCAATGAGATATGAAGTATCAGTAACAACCTGAGAGAAAAATTCCTGTAATCACAAAATGATAATAGCAAAAAAATCGCTGTTAATTTTTTGACAGATAGGCAGAAATATTTCAATATTTTTAAATGATAAACTACCAGTTTTATAAAATGTATAAAGAAATTGTCTAGTTAAGAACATACCAGATACTTGTTTGAACCCGTTGTATTTATCAAAGGAAAATGTTGCTCAATAACAAAATCCACCAGTTTCCTTCAGAGAAAAGAAAAATGTACATGAACCCACAAGAGTGAAAATGTTTAATGAAACATAAAAAGGATTTCTGCACATGCAAACTGATAGCTAGGACATGTAACACCCTGATTCAACAGCAGCTTTCAAAAAGTTATTGCATAAATATCTAAAGGAGAAAAAAGACTAAGAATGTGTGGAATGCAGCATGGAAGAGTCTTTGGATAGCCTTTGAAAAAAATGGAAAAGTCTCAATGGCCGAAATTACCTCATTCCCTGCTGTACTGTTCATTGATTTTATGAAAGCACACAGTGTGAAGGGGATTTTTATCCACTACAGCAGCAATCAATTAAGGACATTAAACAAGCCACATGTTGTGATTTCTGAGATGTTCCTGCCAAACACTCTACATCACGCCGTGTACAGTATGGCTAATAAATGAAATCTTGGGAAAGCATTACAAAATGAATGTTCATGTAAGTTTTTGATAATTACAACAATTAGAACAATTGCCCAAACTGAGCTTTTCATTGTATCTTGATACAGTAAACCCTCATTATTACTGACCATGGGGGGTGGGGGGCGGCGGGAAATGGTGTCCGTTATTACCAATTGTCTATTATAACGGGGTATTATGGTTCAATGGTACTTTATTGTCACCTCCACCGAGCTAGAGTGAAATTATTTATTTCCATACAATGCAGTAAAAGTATTTCTTTACATAGGCGCAATCATAGTTAAGTACAATTGTATAGGAATAGTACAGTAAATGAGTCACCATGTTTTAATATCATTTTTCATGATTCAAGTCTATGTTATTATAGATGTAGAGTTCTTAACTTGGCTACAAAGGCCACCAGCTACCACACGTCCAGTTGAAGTGGCCGTTTTTACAGCTCACGTTGTAGTCCCTGGCCGGCAGCACTTTCTTCACTGTTGCCAATCACCGTGGTGCTCCCTCCCCTTTCACAAGCTGCCGCTTCTTCGCTTTGTTGGCTCCTTGCTGCACTGCCACCTCCTCCTCCTTCCCCGCCGCTTTGTTCACTCCGCCACTCTCCACTCCAACGCCGCCTCCTCTATCCCCTGCAGTCACCTACATCTTCCAAGATGGAGTATGTTGGAGGTTCCGGTGAAGGAGGAGAGGAGGAGGCGGCGGTGGAGGGGAAGCGGACAAAGCAATGGCCGACAGGAAGAAGCAGCAGCTGGTGAGAGGGAGAACCTCGTGGTGACTGAGCGTATCACGGAGCCACAACAGCAGCAACGTCAACCAGATTGTGTGGTGGGTGAAGAAGGGCTTGCTGGTGCACCTTGTGAGCTGGGGGTGAAGTCAGAAGCTGAGGGTGCGAGCAGAGGGGAGGCGATGCAAGCCAGGTGAGGCACCGGCAGGTCCATCCACTATAACCAAAATCTGTTATAAAGGGGTCCATTAAAATGAGTTTGCTGTAAATGTAACAATAATAAACCAATACTAATCCCCAATTCACTCAACCTACAGATCTAATTTAAAAATTAGAAAAGTGTAACAGAATTTCCAAAAGCAAGAAATGAAAATGCAGTCAGGTACACAGTTGAAAGGAAACAGCAAATTCAAGAAAAAAAAAGGAAAAAAAAACCAAATGAACCAGATTTGATAATGGAACTCAAGGTAAAGGAGGTAGTGACCATAATATGATGTTTTCATCTGTAATTTGAGAGGGAGATGGTGAAATCAGAAGTGTCAGTATTGCAGTTGAACAAAGGGGACTATGGAGGCATGAGGGAGGAGCTGGCCAAAGTTGACTGGAAAGGGACGCTAGCAGGGATGACGGTGGAACAGCAATGGTAGGAATTTCTGGGAATAATCCAGACGATGCAGGATCATTTCATTCCAAAGAGGAGGAAAGATTCTAAGGGGAGTAAGAGGCAACTGTGGTTGACAAGGGAAGTCAAGGACATTATAAAATGAAATGAGAAGACATATAACATAGCAAAGATGAGCAGGCAGCCAGAGGATTGGGTAACGTTTAAAAAACAACAGAAGGTAACTAAAAGGGCAATACGGGAAGAAAAGATGAAGTATGAAGGTAAGCTAGCCTGAATATAAAGGAGGAGAGTAAAAGCTTCTCTACGTATGTGAAAAGGAAAAGATTAGTTAAGACAAATGTGGGTCCCTTGTTGGCAGAAGCAGGTGAATTTATTATGGGGAACAAGGAAATGGCAGACGAGTTGAACAGGTAGAAACATAGAAACATAGAAAATAGGTGCAGGAGTAGGCCATTTGGCCCTTCGAGCCTGCACCGCCATTCAATATGATCATGGCTGATCATCCAACTCAGTATCCTGTACCTGCCTTCTCTCCATACCCCCTGATCCCTTTAGCCACAAGGGCCACATCTAACTCCCTCTTAAATATAGCCAATGAACTGGCCTCAACTACCTTCTGTGGCAGAGAATTCCAGAGATTCACCACTCTCTGTGTGAAAAATGTTTTTCTCATCTCGGTACTAAAAGACTTCCCCCTTATCCTTAATCTGTGACCCCTTGTTCTGGACTTCCCCAACATCGGGAACAATCTTCCTGCATCTAACCTGTCCAACCCCTTAAGAATTTTGTAAGTTTCTATAAGTTTCTAGGGGGCGCCGTCCTGTGTGGTATGGCTGCCCAGCCTGCAGCTGTCCGTTTTCATCTTTTTTTTATTTTTAGTTAGTTAGTTGTTTTGTTTTTTTAGGAGTTCTATTCTTTTTTATGTGGGGGGGGGAAGGGGGAAACTACTTTCTAGGGTCCATACCTGGTCGGAGAGGCAGCTTTTCTCTGGGCTGCACTTTCGACCCGTCCTCGCGGCCTACCAGCGGGCCTGGAGCGGCGTTTCCTGAAGGGACCGCCCAGAACCTCGGCTTCGGCGGCGGCACAGCGCTGGAGCGCTATCGCGGAGCAGAGCGGGCGATGCCTTGCCCGGGTCGCCGCGCTGGAACTCCGGTGAGCTGGGACCGCCGGTGAACATTGCGGAGCTGCGGGACTGTGGAGCGACCAGCTGCGGCGCTGAACTTTACATCGGGAGCCTGGGATCTCGCGACGAGATCGCCAGTGGTGGAGCTCCATCGAGCGCGGCCTGTCGGCTTCGGAAGCCGCGGACTCCGGTAGGGAGACGGACGTTCTAGGTGTCCCAAGCTGCTGAGAGGGTTCTCCCGACGCCGGAGCACCATCACCCGGCGGAAAAGGGCCTGTAACATCGGCCCCCGTAGCGGCGACTGTGGAGGCCTATATAGGCCAGACTATGGGTGGACAAGGGGATATGGACTGGACTTTGTGCCTTCCCCCACAGTGGGATCCATTGTGGGGGGATGTTTTTATGTTTTATGTTTTATGTTAAATTTCTTTAATGTTGTGTCTATTTGTGCTGCATGGCAAGAACAAATTTCACTACACCATTTGGTGTATGTGACAATAAATGTCCTTTGTCCTTTGTCGGATCCCCCCTCAATCTTCTAAATTCTAGTGAGTACAAGCCGAGTCTATCCAGTCTTTCTTCATATGAAAGTCCTGACATCCCAGGAATCCCATGGTCTCACCAAGGCCATGTACAACTGCAGTAGAACCTCCCTGCTCCTATACTCAAATCACAGGTACTTTGGTTCTGTCTGCAATAAGGAAGATACAGATGTACTAAGGGACAGAGGATCTAGGGTAACGGAGGAACTGAAGGAAATTCACATTAGTCAGGAAATGGTGTTGGGTAGACTGATGGGACTGAAGGCTGATAAATCCCCAGGGCCTGATGGCCTGCATTCCAGGGTACTCCAGGTGGCTCTAGAAATTGTGGATGCAATGGTGATCATTTTCCAATGTTCCATAGATTCAGGATCAGTTCCTGTGGATTGGAGGGTAGCTAATGTTATCCCACTTTTTAAGAAAGGAAGGAGAGAGAAAGCAGGGAATTATAGACCAGTTAGCCTGACATCGGTGGTGGGGAAGATGCTGGAGTCAAGATGTAGTAGAGGCGCATTTGGATAGCAGTAACAGGATCGGTCCGTCAGCATGGATTTACGAAGGGGAAATTCTGCTTGATTAATCTTCTGGATTTTTTTGAGGATGTAACAAGTAAAATGGATAAGGGAGAGTCAGTAGATGTAGTGTATCTGGACTTTCAGAAAGCCTTTGCCTAGGTCGCACACAGGAGATTAGTGGGCAAAATTAGAGCACATGGTATTGGGGGTAGGGTATTGACATGGATAGAGAATTGGTTGGCAGACAGGAAATAAAGAGTAGTAATTAACGGTTCCCTTTCAAAATGGAGGTAGAGACTAGTGGGGTACCGCAAGTCTCGGTGCTGGGATCGCAGCTAGTCACAATATATATTAATGATTTAGATGAAGGAATTAAAAGTAACATTAGCAAATTTGCAGATGACACAAAGCTGGGTGGCAATGTGAACTGTGAAGAGGATGCTATGAGTATGCAGGGTGACTTGAATAGGTTGGGTGAGTGGGCAGATGCATGGCAGATGCAGTATGATGTGGATAAATGTGAGGTTATCCACTTTGGTGGCAAGAACAAGAAGGCTGATTATTATCTGAATGCTGTCAGATTAAGAAAAGGGTAAGTGCAACGAGACCTGGGTGTCCTTGTACATCAGTCACTGAAAGCATGCAGGTACAGCAGGCACTGAAGAAACCTAATGGCATGTTGGCCTTCATAATGAGAGGATTTGAGTATAGAAGCAAAGAGGTCCTTCTGCAGTTGTACAGAGCCCTAGTGAGACCACACCTGGAGTATTGTGTGCAGGTTTGATCTCCTAACTTGAGAAAGGATATTCTTGCTATTGAGAGAGTGTAGCATAGGTTCACGAGGTTAATTCCCAGAATGGCGGGACTGTCATATGATGAAAGAATGGAACGACTGGGCTTGTATGCACAGGAATTTTGAAGGATGAGAAGGGATCTTATAGAAACATAAAATTATTAAGGGATTGGACAGGCTAGATGCAGGAAACATGTTTCCGATGTTGGGGGAGTCCATGACCAGGGGCCACAGTTTAAGAATAATGGGTAGGCCATTTAAAACTGATTAGAGAAAAAACGTTTTCACCCAGAGACTTGTGAATTTGTGGAATTCTCTGACTCAGAAGGCAGTGGAGGCCGATTCATTGGATGCATTCAAAAGAGTTAGATAGAGCTCTTAGGGCTAGCGGAATCAAGGGATATTGAGGAAATATAACTTCTGTGTGAGGAAATTATGTTAAGTTGCAAGAGAAGGACTTGGAGCTGAGGTTTTCCCACAAAGAAATAAAGAACACACACATAGGAGAACAGATGGCTACATGGAGATGTTGATGTAAATAGGCATAGCTTTGTTTGCTTTAAAGCGACTATAACTCTGTCAGAAGTGGTATTTGGTTTAGTTTGGTGTTTAGAGTATAGGTTATTGATGGGGTTCTTCTCAAGACATCAGCATCATGTGTCCTTTCTTTATGGCACATCTTTGAGCTCGGGTGTGCAATAAAGGGGATTCATGGTTGTCTATATTGGGTCGTGGGCACCAAGGCTAGATAATAGTCTGTGATCTGGTTTGTGCTGTTTAAATGTATTTGTGTTGAGATAAGAGATAAGGCATAGGTGATGGTTGTGTGACCTTTATATAAGGGTGGTTTCTTATGTTTATAGAAAACGGAGAAAGTAACTCTGTTTTGATAATCTTCCATTTGCTGTGTGGAATGCTATTAGTGAGGAGGCCTTACATTCCTTTCGTCCAGAGATAGAAGGGGGAGGTTGTAATTAAACTAGACCCGAGCTTGGGAAGAAGCAATCAAGTGTGACAATTAGTGGCCTTTGTGTGGTTGGGGATTGTAGAAATAACTTAAGTCCTTACCACTTTGTAAGAATGGGGCAAAACTCATATTTAATCCATAAGTAACTGTATTTTAACTATGAAGTTGGGAAATTATTTGTGAAGTGTATTGTGTTTAATTAGGATTGTGAGTATTAGACTTTGTTTAAATCTGAAGTTTTAGAAATAACTTTCTTTTCCAAAAGTGAAAATATATGTTTTGTGTGTATGTATTGTGTGATTGCTGTATGATGTGTATTTTATATTCTGAGAGGTGTTCTCTGAGAATTAGTTTTTGTTTCTGTGGTTTTACTTCATTGAAATAAAATGATTTTGAGCAAAGAGGTTAAAGAAAACCACAGATGGAAAAACGGTTGTAAAGGGGCCAGAAAAGGGAAAATCATGTGACTGTACGTGTTGTCAATCACTGGAAAGGATTTGGTTGATTGGTTAATGCAAATAAGCTGAATGTATGGTAAACCGTAATGATTGGTCTGAAGAAGGGTTTCGGCCCGAAACGTTGCCTATTTCCTTCGCTTCATAGATGCTGCTGCACCCGCTGAGTTTCTCCAGCATTTTTGTGTACCTTCAATTTTCCAGCATCTGCAGTTCCTTCTTAAACATGATTGGTTAATAGTTTGCCACTCATTTTGTATCATAATTGTCCAATACCTATATAATGTGTTACGTTTGTATCAAAGTAGTAGTTCTTTCGACCTGCCCCAGAGTTTCTAGCTCTGTGGTGGAAGGTTTAAAGAATTATCCAGCGTTGTCAGAATAAAGAATTGATTTTAGCAGCAATGGTTTGAATCAAGTTTTCTTGAATTGGACTGACAAAAGAACTCAGTTTAACAATATGGGGAGAAGGCAGGAATGTGGTACTGATTGTGGATGATCAGCCATGATCACATTGAATGGCTCAATGGGCCAAATGGCCTACTTCTGCACCTATTTTATATGTATCTGTGCTGAAACCTGGAAAGTACAGGTGAAATTTTTGAGGAAGATTATGATACTTTAGAAATGTGCACTCCCATTTTCTGTTCCAGAATCTTTAGTATGATACTTAACAACTCTATGCTCTGACTAATTTTGTTTTAATTTTTGAGAAAGAATAGCAACAGCTATTTAGTCTTGTAAAGATATCTCCAGATTCATTTACAAAAGCAAAGTTCTACATTGTTAATTAGAAACAACTGCAAAACATATTACCTTAACAATTCAATCTCTCCAGAATAAGCTAAAATTTCCAATGATCCAAAGCGAAACCATGATTTAGCAACACGAAGAACTATTGCACCTTGAAGAACACAAGAACAAAATAAAAATCACTTATTCCAATATATCTTAACATAACATAACTTTTTAAAATTGATTTGAATTAACATACGACTGTATTGGTTTAAAATATGCACCTTTTTCATTCTTCACATTTCCATTGTAGAAATTATCCCTTTTTACGTCATCGTTGCTTATAACAAGACTGCAGAAAGTTCAAGATTATCTTAACAATTTTTTTTGATCTAGGCTAGAGAACATAAGTTAAGAAACATTTCAAAAATACTTAGTTAACTGTAATAATCATTCACGTGTTCAATTGGAAATTGCCGAGGAGAGGTTGATGCTCGTCAACTGAATAGACGTAATCAGCAAATCAATCTGAATTTTGTCTCCCCCAAATGATGAGGACACCACTAATGAGCAGCTGAACTTATTAAAAGTCACTGAAAAAAAAAATGCTTTGGAGCCCTGAACTGCACTCAAAAGAGTTGAAGGAAAAGGATTGTATAAACTGTTCTTGCATGATGGGAATGGCACATGGAGTAACATTCTCATTCATCATTTTTTACACCCTTTCCAGTTTAATGATATCCTTGTAAAAGAATGACCGCAGCACGAACGTGGTCATGTACAAATGTGGCCATGCCAGCATCTTGTACAACTGTAACATGATGTCCCAACTCCTATACTCCGTACCCTGACTGACGACGGCAAACTTGCAAAACACCTTCTTCACTACCCTGTCTATTTACCAACCAAAAATTGTGCCTCCCTCATAAGCAGGTTTAATGACCACATAAGGTTGAACTGGAGAGAAAGTAGGTTGTAAATTTTAAGGGAAAAGATTAGAATAAGTGTGTGTATATAATTTGAGAATTTGTGACATAAAACTAATATCAAATTACCAAGTTGAAGACAAATCACACAGGGTGGGATCCAGGTGCAAGAATATCTGCAAAAATATTGAAGACAAAAATGAGCAAGATGGAGAGGAAGGGAAAAGACTATTGTCGTGGCCTGGACGCGGTCAGACGCCAGGCAGGTTCAAAGGTTCTTTAATGATGGTTGTGAGCATCCACTCACAACGAGTTCCACCGAAGGGAAAAAAAACAAACTCCCAGAAAACCCCTGAGCAGAAACCGGAAGCCTGTGGGCAGTCCCTCGTCACTGTCCCTCACGTGCTGAGGGGAATGACCCAAGGGGTGGCCTAATATCCAGGGACCGCCACAGGACCCCCCCCCCCAAGAACCGGAGGCACGAAACAGACAGGAGGGTGCACAAGGCGACCAGCCCGGGAGCGCACCATGCCCGGCACAGGAACTGGCAACCAACCAACAGGTGGAGGGGACGGAGCAGCCACTGGAGCAGGTACCCTAGACGGAGGGCGCTCTTGCAGGCGGGGCCGCGCGACCAGCTCGGCCGATTAATGTCAACATGCGCCGTTTTCAGCCGCGCAACCAAAACGGTCTCACGCCGACTCCCCATGTCCAGGACGAATGTGGATGAGCCATATTCCAGGACCCGGAAGGGACCCTCGTACGGCCGCTGGAGAGGTGTTCGATGAGCATCCCTGCGCAGGAAGACGAACTGGCAGTCCTCCAGAGCAGAGGGAACGTGCGGACGGAAGGTCCCATGACGAGATGTGGGCACCGGCGCCAGCTTGCCCACCGTCTGCCAAAGACGTTGCAGGGGGTCCGAAGGCTGCTCCATCTGGCCCTGTGCCGGTGGGATGAACTCCCCGGACACCGTCAACGGGGCCCCATACACCAACTCGGTGGAGGAGGAGGCCAAGTCCTCTTTCGGTGCGGTGCAGTGCGGATCCCCAGAAAAACCCACAAGTTACAAGATACAAGAAACATTTATTTGTCACATGTGCCAGTTGGCACAGTGAAATGTGTGTTCACCATACAGCCATACAATTAAAAATAAAGTACACAACACACAATAGAGTCCAACATAAAACATCCCCACAGAATCAAAGTTTCCCACTGTGAGGGAAGGCACCAAAGTCAGTCCTCTTCCTCTGTTGTTCTTAATGTTCACCCGTGGTCGGGGCCTCCCGAGCCCTCCGCAGTCGCCGCTACGGGTGGCCCGATATTCAGGCCCGCTCGCCGGGATGGAACTCCGACGTCGGACCGGGAGAACAATCTCCGCGGCTTGGACCTCCGAATCGGCCGCTTCCTACCAGAGTCCGTGGCTCCCGGAGTTCACAGGCCGCGCTGGGCGGAGATTCAAGCTGGCGGCCCTCGGCAAAGGGTCCCAGGGACTCCACGATGTTGAGGTCAGCGCCGCCCGCGTTGGGAGCTCTTCAAACCTCAGCTCCACGATGTTAGAACAGCGGGCCCAGCACTCCGGAGCTACAAACGGCGATCCAGGTAGGCATCGCTCCGCTCTGCTCCACGGTGAATCCATCGCTGTGACTCCGCTGCTGAAGCTCTGGTCCGGGTCCCCGGCAGGAAAGGCCGCTCCGATCCAGTTGGCAGGCCGCGAGGAGGGGGGCGAGGACGCGACTCGGAGAATAATCGCGTCCTCGCCAGGAAGCGACTGAGAAACGGGTTCCCCCCTACACCCACATGCCGCTGAGTGGGCGGCGCGACTTTCGTCTGCAGCGGTCTCTGCAGTCCGTCTGTCTTTTTATTATTTTTGTCTTGTTTTTATGTAGTTTTTTATTTATTTTTTTTGTCGGGGTATGTGTGTGGGGGGGTGGGGGTGGGGGTGGGGGGGGGGGGGGACTTTGAAATCTTTCCGCTGCACGGGAGACCCGACCTTTTCTTTGTCGGGTCTCCGTTGTCGTTGGGGCTGGGCAACGTGGAGCGGCCTCCAGCAGGAACGACCTGGGGCTCCCGTGGAGCTGCGGACTACTCACCGTCGCGGGGCTGGCCGAGTCCGGAGCGGGTAGAGCTGTGGTGGAGCGCTGCTGCTACCCGACCGCCGGAGATTCGGAGGCTACAACCGCGGGTCTGGCGGACGGCAACACCGGAGGCCCGCGGGTCCCCTGGTGGGAGACCGCTTTTCGGGGCTTCCGCAGCGGCGACTTCTCCCGCCCGAGTTGCGGGGTTGAAGCGCACCTGGAGCGGGGCTTTATCCCCCCGCGCGGCTTGGAATGGCCACCGGACTTTGCGGGCGCGCGCCGGGGCTCTAACACCAAGACCCGGTGCGCGACCTTGCATCACCCGGCGTGGCTTTAATGGCTGCGGGACAATGGCTGCGGGACAATCACCATCGCCCGCCGGGGGCTTTGACTTTGACTCTGACATCGGGGGGGGGGGGGGGGGAGTGCAGTGGAGAGATACGTTTTTTTGCCTTCCATCACAGCGCTGTGATGGATGTATGTGTAAATTGTGTTGTGTCTCGGGTCTTCTTCGTTTTGTATTGTATGGCTGCAGAAACGACATTTTGTTTGGACCTCAAGGGGTCCAAATGACAAATTTGTCCAAAAGACAAATAAATTGAATTGAATTGAATTGAATTGAATAAAAAAAGTAAAGAAACTCCAAAACACACTTTTAAGACAAACTAAAATTTTAAAAAAGATAGGAAAAAAACGGACAGGCTGTAGGCAGAGGCTGCCTTCAATGCGGCGCCCCAATGCAGCATCACGGCAGGACATCTACCCTGTCCGGGTCAGTTAGCCGTGCCTTCAGGGCAGCCTTGAGTTGGTGGTGAAACCGCTCCACCAGGCCGTTCGCCTGCGGATGATATGCCGTAGTGTGGTGTAGGCGAACCCCCAGGAGGCGTGCCATGGCCGACCACAGTTCCAACGTGAACTGAGGCCCCCGGTCGGATATTATGTCCAGCAGCACCCTGAGCTCAAGTGGCCGTCGAGGTGTCAGTCAGCGGAATGGCTTCAGTCCACCGCGTGAAGCGGTCCACCTTGGTGAAGAGGTGAGTCATGCCCTGGGACGGCGGCAGCGGCCCCACGATATCCAAGTGAATGTGGCCGAACCGCAGCCGAGGGATGGCAAACACCTGCAGCGGCGCACGCACGTGTCGCTGCACCTCGGCGGTCTGGCACGGGATGCAGGTGCGTGCCCAATATCCAACCTGCTTGCACAGCCCGTGCCACATGAAGCGGGAGGCGACGAGGGCCGTCGTCGCCTGAATTGGAAGGATGGGCAAGCCCATGGAGCACCCTGCGCCACCAGGCGATGGGGACGATGGGTCGCGGAAGGCCAGTGGAGACAACGCACAGCACCGTTGTGCTCCCAGGACCACAGACAATGTCCTCTAACTGCAGGCCCGAAACTGCCGCGCGACAGGCGGCTACTTCCTCGTCCACCAGCTGTGTGGCTGCCAAGGCGGAATAATCAATACCCTTGGCCACCTGGAGAACGGCGTGGACCGCGGGTCGCGATAAGGCATCGGCCACCCTGTTGTACTTGTCCTCCACGAAGCAGATTGAGGTGGTGTACTCCGACACGTACGCCAACTGCCTCTGCTGCCGCGCCGACCACGGGTCTGAAACCTTGGCAAATACGACCCGTGAGCGGCTAGTACCGAAAGTGGTGTACAGCGACGTACAGGGCGTGGAGCTCATGGTCGAAAGCGCTGTAATGGCGCTGAGGACCACTGAGGTGCCTGCTGAAGAAGGCGAATGGCCGCCAGCACCCATAAACGAGCTGCACCGGCACTGCCCCGACCACCACCTCAGAAGCGTCCACCGCCAGGGTGGTCAGGGCGTCCTCCCGTGGGAGGACGAGCATTGTGGCCCCAGCCAGGGCCTCCTCAGCATGCTCGAACGCCGCCCCTGCTTCGTTGGACCACTCGACCTCCTTGCGTTGACCAGCCATGAGGTGGAAAAGTGGGCGCATGAATCCGGCTACTGCCGGCAAGAAGCGGTGATAAAATGCAACCATCCCCACGAATTCCTGCAGGCCCTTAACGGTGGTCGGACAGGGGAACCGGCAGACAGCGTCTACCCTAGCCGGCAGAGGTACCACCCCTTGTGGATTACGTGGTGGCCGAGGAAGTCGATGGCTGTCACACCGAAACAGCACTTGGACGAGTTGATAGCCAACCCGTATTCGCTGAGGCGCTCACACAGCTGGCAGAGGTGGATGCAGTGCTCCTGCCGCGAGCGGCTGGCTACGAGTATGTCGTCCAAGTAGATGAATACGAAGTCCAGGCCACAGCACACACAGTCCATAACCCGAACGACATCGGCAAAAATTCAAACAGCCCAAACGGTGTAATAATGGCTGTCTTAGGGATATCGTCGGGGTGGACCAGGATCTGGTTGTACCCGCGCACGAGGTCCACCTTGGAGAAAACCGATGCTCCGGCCAGGTGGGCATTGAAGTCCTGTTTGTGCGGGACCGGGTACCTGTCGGCGACGATCGCATCATTCAGGCGATGGTAATCCCCACACGGGCGCCTTGGGGTCCATGTGGAGCGGTGACGCCCATGGGCTATCGGAGGGGGGCACAATGCCCATCAACTCCATCAGGCGGAACTCCTCCCGAGCTAGACGGAGCATGTCCGGCGCAAGACGACGCGCCCGGGCGGGCCAGTGGTAGGAATGTGGTGCTCCACCTC
>JAXLNO010002147.1:69092-70105 GCA_038087875.1 Malacoraja senta | reverse complement strand
ATCAAAGACACCTACCACTTCACCCGAATAGTTAACTCCCTCAACATACCGCCCAATGCAATACTCTTCACCATGGATGTGGAAAGCCTGTACACAAACATAGAGACAGACAGGGGGATACAGGCAGTTAAAAACATCCTACAGAGAAATCCTGACCCAGAGAGACCAGACGAGGCCCTAGTCAAACTACTTGATCTGGGTTTGACTAAGAATGACTTTGAATTTAACGGGGAGTTCTATTTACAAGTCAAAGGTACAGCAATGGGGAAGAAGTTTGCCCCAGCTTATGCCAACATATACATGGCAGAATGGGAGGAGACAGCTTTCCACAAATGTCCTAAGCGTCCAATGTGTTACTATAGATTCCTAGATGACATTTGGGGAGTGTGGACACACTCAGAAGGGGAATTACAGGAGTTTATTGACATACTCAATGCCCACCACCCTTCCATCAAGGTAAAGGTCATGACTAGCCAGGAGAGGGTGGACTTCCTTGACACCACTGTCTTTAAACTACCATCAGAGAACCAAGACCATAAATTAGCTACCAAAGTATTTTTCAAACCCACAGACACCCACACCCTCCTACATACCACGAGCCACCACCCAAAACACACCTTTAGGGGTATCGTCAAGTCACAACTGACCCGCTTCCACCGTATATGTACTAGGGAGGAGGATTTCAACCAGGCCACAAGCACCCTATTCACCGCCCTCAGACAGAGGGGTTACTGCAAAAGGAAATTAAGATACATTAAGTCAGATTTTCTAAGTAGCATACAAGCACCCAGACCTAGGCCGGGGACGACATTGAACTTGCCACTAATCACAAGATATGGCAACATGGCAGTCCAGGCCCACAAAATAGTCAAGGGCCGTTTTGAACAATTCCAAAGGGGATTTGCCACACTAAAGGGGTACAAGGTAATGTCAGCATTCAAGAGGGCTAAAAATCTGAAGGACATCCTGGTCAGTACAAGTCTACACACAGACCCAGACTGTGGGCAGAGACG
>JAXLNO010002147.1:41592-44092 GCA_038087875.1 Malacoraja senta | reverse complement strand
AAACAACCCTAAAAAACAACCCAAAACATCCCCCCTAAACAACTGATAAACCCCCCTCCCCTACAACCTAAACCTAACAGCAGACCCCCACCGAATCACCCTAAACAACCCCAAAAAACACCCCGAACTACCCAGAGAAAACCCCCCAACCCCCTAGCAGCCATTATACGAGGAACCTACCAAACGTCCACATAGACCAGACAGGCACGAAAGAGAGGGAGGAGACCCTGACAAATCCACAACACGATACCCACCCCTACCCTAGCCAGGACCCCCTCACCCCAAACAACAAAAGAAACACCCCGAAAAACTCAAAACATCTCCCCCAAACAAAGGAAACCCCCCCCCCCCTACAACCTAAACCTAATGCGCAGACACCACTGGATCACCCCAAAGAACACCCCAAACCCAAAACATTTCCCCAATATAACTGATAAACCCCCCCCCCTGCCCTACTACCCTAACCCCAACAGCAGACCCCACTGAATCGCCCCAAACCCAAAAAAACACCCGAACAACCCAAAACATCCCCCACAAAAACAGATAAACCCCCCCCATCCCCTACAACCTAAACCTAACAGTAGACCCCACTGAATCACCCCAAACAACCCTAAAAAAACAACCCGAACAACCCAAAACATTCCCCCTAAACAACTGATAAACCCCCCCTCCCCTACAACCTAAACCTAACAGCAGACCCCCACCGAATCACCCCAAACAACCCCAAAAAACACCCCGAACTACCCAGAACCCCCCCCCCCCAACCCCCTAGCAGCCATTATACGAGGAACCTACCAAACGTCCACATAGACCAGACAGGCACGAAAGAGAGGGAGGAGACCCTGACAAATCCACAACACGATACCCACCCCTACCCCAGCCAGGATCCCCTACCCAGAAGAGCCTTTGGCGTCACACAGACTAGAAACATGTTGGCAGAGCACAGACACAACTTAAAGACTTGCAGAACATAATAGTGGACAAGAGATTTTTGCACATTTATTGATCAACAGAGGCTGAAAACATTAGCAATAAAGGATACAAGATACCAGAGACATGTGGTAACTAACACAACAAAGGAAGAGGGCTAACCAGTCCAAACAAGAAACAGGGTGTGCCCAACCAAAGTGACCGGTCCTAGGACCCAACACATGGCAAGCTCCACCCAGAAAGGGAGGAGCATCAACCTACCCTTTAAAAACCCTAACCGGCTAGGACTAGATCTCTTTCCCTGACGAAGCTACAGTGATAGCGAAACTGGAAAATCGTTGCCCAGTCGGGAAGAGTTCGGCAAGCGGTCTCCGCGAGCTGGCAAATAACCAAAGAATTGGTGAGCACCTTGGTGTTAACCCTACGACGCTAGAGATAATTGATACTTCGATTTGTCTGTATTAGCATTACAGCATAATCGACTAGGCCAGAAATGAGTTCTGGCATGCAGAGGGAAGGGGGGAGAAGGGGATTGTTTAACAACAGTAATGGGGTGAATCGCAACCAGCACAGGAATCAATCTAGACAGAGGGATTCCTTTGCAGTTGCTGTTAGAGTTATTTATAAAATGGCCCAGGCTTTACACCATCTAGGAGTTCTAAAGGAACGGAACGTACCCCCTAAGGGTATCACGAGGCAGGCCAAGATATTAACATACTTTGTAAAACCAGCAAATCCCACCCAGGAAACATTTAAAAAATTAGCTTCTAATGCTGAAACCTGGGCTAAACAAACACGACAAATTTTGATTGAACATTACCAAAATAGTCTGGAGCATCTTGAGGATGAATACCGTGAGGGCCAACCTACGGATCGTGTACAGGAAGCGGTCGCCAAGGCCCTAATCTGGAACAAGAGAAATTTGGGAGATAAATTTAAAATCAGATTGGAGGACCTCAGACATCGAGTTTTGAACCTGACCTCAGAGACTGGGCCTGAACAGCGCAGCAGCCTACGGGAGACCCAGCCCCGTAGGCCAGCGGCTGTAACGTCGAATGTGGCAGTAAATATCCCGCAAGACTTGTTTACTATTTCACAGGAAAGCCAGATCGAGCGGCCACGCACCGCTTGGGTCACCACCCGTCCCGACCCCGTCCAGAGCGCGTCCCGCTCCGCTCCCCGCGGCCCCGCTCCCCGCGGCCGCGCCGCCCACGGCTCCGCTCCCGCCAGCCCCGACATAACCCCCCCCAACAGCCCCCAGATCGTGGTGTTGCGACCGCAGCAGCCGGCCCAGCCGGTCCCCCCGGTACACGAGCCCCAGGCCCACTTCCGGTCCGAGACCGAGACCTGGTCGGATGACTGGACACGGCCCACGCGCTCCGATTCCCCCAGCACATCCGCCCTTATCTACCGGAGCATCTCCTCACGCCACGAATCCCACGGCCCTCTCCCCCGGAGACCACGGGCCGAGCGCAGACCCTCCAGGGGGGAGACCGAACCGACCACGGAGACAACCGGAAAGGAGGTCACGACCGCGGTACCACAGGGAAACAGGTCCGGTACTGCTACC
>JAXLNO010002147.1:0-12500 GCA_038087875.1 Malacoraja senta | reverse complement strand
AAAACACCCCGAACTACCCAGAGAAAACCCCCCAACCCCCTAGCAGCCATTATACGAGGAACCTTCCAAACGTCCACATAGACCAGACAGGCACGAAAGAGAGGGAGGAGACCCTGACAAATCCACAACACGATACCCACCCCTACCCTAGCCAGGACCCCCTCACCCCAAACAACAAAAGAAACACCCCGAAAAACTCAAAACATCTCCCCCAAACAAAGGAACCCCCCCCCCCCCTACAACCTAAACCTAATGCGCAGACACCACTGGATCACCCCAAAGAACACCCCAAACCCAAAACATTTCCCCAATATAACTGATAAACCCCCCCCCCTGCCCTACTACCCTAACCCCAACAGCAGACCCCACTGAATCGCCCCAAACCCAAAAAAACACCCGAACAACCCAAAACATCCCCCACAAAAAACAGATAAACCCCCCCCATCCCCTACAACCTAAACCTAACAGTAGACCCCACTGAATCACCCCAAACAACCCTAAAAAAACAACCCGAACAACCCAAAACATTCCCCCTAAACAACTGATAAACCCCCCCTCCCCTACAACCTAAACCTAACAGCAGACCCCCACCGAATCACCCCAAACAACCCCAAAAAACACCCCGAACTACCCAGAAACCCCCCCCCCCAACCCCCTAGCAGCCATTATACGAGGAACCTACCAAACGTCCACATAGACCAGACAGGCACGAAAGAGAGGGAGGAGACCCTGACAAATCCACAACACGATACCCACCCCTACCCCAGCCAGGATCCCCTACCCAGAAGAGCCTTTGGCGTCACACAGACTAGAAACATGTTGGCAGAGCACAGACACAACTTAAAGACTTGCAGAACATAATAGTGGACAAGAGATTTTTGCACATTTATTGATCAACAGAGGCTGAAAACATTAGCAATAAAGGATACAAGATACCAGAGACATGTGGTAACTAACACAACAAAGGAAGAGGGCTAACCAGTCCAAACAAGAAACAGGGTGTGCCCAACCAAAGTGACCGGTCCTAGGACCCAACACATGGCAAGCTCCACCCAGAAAGGGAGGAGCATCAACCTACCCTTTAAAAACCCTAACCGGCTAGGACTAGATCTCTTTCCCTGACGAAGCTACAGTGATAGCGAAACTGGAAAATCGTTGCCCAGTCGGGAAGAGTTCGGCAAGCGGTCTCCGCGAGCTGGCAAATAACCAAAGAATTGGTGAGCACCTTGGTGTTAACCCTACGACGCTAGAGATAATTGATACTTCGATTTGTCTGTATTAGCATTACAGCATAATCGACTAGGCCAGAAATGAGTTCTGGCATGCAGAGGGAAGGGGGGAGAAGGGGATTGTTTAACAACAGTAATGGGGTGAATCGCAACCAGCACAGGAATCAATCTAGACAGAGGGATTCCTTTGCAGTTGCTGTTAGAGTTATTTATAAAATGGCCCAGGCTTTACACCATCTAGGAGTTCTAAAGGAACGGAACGTACCCCCTAAGGGTATCACGAGGCAGGCCAAGATATTAACATACTTTGTAAAACCAGCAAATCCCACCCAGGAAACATTTAAAAAATTAGCTTCTAATGCTGAAACCTGGGCTAAACAAACACGACAAATTTTGATTGAACATTACCAAAATAGTCTGGAGCATCTTGAGGATGAATACCGTGAGGGCCAACCTACGGATCGTGTACAGGAAGCGGTCGCCAAGGCCCTAATCTGGAACAAGAGAAATTTGGGAGATAAATTTAAAATCAGATTGGAGGACCTCAGACATCGAGTTTTGAACCTGACCTCAGAGACTGGGCCTGAACAGCGCAGCAGCCTACGGGAGACCCAGCCCCGTAGGCCAGCGGCTGTAACGTCGAATGTGGCAGTAAATATCCCGCAAGACTTGTTTACTATTTCACAGGAAAGCCAGATCGAGCGGCCACGCACCGCTTGGGTCACCACCCGTCCCGACCCCGTCCAGAGCGCGTCCCGCTCCGCTCCCCGCGGCCCCGCTCCCCGCGGCCGCGCCGCCCACGGCTCCGCTCCCGCCAGCCCCGACATAACCCCCCCCAACAGCCCCCAGATCGTGGTGTTGCGACCGCAGCAGCCGGCCCAGCCGGTCCCCCCGGTACACGAGCCCCAGGCCCACTTCCGGTCCGAGACCGAGACCTGGTCGGATGACTGGACACGGCCCACGCGCTCCGATTCCCCCAGCACATCCGCCCTTATCTACCGGAGCATCTCCTCACACCACGAATCCCACGGCCCTCTCCCCCGGAGACCACGGGCCGAGCGCAGACCCTCCAGGGGGGAGACCGAACCGACCACGGAGACAACCGGAAAGGAGGTCACGACCGCGGTACCACAGGGAAACAGGTCCGGTACTGCTACCCCTTCCCTCACACCAACCCTTTCCACTCTAACACAGGGGGTCCCAGCACCGAGGGTTAGACCAGCACGTAGGGCCTGCACACAGCACCAGAGGGCCCCGACTACAGACACAGTCAGTAACTCTCAGGACGACTTTCAGCAGCACACACAGAGGGGTCCAGGGAAGAGACTGGCTGAAGTAACTAAACACCCACACACATGTCAGAAAAATGTTACCTGGAAACTACAACCCAGCAAGCCTGTTTTAATAATTGGAGATTCCAACATTGCCAGGATCCCCAAATTCTCCAACAACAACAACATACAATTGGACAGCTATCCAGGAGCCAAATGCATACATGGCACTTCCATCCTTGACAAATTGATCCAATGCCCAGAAACTCAAAAAGTCATTCTCTCGTTTGGCATTAACAATAAGGAACAAAGACCACAGACTGCCATCAAACAACTCCAAACACTAATCAAGATGGCCAGTCGTAAATTCCCTAATGCCAGCATATGGGTCCCTATGATCAACTTCAGCCAGTCTCTCCCAGCACCAGAGCAGGTCACACTCAGACAGCTTAATGACTACATACAGACCCAGAAACACATTCCCACTATCCCCACCGGCCAGTTTAAAGTAAACGTAGACCACATCCACTGGACAGAACCCACAGCCCGAGCCATGATCAGAGAGTGGATGAAGCATTTAAACTGTTAGGGACACCATGCCAAGAGAGGCAGGGCCCACAATTAGGGAAAACAATCATCAACCTTTCTCAAACATTCTCCCTTACCGAAACCCAAGAGAGGGTATTGAACAGAGGCCTCACCTTCGTCCCTACTCCCAAATCCCACAAGGAACAAGTGCAGGGGGACCTACACAGATTTTACCGATCCATTAAGTTAATACACCACTTCAGTGGCGCAGAGCCTGCAGAAATTATACCCTTTAGGCCACTCACAGGGTGGACCCCAGACGACGAGGATGTCCCTGGACAGATAACAGAATTTATAACAGAGACAGCATCAGCCATTGAGGATATGCCCACAACAAAAGATAAGTCCAACATCACCAGAAAAGAGAGGCAGGCCTTGACAGAGCTGAGAGATAATAACGAGATAGTGATCAAACCAGCAGACAAGGGGAGCAGTATAGTTATCATGGACAGACAACAGTACCTCTTCGAGGCACATAGACAACTGAACAAGATAGAACACTACACTAAGTTAGATGAGCCCATATATAAAGAAACACAAAAGGAAATAGGGGACATTTTGGAAGAGCTTAAGACATCAGGATACATCCTAGAGAAACAAGTAGAATACCTGACAGGAACACAACCCAGGGCGAGGAAATTCTACATGCTCCCAAAGATACACAAAAACCCAGACACGTGGACAGTGCCTGGAGAAATACCGCCAGGTAGGCCCATAGTGTCAGACTGTAGTAGCGAATCCTATGGGGTAGCAGAATACATTGACCACTACCTCAATCCACTGGCACAACAACACCCCAGCTACATCAAAGACACCTACCACTTCACCCGAATAGTTAACTCCCTCAACATACCGCCCAATGCAATACTCTTCACCATGGATGTGGAAAGCCTGTACACAAACATAGAGACAGACAGGGGGATACAGGCAGTTAAAAACATCCTACAGAGAAATCCTGACCCAGAGAGACCAGACGAGGCCCTAGTCAAACTACTTGATCTGGGTTTGACTAAGAATGACTTTGAATTTAACGGGGAGTTCTATTTACAAGTCAAAGGTACAGCAATGGGGAAGAAGTTTGCCCCAGCTTATGCCAACATATACATGGCAGAATGGGAGGAGACAGCTTTCCACAAATGTCCTAAGCGTCCAATGTGTTACTATAGATTCCTAGATGACATTTGGGGAGTGTGGACACACTCAGAAGGGGAATTACAGGAGTTTATTGACATACTCAATGCCCACCACCCTTCCATCAAGGTAAAGGTCATGACTAGCCAGGAGAGGGTGGACTTCCTTGACACCACTGTCTTTAAACTACCATCAGAGAACCAAGACCATAAATTAGCTACCAAAGTATTTTTCAAACCCACAGACACCCACACCCTCCTACATACCACGAGCCACCACCCAAAACACACCTTTAGGGGTATCGTCAAGTCACAACTGACCCGCTTCCACCGTATATGTACTAGGGAGGAGGATTTCAACCAGGCCACAAGCACCCTATTCACCGCCCTCAGACAGAGGGGTTACTGCAAAAGGAAATTAAGATACATTAAGTCAGATTTTCTAAGTAGCATACAAGCACCCAGACCTAGGCCGGGGACGACATTGAACTTGCCACTAATCACAAGATATGGCAACATGGCAGTCCAGGCCCACAAAATAGTCAAGGGCCGTTTTGAACAATTCCAAAGGGGATTTGCCACACTAAAGGGGTACAAGGTAATGTCAGCATTCAAGAGGGCTAAAAATCTGAAGGACATCCTGGTCAGTACAAGTCTACACACAGACCCAGACTGTGGGCAGAGACGGTGTGGAGCCTGCACCCATTTAGTAGTAGCCAAAAATATAGAGAACAGTGTAACAGGGAAGAAAGGCCAGAGAGCACAGAGGATAACCTGTGAGCAAAAGAATGTGGTGTATGCAATTAGATGTAAAGAGTGCAACTTACTGTACATAGGCGAAACAGGTAACAGCATGAGAGTCAGGCTGACAGGACACCTCAGCAACATCACAAGGGGAGACCAATCCATACCCATTAGCAGACACTTCCAGCAACATGGGATCCAGTCCCTAGAGATCATGGGTCTGGAAACAAACATAAATTGGACAACAGGGAGACGCAAGAGAGCAGAGAGGCTATGGATAGAAGCGCTACAGACAAAAGAGCCTAATGGCCTAAATCTAGCATAAACTCAAACCTAGGGTGGATCCTGACTGACTCCCACAAATCTATGGAAGGGCAAGTGTAAGGCAAATAGATTTGGACAAGGGTGATGAAACCGTGGGCCAAATACCAAGTGACAGTACACAGTGAAAAGGAATCCCCAGGGGGAGATCAATAAGCACCAGAGGGCATGTTGTCCCACTGTCCGATAAATCACAACCTAACCCTAACCCTAACCCTAACCCTAACCCTAACCCTAAGCCTAAGCCTAAGTCTAACCCTAACCCTAAGCCTAACCCTAACGCTAACCCTAAACCTAACAGCAGACCCCCACCGAATCACCCCAAACAACCCCAAAAAACACCCCGAACTACCCAGAGAAAACCCCCCAACCCCCTAGCAGCCATTATACGAGGAACCTACCAAACGCCCACATAGACCAGACAGGCACGAAAGAGAGGGAGGAGACCCTGACAAATCCACAACACGATACCCACCCCTACCCTAGCCAGGACCCCCTCACCCCAAACAACAAAAGAAACACCCCGAAAAACTCAAAACATCTCCCCCAAACAAAGAAACCCCCCCCCCCTACAACCTAAACCTAATGCGCAGACACCACTGGATCACCCCAAAGAACACCCCAAACCCAAAACATTTCCCCAATATAACTGATAAACCCCCCTCCTGCCCTACTACCCTAACCCCAACAGCAGACCCCACTGAATCGCCCCAAAACCAAAAAAACACCCGAACAACCCAAAACATCCCCCACAAACAACAGATAAACCCCCCCCATCCCCTACAACCTAAACCTAACAGTAGACCCCACTGAATCACCCCAAACAACCCTAAAAAACAACCCAAAACATCCCCCCTAAACAACTGATAAACCCCCCCTCCCCTACAACCTAAACCTAACAGCAGACCCCCACCGAATCACCCTAAACAACCCCAAAAAACACCCCGAACTACCCAGAGAAAACCCCCCAACCCCTAGCAGCCATTATACGAGGAACCTACCAAACGTCCACATAGACCAGACAGGCACGAAAGAGAGGGAGGAGACCCTGACAAATCCACAACACGATACCCACCCCTACCCTAGCCAGGACCCCCTCACCCCAAACAACAAAAGAAACACCCCGAAAAACTCAAAACATCTCCCCCAAACAAAGGAAACCCCCCCCCCTACAACCTAAACCTAATGCGCAGACACCACTGGATCACCCCAAAGAACACCCCAAACCCAAAACATTTCCCCAATATAACTGATAACCCCCCCCCTGCCCTACTACCCTAACCCCAACAGCAGACCCCACTGAATCGCCCCAAACCCAAAAAAACACCCGAACAACCCAAAACATCCCCCACAAAAAACAGATAAACCCCCCCCATCCCCTACAACCTAAACCTAACAGTAGACCCCACTGAATCACCCCAAACAATCCTAAAAAAACAACCCGAACAACCCAAAACATTCCCCCTAAACAACTGATAAACCCCCCCTCCCCTACAACCTAAACCTAACAGCAGACCACCACCGAATCACCCCAAACAACCCCAAAAAACACCCCGAACTACCCAGAAACCCCCCCCCCCCAACCCCCTAGCAGCCATTATACGAGGAACCTACCAAACGTCCACATAGACCAGACAGGCACGAAAGAGAGGGAGGAGACCCTGACAAATCCACAACACGATACCCACCCCTACCCCAGCCAGGATCCCCTACCCAGAAGAGCCTTTGGCGTCACACAGACTAGAAACATGTTGGCAGAGCACAGACACAACTTAAAGACTTGCAGAACATAATAGTGGACAAGAGATTTTTGCACATTTATTGATCAACAGAGGCTGAAAACATTAGCAATAAATGATACAAGATACCAGAGACATGTGGTAACTAACACAACAAAGGAAGAGGGCTAACCAGTCCAAACAAGGAACAGGGTGTGCCCAACCAAAGTGACCGGTCCTAGGACCCAACACATGGCAAGCTCCACCCAGAAAGGGAGGAGCATCAACCTACCCTTTAAAAACCCTAACCGGCTAGGACTAGATCTCTTTCCCTGACGAAGCTACAGTGATAGCGAAACTGGAAAATCGTTGCCCAGTCGGGAAGAGTTCGGCAAGCGGTCTCCGCGAGCTGGCAAATAACCAAAGAATTGGTGAGCACCTTGGTGTTAACCCTACGACGCTAGAGATAATTGATACTTCGATTTGTCTGTATTAGCATTACAGCATAATCGACTAGGCCAGAAATGAGTTCTGGCATGCAGAGGGAAGGGGGGAGAAGGGGATTGTTTAACAACAGTAATGGGGTGAATCGCAACCAGCACAGGAATCAATCTAGACAGAGGGATTCCTTTGCAGTTGCTGTTAGAGTTATTTATAAAATGGCCCAGGCTTTACACCATCTAGGAGTTCTAAAGGAACGGAACGTACCCCCTAAGGGTATCACGAGGCAGGCCAAGATATTAACATACTTTGTAAAACCAGCAAATCCCACCCAGGAAACATTTAAAAAATTAGCTTCTAATGCTGAAACCTGGGCTAAACAAACACGACAAATTTTGATTGAACATTACCAAAATAGTCTGGAGCATCTTGAGGATGAATACCGTGAGGGCCAACCTACGGATCGTGTACAGGAAGCGGTCGCCAAGGCCCTAATCTGGAACAAGAGAAATTTGGGAGATAAATTTAAAATCAGATTGGAGGACCTCAGACATCGAGTTTTGAACCTGACCTCAGAGACTGGGCCTGAACAGCGCAGCAGCCTACGGGAGGCCCAGCCCCGTAGGCCAGCGGCTGTAACGTCGAATGTGGCAGTAAATATCCCGCAAGACTTGTTTACTATTTCACAGGAAAGCCAGATCGAGCGGCCACGCACCGCTTGGGTCACCACCCGTCCCGACCCCGTCCAGAGCGCGTCCCGCTCCGCTCCCCGCGGCCCCGCTCCCCGCGGCCGCGCCGCCCACGGCTCCGCTCCCGCCAGCCCCGACATAACCCCCCCCAACAGCCCCCAGATCGTGGTGTTGCGACCGCAGCAGCCGGCCCAGCCGGTCCCCCCGGTACACGAGCCCCAGGCCCACTTCCGGTCCGAGACCGAGACCTGGTCGGATGACTGGACACGGCCCACGCGCTCCGATTCCCCCAGCACATCCGCCCTTATCTACCGGAGCATCTCCTCACGCCACGAATCCCACGGCCCTCTCCCCGGAGACCACGGGCCGAGCGCAGACCCTCCAGGGGGGAGACCGAACCGACCACGGAGACAACCGGAAAGGAGGTCACGACCGCGGTACCACAGGGAAACAGGTCCGGTACTGCTACCCCTTCCCTCACACCAACCCTTTCCACTCTAACACAGGGGGTCCCAGCACCGAGGGTTAGACCAGCACGTAGGGCCTGCACACAGCACCAGAGGGCCCCGACTACAGACACAGTCAGTAACTCTCAGGACGACTTTCAGCAGCACACACAGAGGGGTCCAGGGAAGAGACTGGCTGAAGTAACTAAACACCCACACACATGTCAGAAAAATGTTACCTGGAAACTACAACCCAGCAAGCCTGTTTTAATAATTGGAGATTCCAACATTGCCAGGATCCCCAAATTCTCCAACAACAACAACATACAATTGGACAGCTATCCAGGAGCCAAATGCATACATGGCACTTCCATCCTTGACAAATTGATCCAATGCCCAGAAACTCAAAAAGTCATTCTCTCGTTTGGCATTAACAATAAGGAACAAAGACCACAGACTGCCATCAAACAACTCCAAACACTAATCAAGATGGCCAGTCGTAAATTCCCTAATGCCAGCATATGGGTCCCTATGATCAACTTCAGCCAGTCTCTCCCAGCACCAGAGCAGGTCACACTCAGACAGCTTAATGACTACATACAGACCCAGAAACACATTCCCACTATCCCCACCGGCCAGTTTAAAGTAAACGTAGACCACATCCACTGGACAGAACCCACAGCCCGAGCCATGATCAGAGAGTGGATGAAGCATTTAAACTGTTAGGGACACCATGCCAAGAGAGGCAGGGCCCACAATTAGGGAAAACAATCATCAACCTTTCTCAAACATTCTCCCTTACCGAAACCCAAGAGAGGGTATTGAACAGAGGCCTCACCTTCGTCCCTACTCCCAAATCCCACAAGGAACAAGTGCAGGGGGACCTACACAGATTTTACCGATCCATTAAGTTAATACACCACTTCAGTGGCGCAGAGCCTGCAGAAATTATACCCTTTAGGCCACTCACAGGGTGGACCCCAGACGACGAGGATGTCCCTGGACGGATAACAGAATTTATAACAGAGACAGCATCAGCCATTGAGGATATGCCCACAACAAAAGATAAGTCCAACATCACCAGAAAAGAGAGGCAGGCCTTGACAGAGCTGAGAGATAATAACGAGATAGTGATCAAACCAGCAGACAAGGGGAGCAGTATAGTTATCATGGACAGACAACAGTACCTCTTCGAGGCACATAGACAACTGAACAAGATAGAACACTACACTAAGTTAGATGAGCCCATATATAAAGAAACACAAAAGGAAATAGGGGACATTTTGGAAGAGCTTAAGACATCAGGATACATCCTAGAGAAACAAGTAGAATACCTGACAGGAACACAACCCAGGGCGAGGAAATTCTACATGCTCCCAAAGATACACAAAAACCCAGACACGTGGACAGTGCCTGGAGAAATACCGCCAGGTAGGCCCATAGTGTCAGACTGTAGTAGCGAATCCTATGGGGTAGCAGAATACATTGACCACTACCTCAATCCACTGGCACAACAACACCCCAGCTACATCAAAGACACCTACCACTTCACCCGAATAGTTAACTCCCTCAACATACCGCCCAATGCAATACTCTTCACCATGGATGTGGAAAGCCTGTACACAAACATAGAGACAGACAGGGGGATACAGGCAGTTAAAAACATCCTACAGAGAAATCCTGACCCAGAGAGACCAGACGAGGCCCTAGTCAAACTACTTGATCTGGGTTTGACTAAGAATGACTTTGAATTTAACGGGGAGTTCTATTTACAAGTCAAAGGTACAGCAATGGGGAAGAAGTTTGCCCCAGCTTATGCCAACATATACATGGCAGAATGGGAGGAGACAGCTTTCCACAAATGTCCTAAGCGTCCAATGTGTTACTATAGATTCCTAGATGACATTTGGGGAGTGTGGACACACTCAGAAGGGGAATTACAGGAGTTTATTGACATACTCAATGCCCACCACCCTTCCATCAAGGTAAAGGTCATGACTAGCCAGGAGAGGGTGGACTTCCTTGACACCACTGTCTTTAAACTACCATCAGAGAACCAAGACCATAAATTAGCTACCAAAGTATTTTTCAAACCCACAGACACCCACACCCTCCTACATACCACGAGCCACCACCCAAAACACACCTTTAGGGGTATCGTCAAGTCACAACTGACCCGCTTCCACCGTATATGTACTAGGGAGGAGGATTTCAACCAGGCCACAAGCACCCTATTCACCGCCCTCAGACAGAGGGGTTACTGCAAAAGGAAATTAAGATACATTAAGTCAGATTTTCTAAGTAGCATACAAGCACCCAGACCTAGGCCGGGGACGACATTGAACTTGCCACTAATCACAAGATATGGCAACATGGCAGTCCAGGCCCACAAAATAGTCAAGGGCCGTTTTGAACAATTCCAAAGGGGATTTGCCACACTAAAGGGGTACAAGGTAATGTCAGCATTCAAGAGGGCTAAAAATCTGAAGGACATCCTGGTCAGTACAAGTCTACACACAGACCCAGACTGTGGGCAGAGACGGTGTGGAGCCTGCACCCATTTAGTAATAGCCAAAAATATAGAGAACAGTGTAACAGGGAAGAAAGGCCAGATAGCACAGAGGATAACCTGTGAGCAAAAGAATGTGGTGTATGCAATTAGATGTAAAGAGTGCAACTTACTGTACATAGGCGAAACAGGTAACAGCATGAGAGTCAGGCTGACAGGACACCTCAGCAACATCACAAGGGGAGACCAATCCATACCCATTAGCAGACACTTCCAGCAACATGGGATCCAGTCCCTAGAGATCATGGGTCTGGAAACAAAACATAAATTGGACAACAGGGAGACGCAAGAGAGCAGAGAGGCTATGGATAGAAGCGCTACAGACAAAAGAGCCTAATGGCCTAAATCTAGCATAAACTCAAACCTAGGGTGGATCCTGACTGACTCCCACAAATCTATGGAAGGGCAAGTGTAAGGCAAATAGATTTGGACAAGGGTGATGAAACCGTGGGCCAAATACCAAGTGACAGTACACAGTGAAAAGGAATCCCCAGGGGGAGATCAATAAGCACCAGAGGGCATGTTGTCCCACTGTCCGATAAATCACAACCTAACCCTAACCCTGACCCTAGCCCTAACATTGACCCTAACCCTAACCCTAACCCTAACACTAAGCTGACCCTAACGCTACCCTAACCCTAACCCTAACCCTAACCCTGACCTAACCCTAACCCTAACCCTGACCCTAACCCTGACCCTAACCCTGACCCTGACCCTAACCTTAACCCTAACCCTAACCCTAACCCTAACCCCTAACCCCAACCCCAACCCTAACCCTAACCCTATCCCTATCCTAACCCTTAACCCGAACCCTAACCCTATCCCTATCCCTAACCCTAAACCTAACCCTACCCCTAACCCTAACCCTAACCCTAACCCCAACCCAACCCCAACCCCAACCCCAACCCTACCCCTAACCCTAACCCTAACTCTAACCCTAACCCTAACCTAACCCTAACCCTAACCCTGACCCTAACCCTACCCTACCCTGACCCTAACCCTAACCCTAACCCTAACCCTGACCCCTGACCCTAACCTTAAACCCTAACCCTACCCCTAACCCTAATCCTAACCTTAACCCTAACCTTGACCCTAACCCTAACCCTAACCCTAACCCTAACCCTGACCCTAACCCTAACCCTAACCCTGACCCTGACCCTAACCTTAACCCTAACCCTAACCTAAACCTAACCCCTAACCCTAACCCTAACTCTAACCCTAACCCTAACCCTAGACCTAACCCTAACCCTAACCCTAACCCTAAGCCTAACCCTAACCCTAACCCCTAACCGTAACCCTAACCCTGACCCTAACACTGACCCTAGCCCTAACCCTGACGCTAACCCTAACCCTA
>JAXLNO010002146.1:0-240218 GCA_038087875.1 Malacoraja senta | reverse complement strand
CCTACCCGAAAGGCGGCGTCGCCAACAAGCCTAAGGACCGACCTGCCCGCTCAACAGAAAAGTCCAATAACGGACATGACGTTGCCGGGGGCGGGATTTTTCAGCGATTTGTTCAGACACCCGCGTCCATCACATCACTGTGAAGGCATGAACATTGTCCCAAACCTGCGCTCCACCAGAACCGCAGCCCACGGAGGATGGCCGTGGGAGAATGGCGGCTGTTCCGAGGAATGCACACATTCGGGTGCTTTCAACTTGGTGCTTGGGTTCAGATTGCCCAGTCACCTATGGCTTGTGTGGGAAAATGAACCCCACGCTCCCGTCTCCCCTTCTTACTCCCCTCTTCCCTCTCTCCCTTCTCTCTCTCTCCCTTCTCTTCTCCCTTCTCTCTCCTCCTCTCTCTCCCCTCTTCTCTCTCCTCCTCCACTACACGCTGCCCGTAGCGGAGCAAACATTAACCCCACATGTGTTTCCGCCAAAGGAGGTTCAATCCAGGTTGCAACAAAAGCGTGACGTTCAAAAGAAATGGTTCGACAAGACGAGTAGGCCACTGCCACCATTGACCAAAGGACAGATGATCCTCTCACAGACTGACAAAGGCCTTGACCGTATTGGGGTGGTGTCTCGTCCCGCTACGGAGCCACGCTGGTACATTGTTAGAGCCGATGGCGGCACCAACTGACGCAACAGGCAACATCTTCTGCCTGTGAACGAGTCAATCCCTCCTGCTTATTATCCGGATTGTACAAGTTCATTTCCATCTGCATCTAGTGACCCTCGCATGCTCTTGCCAGGACAACAATCCATTCCTGCAACAGTTCCTCTGTCTGTTCCATCTTCGCATGCGCCACATTCTCCTGCTTCGACTCCAGGGACGTATGTCCACTCCCCCACGACGGTGACATCGCCTGCTCTTTCCCCAGAGAAAAATAATGGAGATGGCCTCTATCGTACACGTCCCGGTCGTGTTTGCAGGCCGGTCGTGATGTATCCGGACTATGTTTCATTTTCCACCAGTCTCTCATGGGTTGTGATATGTGCTTTGCTTAGTTATGGATATACATAATTATTGATTCTTTAAGAGGGGGATGTAGATTAGTGACTCATGCTATGTCTTGCATTTGGAATTACGCCCACTAGCTTGTTAGCGTCGTGGTCTGCTGCATCCTGTTAGTCTTCAATTGAACTCCTAAGTGAGAAGTTGTAGTGCTTGTAACCAAAAACTCTATATAACCTGACATGGTGTAAGGCCACTGTTATTATGACTTCAAATCAACAATCTCGATCTCGTTCTCGTTCTCTCGTTCTCTCTCTCTCTCTCCTCTCTCTCTCTCTCTCTCTCTCTCTCTCTCTCTCTCTCTCTCTCTCTCTCTCTCTCTCTCTCTCTCTCTCTCTCTCTCTCTCTCTCTCGTTCTCGTTCTCGTTCTCTCTCTCTCTCTCTCTCTCTCTCTCTCTCTCTCTCTCTCTCTCTCTCTCTCTCTCTCTCTCTCTCTCTCGTACTCGTATTCATTCATTCATTCATTCATTCATTCATTCATTCAACTCGAACTCCAACTCTATCGCCAACTCGATCTCAAACTCGAACTGTAACTCGAACTCGAATTCTATCTCGAACTCGAACTCTATCTCGAACTCGAGTTCGAGTTCGACTTGCGGGCGGAGCACCAAGGCAAATTCCTTGTATGTGAATACTGGACCAATATACGTCGACCTCGTTCTCGAACTCGATCTCGTACTTTATATCGAACTCTCTGTCGAACACGAACTATCTCGAATACCATATCAACCTCGAACTCTATTTCGAACTCGAGTTGGGTCGATTTGCTGGCGGAGCACCAAGGCAAATTCCTTGTATGAGAATACTTGGCCCATAACATTCATTCATTCATTGATTGAACTCGAACTCGAATTCGAATTTGAACTCTAACTGTATCTCGCACTCTCTCTCGAACTCTAACTCTAACACTATCTCGAACTATCTCGAACTCTATCTCGAACTCTGTCTCGAACTCCAACTCCAATTCTAACTGGTCGTGTTCGATAAAACCTGTGCGGACCAATTGGCAGGAGTTTTTACGGATATTTTCAACCTCTCACTTCTAAGGTCCGAGGTTCCCACCTGCTTCAAAAGGGCATCAATTATACCGGTGCCCAAGAAGAGTAAGGTGACGTGCCTCAATGACTATCGACCAGTGGCACTAACGTCTGTGGTAATGAAGTGCTTTGAGGGGTTGATCATGGCGCAAATCAACTCCTACCTGGACAAAAACATGGACCCACTGCAGATCAATGGTGGATGCGATCTCGCTGGCTCTCCACTCTGCTCTGGACCACTTGGACAACACAAACTCATATGTCGGGCTGTTATTCATTGATTACAGCATTTAATACAATCATCGCCAAACTTGCTGGGTCTCTGGGCATCCCTCTGTAATTGTATCATCATTAACAGACCGCAGTCTGTTCGTATTGGTGGAAATGTGTCAGACTGGATAACAATCAGCACGGGAGCACCTCAAGGCTGTGTGCTCACACCCCTGCTGTACTCACTCTATACTCATGACTGCGTAGCCGGTCATAGTGCGAACTCCATCATCAAGTCCGCTGACGACACCACTGTTGTGGAACGTATCACTGATGGGGATGAGTCAGAGTATAGAAGAGAGATCGAGCGACTCTCCATATGGTGCCAGCACAATAACTTGGCCCTCAACACCAGCAAAACTGAGGAACTGATTGTGGACTTTGGAAGGAGTAGGATGGGGACCCACAGTCCCGTTGATATCAACGGTCGATGGTTGAAAAGGTGAAGAGCTTCTAATTCCTGGGCGTGCACATCTCTGAAGATCGTTCCTGTTCCAAGAACACTGATGCAATTATAAAAAAAGCACATCAACGCCTCTACTTCCTGAGAAGATTATGGAGGGTCAGTTTGTCAAGGAGGACTCTCCGTAACTTCTACAGGTGCACAGTAGAGAGCATGCTGGCCGGTTGCATCGTGGCTTGGCTCGGCAACTTGAGCGCCCTGGAGAGGAAAAGACTATAGAAAGTAGGAAACACTGCCCAGTCCATCATCTTCTCTGACCTCCCTTCCATCGAGGGGATCTATCGTAGTCGCTGTCTCAAAAAAGCTGGCAATATCATCAAGGAACCACACCATCCTGACCACACACTCATCTCCCTGCTACCTTCAGGTAGAAGGTACAGGAGTCTGAAGACTGCAATGACCAGGTTCAGGAATAGCTACTTCCCCACAGCCATCAGGCTTTTAAACTTGGCTCGGACAAAACTCTGAACATTAATAGTCCATTATCTGTTATTTGTACTTTTTACGTAGATAATGGTATATGGACACACTGATCTGTTTTGTAGTCATTGCCTACTATGTTCTGTTGTGCTGAAGCAAAGCAAGAATTTAATTGTCCTATCAGGGACACATGATAATAAACTCTCTTGATTCTTGATTCTTGATCTCGAACTCTAACTCGAACGCGAACTCGTACTCTATCTCGAACTCGAACTCTATCTCCAACTCGAGTTTGAGTTCGACTTGCGGGCGGAGCACCAAGGCAACTTCCCTGTATGTGAGTACTAGGCCAATAGACGTGTTCATTCATTCATTCATTCATTCATTCATTCACTTCTAACTCGAGCTCGAACTTGATCTCGAACTCGAGAAAAACTGTTTATGGAAAGACAGGGGAATTTGAGAGGGGAAAATAATTTTTAAAAAACTCAATGTCAGAACAACTCTTAAAATTATGTGCATAGCAATCTGTGGGGTGAATTTGTGGAATGGTCTGGAACAGGAGATAAAGCCTAGCACCAACATAATTCAGTTTAAAAAGATGTACATGAACACATTTTTTAAAGGATATTGGGATGAGGATAGGTGATTGTGAGTGGGATATTTGTTATACTGATTGTATCTTGAAGGGTGATTATAGGGTTATGGGTTGTATATATGTCTAAGGGATATTGTATAGTATATGAGGGTTATGGGTTGTTTATATGACTGAGGGATACTATAGTATATGAGGGTTTTTTCTCTTTTCTCTCTTTTTTGTATGGCTTTGTAAATATTTGATTAGTGTATAAATGGAAATAATTTGGTTTACATATAGCTGCTGGTGTACATATGGTGTACATATAGCTGCTAAATGTGTATAAGATAATTATAAGCAGTTGAATAAAGGAGTGGGAAATAATAAGCTTTGGCTACTTCCTGCTCCTTTTCGGACACATACGATTTCATTTATTTATAGATATTGTTTATGATTGTTTATTGTCAAATGGCCTGGAGCCTCGGAGAAGAAAGAATGGGAGACCATAAATGAAGACCTGACCCGTATCTTACAGGGTGTAAGGGGTACAGTTGAAAGAAAGCTTGATAAGATGAGGGACATCCTCTATAGCTATGGAGCAGAACGGTATGGAATAAGGGAGAAAAAGGAAAAGGCACCAGCTGTGGAAAGCAAGTCCAGACGACAAAAGGAGATGGAATGCCTAATCCGGGAGAGAAGGCAGCTCAAGAAGCAGTGGAAGAAAGCTTCTGATATTGAGAAGGAGGGCATCAACATTCTCCAGGCAAACATCAAAACCGTTCAGCAACCCTGAGACGAGCAGAGTACCTGCGGAAATCTCGAAAAAATAAAGAACGAACGAGATAATAATAATAATAATAATACATTTATTTATATAGCGCTTTTCAAGGACTCAAAGTCGCTTTACATGGAGAGTCAAAAACAAAACAAAATAGAGCAGTAAAACAGAGATGCAGAGGGAGGGGGACATGGGACTAAGGGTATGCAGAGGTGAAGAGATGGGTCTTGAGGCGGACTGGAGGATGGTGAGGGACTCAGAATTTCGGATGAATTGTGCGAGGGAGTTCCAGAGCCTGGGAGCTGCCCTGGAGAATGCTCTGTTTTGCAAAAGTGCAGAGGTTGGATTTCGGAATGGAGAGGAGACCGGCTGATGTGGATCTGTGGGACCGTGAGGGTTGGTAGGGGGAGAGGAGGTCAGTGAGATAAGGGGGGGGGGGCAAGTGGTTGAGGGCTGTGTAGGTGAGGACCAGGATTTTTTAGATGATCCGGTGGGAAAATGGGAAGCAAATTAAGTTCTTTGAGAACTGGGGTGATGTGGTGGCAGGATTTGGTGTGGGTGATGAGTCGGGCGGCTGCCATTCTGGACCAGTTGAAGTCGGTTGATGTTGCTGGAGTTAATGCCAAAGAGAAGAGAGTTACAGTAGTCCAGTCGGGAGATGAAGGCATGGATGAGTCTATCAGCAGCGGGGGGTGTGAGAGAGGGTCTGATTTTGGCAATGTTGCGGAGGTGAACAAATGATGTTTTGACAACATGGCGGACGGGAGGCTCAAGGGAGAGGGTTGGGTAAAAGATCACGCCAAGGTTGCGGGCCTGAGGAGATGGGGAGAAAGTGGTGCCGTCAATAATGAGAGTGGGGTTGTTAATTGTGGTAAGTATTGATTTGGAGCCAATGAGGAGAAATTCTGTTTTGTTACCGTTTAATTTAAGGAAGTTGAGTTGCATCCAAGATTTGATGGCTGTCAGGCAGGAGTTGATATGGGAGAGAGGGGGGTGGTGGGGGGATTGGTGCTGAGATAGATCTAGGTGTCACGCTTCTTCAAGGACCCCTATAAGTTCGTAACATCACTTTTCATCAAAGAAAAGTGAGGAAACCTGAAAACAACAAGGCAGGAGCTGGACGAGCATCTGGAAAGAATGCATGCGGATGACAAGAGACAGCAGAAGACAGCTATTCCATCAGACATCCCGCCAATTGATCAACCAGAGCATAAGATGGACATTGGTCCTCCAAAGTGGAGGGAGGTGGAACAGACAGTAAAGCGGGCAAGAGCATGTTCAGCCCCAGGGCCAAATGGGGTTCCGTATCGACTCTACAAGGGTGCTCCTGGTGTTCTTCGCTTCCTGTGGAGGTTAATGAGAGTGGCTTTGGAGAAGAGAGTCATACCCGAAGCATGGCGCAGGGCAGGAGGGATCCTGATTCCGAAAGAGAAGGAATCCACAGATATCAGCCAATTCCGCCCTATCAGTCTCCTCAATGTAGAGGGTAAGATTTTCTTCAGCATCATAGCTCAGAGGATGACCAGCTATTTAGAAAGAAACAAACTTGTGGATACAACAGTCCAAAAAGCAGGCATCCCAGGGTTCTCCTGGATGTCTGGAACATACCAGCATGATTTGGCACCAAATCCAGACTGCAAGAAAAAGAAAGAGAGATCTGCATGTCATTTTTCTTGACCTTGCCAACGCGTTTGGAACTGTCCCTCACAGTTTCCTCTGGGCATCCTTTGACTTTTTCAGGATACCAGAGACTATCACAAGCCTTGTCAACGCTTATTTTCAAGATCTGCAGCTCTGTTTCACCACGCCGGACATCACGACCACATGGCACTGCATGGAGATTGGCATTATGTACCATCTCCCCATTGATTTTACAATGGCTATGGAAGTCATCATAAGGGCCTCCAAGTGGGTGGTGAGTGGCGAGCGGCTGAAGTCTGGAGTCCGTCTACCACCCATCAGGGCCTACATGGATGACATGACAACCATAACAACAACAGCACCTTGCACCAGGCGCCTTTTAGGAAAGCTTCAACAAAACATCACTGGGGTCAGAATGAAATTCAAGCCATCCAAATCAAGAAGCAATTCTATAATCAAAGGCAAACTGACAGATCAAAGGTTCTTCATTGATCAAGAACCTATTCCAAGTGTGTCAGAGAAGCCAATCAAAGTCTGGGAAGATGGTATAACTAAACTGAAGGACACTGATCAGGCTAACGAATTTAGGCAAGAAGTCATCAAAGTCTGGCAAACATCGACCGAACCGTGCTGCCTGGAAAGCTGAAAGTCTGGTGCCTGCAGTTTGGGTTACTACCTCGCCTTATGTGGCCACTGACCATGTATGATATCACACTCACAAGACTCGAGAAGATAGAAAGAACAATCAGCTCTTTCGTGAGAAAGTGGTTAGGTGTTCCTCGGTGCCTGAGCAGCGTAGGCCTGTACGGCCAGGGGGTACTCCAGCTGCCTCTCTCTAGTCTCACAGATGAGTTCAAGTGCACTAGAGTCAGACTAGAGATGACCCTGGCAGAATCAAGGGACACTGTCATCCGAGCTGCTGCTCCAACCCTGGCAACAGCAAAGAAGTGGACGGCTAAGAATGCGACACAGCAGGCAAAATCTGCTCTCCACCAAGGCGACATGGTAGGGCAAATCCAACACGGAAGAAGTGGCTTGGAGCTTGGCAGAAAGCGAACTTGCTGGAACAATGCATCATCACATGAGCGCCGGAAGTTGGTCGCGGCCGAAGTCCACCGACAGGAGGAGCTGAGTAGGTGTGCCAAGGCTGTGTCGCAAACTAAACAGGGCCAGTGGATGAGATGGGAGAGTGTGGAAAAGAGGAAGATCAGCTGGAAGGACATGTGGGAGATGGAGGCGAGCAGGATAAGTTTCCTCATTCGGGCAACATATGATGTCCTTCCTAGCCCAAAAAATTTTCAACCAATAGCTGGGCGAAGAACCATCATGCCCCCCTGTGTTCAACACCATCCACACTTAGGCACATCCTCACTGGGTGTAAAGTAAGCCTCTCCCAAGGACGGTACACCTGGAGACATAATCAAGTGCTCAAATGCTGGCAACGACTCTGGAACGCAGGATAACAGCCAACAATGCCCTGCCGCCCAGAACAACCAACCCAGTTAAGACAATTGCCTTTGTTCGGGGGGGGTGGGGGGGGGGGGCAAAGGCAATGGAAAATTCCACCAAGGACCAGGTTTGGACAGCTGGAGGTAGCCCGGGATTGGCAGATGCTGGTGGATGTGGACCAACGGCTTACAGTTCCATCAGAGATAGCCATCACCAACTTGAGGCCTGATCTTGTGCTCTGGTCGAACTCACAGCACATGGTGTATTTTGTGGAGCTCACAGTCCCTTGGGAGGATGCTGTGCAGGAAGCCTTCGAAAGAAAGAAACTGCGATATACAGAGCTTGGCAGCGGAGGCAGAACAGCGGGGCTGGAGAGCTAAGATCTGCCCTGTAGTAGTTGGATGTAGAGGATTCGTGGCAACATCTACCTTAAGACTGATGAATGACCTGGGGATCAGCGGACAAGCCCTACGCCAGGCCATCAAAGAAACATCACGGGTGGCAGAGCAGAGTAGCCAGTGGCTCTGGCTGAAGAGGAAAGACCCCATTTGGTCTCCCAAATAACCGACTAGATAGATGCAGAGGGGGTTGGTGCTGGGACGCCAGAATGCACCGCTGAGCCTACTGGAGACGTCGTGGGTTCAATCAGCGAAACGTCGATGAAAGTAGGTGGCTACTTGATAACCCCAATGATGTGTATGCCTAGCCTTTCTCAACATCGGAGGAGCATAGTTGAGTGCAGAAGGCTCCCATCACCATCGGGAGTAAATTGATATTTGGCACTCTGGACTTTTACCATCTAGTCCTGTGTATTTGTAAACATGATGAACGGTCATTGATCTGAGAATACATTTTTCAGAAGGTGTTTCAACATGGGGAAGAAAGGTCAAAGTGCTATGGGCCAAACGTGGGCAAATGGGATCAGCTTAGAGGAGGCATCTTGGTCAGCATGGTCAAGTTGGGCCGAAGGACCTGTTTCTAACGACCATGAAACATGAACTGTTTCTTTCTCCACAAGATGTTGAGTATTTTGAGCATTTTCTGTCATTATTTCTTTGTTCCATCTTTATCTTTAATCGTTGTCCAGCGCAGAGTTGACTTGTTTGAGGTGTAGATCGTCCCCAGCTTACGGACACACCAGCATGTGTACAGCCCGTACACATGAGCGAGTTTCTGGGAGACGGTGGGATGGATTTACCGGCTGCTGCGGGGCTGCAGCCATCTTCTGCCGTGTGGGAACTCAATTCACGGACGCATGTTCCGCTTGGGAACGGTTCCCCAGGAAGTGAACCCTGCCGTAACCGGGAGGAACGTCCTGCACCGTCTCCATAGCAACTTCTTGATGCATCTAATGAACATCTTAGGCCATCTGTGTGCTTCCAACACAACACCACGTCTCAGTCAGAACTGGTGCTCTGATTTCCACAGTCTGCAAGTTTTAAACATCACAGTTTCAGCAGAATCTCACCGTACACCCAATTGACACATGTTGTATGTAGGAAGGAACTGAAGATGCTGGTTTAAACGGAAAACGGACACAAAAAGCTGGAATAACTCAGCGGGACAGACAGAATCTCTGGAGAATATGAATGGGTGACGTTTCGGGTCGAGACTCATCGGGAAAGGGAAACGAGAGATATAAATGGCGATGGAGAGAGATATAGAACAAATGAATTCTATAAATATAAAAAAGTAACGATGATAAAGGAAACTGGCCATTGTTAGCTGACGGCTAGGTGAAAACGAGTTATAGACAATGAGACTCAACAAGACAACTTTCAGACTAGTACAATGACTTGGGTGGGGGAGGAACAGAGAGAGAGGGGATGTAAGGGTTCAAGTTAGAGCAATCAATATTCATACTGCTGGGTTGTAACCTGCCAAGTGAAATATGATATGCTGTTCCTCCAATTTGGTGATTGCCTCACTCTGACAATGGAGGAGGCCCAGGACAGAAAGGTCAGAGTGGGAATGGGGAGGGGAATTAAAGTGTTGGGCAACTGGGAGATCAGCTTGGCCCAGGCACAAACACAAGTTGTACTTGCTTTATCTTTCTCATAGTATTATCCATCTTTACAACAATATTCCATTATAGCAACAACAAACAGAGCTCAGGAACAGGCCCTTCGGCCCACAATGTCTGTGCCGAACATGATGCCAAATTGAACATCCCTCCAATCCCAGCATATCCATGTACCCTTTCCAAAAGCCTCTTAAACACCACTTTATATCTGCTTCCATCACCACCCCTGGAAGTGTGTTCCAGACACCTACAACTCTGTGGAATAAAAATCCTTCCCCGCATATCTCCATTAAACTTGTCTCTTTTTACCTTAAAGTTATACCCTCCGGTCGTTGAAATGTCCACCTTTGAGAAAGGGTTTCTAAGTGACACCAGTGATATATTAAACATTTAAATATTTTACTGTTCACTTAAGCTACCTCTTATTCATCCCACTGACTAACGCATGAGAAACTGGTTCAAGCATTAAGGAGACACCTTCCCGAAGATTATCAGTGACACATAGCATTGCAAATTGTAAAACAATCCATTTATTACAAAACTTTTTTATACTGTTGGATTAATTTCAGGAAAATTACTTTTTTAACGTGCTGCTTTCAGATAACTTCCTGTTCAGAGCAGATATAATAGGGCGGTACTAGCGACAGAGACCCGGGTTCGATCCCGACTACAGGTGCTGTCTGTACGGAGTTTGTACCTTCTCCCCGTGACTTTGGCCAAGACATTGACTTGGATAGAGTGGATGTGGTGAGGATGTTTCCACTAGTGGGAGAGTGTAGGACTAGAGGTTATAGCCTTAGTATTACAGGATATGCCATGAGGAAAGAGATGAGAAGAAATGTCTTTAGCCAGAGGGTGGTGAACCTGTGGAATTCTTTGCCACAGACGAAGGCCAAGTCAGTGGGCATTTTTAAAGCAGACAGATTCATGAATAGTACGGGTGTCAGGGGTTATGGGGAAAAGGCAGGAGAATGAGGTTAGGAGGGAGAGATCAGCCATGATTGAATGGCAGAGTAAACGTGATGGGCAAATTGACCTAATTCTTCTCCTATCACTTATGACCTGCGTATGTTTTCCCCCGAGATCTTCGGTTTCCTCCCCCACTCAAAAAACGTACAGGTTTGTAGGTAAATTGGCTTATTATAAGTGTAAATTGTCCCTAGTGTGTGACAATAGACAATAGGCGCAGGAGCAGGCCATTCGGCCCCTCGAGCCAACACCGCCATTCAATGTGATCATGGCTGATCATCCCCAATCAGTACCCCGTTCCTGCCTTCTCCCCAAATCCCCTGACTCCGCTATCTTTAAGAGCCCTATCTAGCTCTCTCTGGAAAGTATCCAGAGAACCGGCCTCCACCGCCCTCTGAGGCAGTGAATTGCACAGATTCACAACTCCCTGTGAGAAAAAGTGTTTCCTCGTCTCCGTTCTAAATGGCTTACCCCTTATTCTGAAACTGGGGCCCTTGGTTCTGGACACCCCCAACATCGGGAAAATGTTTCCTGCCTCTAGCGTGTCCAACCCCTTAACAATCTTATATGTTTCAATAAGATCCCCTCTTATCCTTCTAAACTCCAGAGTGCACAAGTCCAGACACTCCATTCTCTCAGCATATGACAGCACCGCCATCTCGGGAATTAATCTTGTAAACCTACGCTGCACTCCCTCAATAGCAAGAATGATCTTCCTCAAATTAGGGGACCAAAACTGCACACAATACTCCAGGTGTGGTCCCACTAGGGCTCAGTACAACGGCAGAAGAACCTCTTTGCTCCTATACTCGACTCCTCTTGTTATAAAGGCCAACATACCATTCGCTTTCTTCACTCCCTGCTGTACCTGCATGCTTACTTTCATAGACTAGATACATAGATACATAGAAAATAGGTGCAGGAGTAGGCCATTCGGCCCTTCGAGAGCCCGAATGTTCCTTGTTCATGACTGATGAACAAGGAACCCCAGATCCCGTTGTACTTCCCCTTTTCCCAACTTGACGTCATTTAGATAGTAATCTGCCTTCCTGTTTTTTATACCAATGTAGATAACATCACATTTATCCACATTAAACTTAATCTGCCATGCAGTTTCCCTCTCCCTCAACCTGTCCAAGTCACCCTGCATTCACATAGCATCCTCCTCACAGTTCACACTGCCACCCAGATTTGAGTCTTCTGCAAATTTGATAATGTTACTTTGAATCCCTTCATCAAAATCATTGATGTATATTGTAAATAGCTGCGGTCCCAGCACCGTGCTTTGCGGCACCCCACTGGTAACTGACTGCCATTCTGAAAGGGACCTGTTAATCCCTACTCTTTGTTTCCTGTCTGCCAACCAATTTTCTATCCATGTCAGCACTTTACCCCAATACCATGTGCCCTAATTTTGCCCACTAATCTCCTATGTGAGACCTTGCTGAAAGTCCAGGTACACTACATCCACTGACTCTCCCTTGTCCATTTTCCTAGTTACATCCTCAAAAAATTCCAGAAGATTAGTCAAGCATGATTTCCCTTCGTAAATCCATCCTGTTACTGCTATCCAAATGTGCCGCTATTTCATCTTATAAAATTGACTCCAGCATCTTCCCACCACCGATGTCAGGCTACCTGGTCTATAATTCCGTTTTCTCTCTCCCGCCTTTCTTAAAAAGTGGGATAACATTAGCTACCCTCCAATCCACAGGAACTGATCCTGAGTCTATAGATCATTGGAAAATTATCACCAAAGCATCCACGATTTCTCGAGTCACTTCCTTAAGTACCCTGGTTTGCAGACCATCAGGCCGTGGGAATTTATCAGCCTTCAGTCCCATCAGTCTACCCAACACCATTACGTGCCTAATGTGGATTTCCTTCATAGAAACATTGAAAATAGGTGCAGGAGGAGGCCATTCAGCCCTTCGAGCCAGCACCGCCATTCATTGTGATCATGACTGATTGTCCCCTATCAATAACCAGTGCCTGCCTTCTCCTCATATCCCTTGAACCCACTAGCCCCTAAAGCCCCTAAAGGGACGACAGATGGCGCAATGGGCTAAGTGTTCGGCTGGCAACCGGAAGGTTGCCGGTTCGAATCCCGCTTGGAGTGCATACTGTCGTTGTGTCCTTGGGCAAGACACTTCACCCACCTTTGCCTGCGTGTGAATGTGTGTGTGTGTGAATGAGTGTGAGTGATTGGTGGTGGTCGGAGGGGCCGTAGGCGCAGATTAGCAGCCACGCTTCCGTCAGTCTGCCCCAGGGCAGCTGTGGCTACAGAAGTAGCTCACCACCACAGAGTGTGACTGAGGAGTGAATGAATAATGCGATGTAAAGCGCCTTGGGTATTAGAAAGGCGCTATATAAATCCAATCCATTATTATTATTATTATTATTATCTAACTTTCTCTTAAATCCATCCAGTGATTTGGCCTCCACTGCCCTCTGTGGTAGGGAATTCCATAAATTCACAACTCTCTGGGTGAAAAAGTTTTTTCTCACCTCAGTCTTAAATGGCCTCCCCTTTATTCTAAGACTGTGGCCCCTGGTTCTGGACTCGACCAACATTGGGAACATTTTTTCTGCATCTAACTTGTCCAGTCCTTTTATAATTTTATATGTTTCTATAAGATACAAAGAGTAGGAGTAAACGGGTCCTTTTCACAATGGCAGGCAGTGACTAGTGGGGTACCGCAAGGCTCAGTGCTGGGACCCCAGCTATTTACAATTTATATTAATGATCTGGACGAGGGAATTGAAAGCAACATCTCCAAGTTTGCGGATGACACTAAGCTGGGGGGCAGTGTTAGCTGTGAGGAGGATGCTAGGAGACTGCAAGGTGACTTGGATAGGCTGGGTGAGTGGGCAAATGTTTGGCAGATGCAGTATAATGTGGATAAATGTGAGGTTATCCACTTTGGTGGCAAAAACTGGAAGGCAGACTATTATCTAAATGGTGGCCGATTAGGAAATGGGGAGATGCAGCGAGACCTGGGTGTCATGGTACACCAGTCATTGAAAGTAGGCATGCAGGTGCAGCAGGCAGTGAAGAAAGCGAATGGTATGTTGGCCTTCATAGCAAGAGGATTTGAGTATAGGAGCAGGGAGGTTCTACTGCAGTTGTACAGGGTCTTGGTGAGACCACACCTGGAGTATTGCGCACAGCTTTGTTCTCCAAATCTGAGGAAGGACATTATAGCCATAGAGGGAGTGCAGAGAAGGTTCACCAGACTGATTCCTGGGATGTCAGGACTTTCATATGAAGAAAGACTGGATAGACTTGGCTTATACTCGCTAGAATTTAGGAGATTGAGAGGGGATCTTATAGAAACGTACAAAATTCTTATGGGGTTGGACAGGCTAGATGCAGGAAGATTGTTCCCGATGTTGGGGAAGTCCAGGACAAGGGGTCACAGCTTAAGGATAAGGGGGAAATCCTTTAAGACCGAGATGAGGAAAAACGTTTTCACACAGAGAGTGGTGAATCTCTGGAACTCTCTGCCACAGAGGGTAGTTGAGGCCAGTTCATTGGCTATATTTAAGAGGGAGTTAGATGTGGCCCTTGTGGCTAAGGGGATCAGGGGGTATGGAGAGAAGGCAGGTACGGGATACTGAGTTGGATGATCAGCCATGATCATATTGAATGGCGGTGCAGGCTCGAAGGGCCGAATGGCCTATTCCTGCACCTATTTTCTATGTATCTATGTATCTATGTACCCCCTCATCCTTCTAAACTCCAGTGAATACAATCCAAGTCTTTTCATTCTTTCCTCATATGACAGTCCTGCCATCCCAGGGATCAATCTCGTGAACCTACGCTGCACTGCTTCAATCACAAGGATGTCCTTCCTCAAATTAGGAGACACAACTGTACACACTACTCCAGATGTGGTCTCACCAGAGCCCTATACAACTGCAGAAGAACCTCTTTACTCCTATACTGAAATCTTCTTGTTATGAAGGCCAACATTCCATTAGCTTTCTTCACAGCCTGCTGTACCTGCACACCAACATTCAGTGACCGGTGTACAAGGACACCCAGGTCTCGCTGCACCTCCCCGTTAACTAACCTAACCCCATTGAGATAATAATCTGCCTCCTTGTTTTTGCCGCCAAAGTGGATAACCTCACATTTATCTATATTATACTGCATCTGCCACGCATCTGCCCACTCACTCAAGCTGTCCATGTCACCCTGCAACCTCCTAACATCCTCTTCACAGCTCACACTGCCACTTCCGTTCCTCTGTCACCCCAGATCCTCTGGCCATTACTATATCAGGATCATTGTTTGTGTCCTCCTTAGTGAAGACAGATCCAAAGTACCTGTTCAACTCATCTGCCATTTCCATGTTCCCCATAATAAATTCACCTTTTTCGGTCTTCAAGGGTCCAACTTTGGTCTTAACTAATTTTATCCCCCTCACATACCTAAAGATTTTTTTACTATCCTGCTTTATATTCTTGGCTAGCTTAACTTTGTACCTCATCTTTTCTCCCCGTATTGTCTTTTGTTATCTTCTATTGCTTTTTAAACATTACCCAATCCTCTTGCTTCCCGCTCATCTTTGCTACGTTGTACTTCTTCTCTTTTATTTTTATACTCTTCCTGATGTCCCTTGTCAGCTACGGTCGCCCCTTTGTCCCCTTGGATTTTTTCTTCCTGCTACGAATGAACTAATCCTGCACCTTCTGTATTATTCCTAGAAATACCTGCCATTTGTGTTCCACTGTCATCCCTGCTATTGTGTTTATCCAGTCAACTTTGGCCAGCTCCTCCCTCATGGCTCCAAAGTCCCCTTTATTCAACTGCAACATTGACACCTCCGATCTACCTTCCTCTGCAATTGTAGATTAAACCTGACCATATTATCGTCACTACCTCCTAATGGCCCATTAACCTCGTTCCTTTATCAGATCACGTGCATTACATAACACTAAATCCAGAATTGTATTCTCCCTGGTAAGGTCCAATACAAGTTGTTCTGAGGATCCATCACAAAGGCACTCTACAAAGTCCCTTTCTTGGAGTCCAGTACCAACCTGATTTTCCCAGTCTACTTGCATCTTGAAATCTCCCATAACAACCACAGCATTACCTTTGCTACATGCAATTTTAACTCCTGATTCAACTTGTACCCCATGTCCACGCTACTGCTTGGGGGCCTGTAGATAAGTCCCACTAGGGTCTTTTTACCCTTACACTTCCTTAGTTCTATCCATACTGACTCCACTTCTCCTGTTTCAATCTCACCCCTTGCAAGGCACTGAGTTTCATTCCTCACCAACAGAGCTACCCCACCCCCTCTGCCCAACTGTCTGTCTTTTCGATAGGAGGTATACCCTTGAATATTCAGTTCCCAGCCCTGGCCCTCTTGCAGCCATGTCTCTGTTTCTGTGTGGGATAGTGTTAGTGTGCGGGGATCGCTGGTCGGCGTGGACTCGGTGGGCTGAAGGGCCTGTTTCAGTGCTGTATCTTTAAAGTAAACTAAAATGGAGTCCCACCCAGAGTAGGCAGAACCTTCCCATTGAAACACTTACTAGTTACTTGAATCCCAGTAGATTACGACACCACGTATCTGATCTCCTTTGATTCGTTGTTGGCAGGTCACAACATCAAAATCAACGTGTAAAGCAAAGAACCGCAGATGCTGATATCTGAAATAAAAATGGAAGAAAATTCAAAAAACATTCAGCAGGTCCGACAGCATTTGTGGAGAAAGAAACAGTTGAGTTTCAGATCAGAGGCCCTTCACCAGAGTAGGAAACAGCAACAAAAACAAATTGTTTTCACTTGTAGCGAGGGGTGTGGTGGATTGGTGGAACGAAGGGGATAATATCCCTGATGGGGCAAGAACAGGTGAGGAAACGTAGTATTTGGAGCCAGCAATTAGAATAAGATGGTGGGACTGTAATTATGCTCCTACAGCTTACCCCCCTTAGTCTAGTTCAGTAAAATACTGAGTCAAGCACTGGATCAACTATTCTTTATTTTTCCCAACAATCACAAACTTCCTATACGATACCTAACCACCGCGGGTCCGATCCTTGTCTCTACTCGTTCAAGCCCTTCCGCCTCGTGCGAGCAGACACCTCCAGGCAGTCACACAGTCCCAACTGCACCTCCAGAAGATCGACTCCAATCCATGTGGGGTTCACTCTTTTATAGGTCATCGGACCTTGTGGCACAAAATTAAATGGGGGTGGCAACCCCTACAAACCAATCACAAATATCGATTACATTATACAGTTATTGACAGTTCCCTAACCCAATCACAAAGTATCCCATTCCATTGCTCCAACAGAAAGTTCTAGCAGGGTCTCCGTTGACATAGTTTACATAGGTATAGAAACATTTCCCCAGGTAATAATAAACAATCTGAACAAGGCTTCATACTTTAACAAATCACAAGATAACAGAACAAACATTCTGCAACATAATTAACAGTATTTACAACTCCACCTTATCTGACCAATCCTGACCATGTGTTTGCAACACCTCTGAGCTCTTCAGCAAAGTCGTCAACATTTTAACAAAGAAAAGGACATCTGGACCTCACCTTATCCTTGACTTCCATCTAGGGTCCAGACTCATTGAAGCTGTGACTTGCAGCTTGAAACTTTTCACAGAAAGAGGCCAAGCAGGCCTTGCAAATGTAAAGATCATCCATTTTGTGACATCTCTAATTTAGCCAATAATAACAGAACAAGGAATTGCAGACCAGCCTATACTAACAGAACAATAAAACTGACGTGGATGAGATTAAACTCACCCAGAGTGTGGTTGCAATCTCGGACACGCTGCCTGAGGAGATGGTGGATGCTTGATCTTTCCCTGCAGCTGCAGGAGATGCTCCACTGCAGGAGATGCTCCAATGCAGCAGTGGCTGCTGCACAGCAGAAGCTGCTTCACTGCAGGAGGGGCTTCAATGCAGGAACTTGCTCCATTGCAAGTTAAACTGCATTGCACGAGGTGCATCACTGCAGCAGCTGCCACACAAGTCCCTGACGCTCTGGTTATTAATTATTTCATTAGTCCCGTGGACAGCTCGTGCCCTCGGCGGGAAAAGACGCCAAAAGCCGCCGAGAGCTCGAGCTGTCCTCGATGTCCCGCCGCCGGAGGGAGGGGCCGAGCGCGGAGAGCGGCGCAGGCGCACTGCCCGAGAGAGTCGGGGGAGACGCGCACGCGCGCTGACGTTGACGTTGACGTCTCCCTAAGTCCTGCCCCCCCCCACCCGCGGCGGCCACAGCCCCTCCCCCTCAGCGGCGCGGCGGCGGGAAAGCGAGGGTGGGGGGAGACGGGAGACTCGCGACGGCTTTTGGCGCCTTTTCCAGCCGCAGGCTCGAGCTGTTCACGTGACCCGCGTCTGGTTGGAGCCGCCGCTCACGTGAGGCGCCGTCAACGGCCGGGGGGAGGGAGGGGCTATAAATAGCGGGAGCGGCAGAGAGGCGGCGAGTAGTGGAGGGGGATTAGGTGTGAGGTGGAGTTTAGTCGTGAGGTGGAGTTTAGACGTGAGGTGGAGTTTAGTCGTGAGGTGGAGTTTAGTCGTGAGGTGGAGTTTAGTCGTGAGGTGAAGTTTAGTCTACGTGAGGTTTAGTTGAAGCGAGGGGTTTAATCGAAGCAAGGTTTAGTGAGGTGTGACATTTTTCTGAGGTGAGGTTTAGCTGAGGTGAAGTTTGTCGAGGTGATTGAGGGTTTAGTTGAGGTAAAGTTTAGTCGAGGCGAGGATTTAGTCGAGGTGCGAGGTTTAGTAGAGGATGTTTAGTCGAGGTGCAGTTTAGTGAGTTGAGGTTTAGGTGTGCGGTGAAGTTTAGTGAGATGTGAGGTTTAGTTGAGGTGAAGCTTAGTGAAGGCCAGGTTTTGTAGTGAGGTGTGAGGTATCGTCGAGGCGAGGGGTTTAGTCGAGGAGAAGTGAGCGTAGGTGAGGTGAGGAGAAGTGGTGTCTGAGCTCAGCAAGGGAGACCGAGGAGCTGCTGAAGGAGACGAGACCATGTCTGGGATGCAGGGTTCAGAGTTCAGACTCCAGGGAGCTTTGACATGGAGAGCGGGCAGAAGATGACGGATAAGTGTCCTCTCGGGGGCCTGAGAACGGGAATGATACTGCTGCTCCTTCTCAGACCATCACAACCCCAGGGATTGGTGTCAGTGAGGAGTGGATGAGTTCCCTGGGCTCTGGAGTGGATCACTGACATTAATATTAATCTGGGAGGCCATTCAGACCATCTCCCTCATCCTTCTAGTTGTCTGACTCCATCTGGCAACTATCCTCAGCTGTGAGGAACGAATATTAACCTGATACATTCACTCCGTTTCTCCCTCCATAGATGCTGCCTGGCTTGCTGAATATCCCTGAAATTGTATTCTTGTTTACAACCGTGGTTTTGCAGCAGACACTGGGTGCTGCTCCTGACGTCAGTGTGGGGGAAGCCCATGAAAGTCACTGTCGTCATTGCCACAAATGTAGACACTGATGTCTGTTGGCTGGAAGCTGCAATCTTGAATATTGACGGGCAACATTTTGGGTCTGGACCTTTCAGGCAGATCACGTCTGACCTGCACTTTAAATGCAGTTTCCTCTCTTACTGTGATATGGTTTATTACTTCTTGGAATCAATAATGATTTGATCTTGCTGGAATGCAATTAACAGCTGATTTCTTTCAACCCTAGAAAAAACCCTCACTATATTCTGAGGGTAGAAATATCTAATTTCTATCCTCAAGAAGTTACCTGTTAATTTTAAGTTGTGTTTCAGTATCCTGGAATTGTCCTATTTTAAATAAATAAATTATATTTTAAAATCCGTTTTGGAATTAATATCTGATGATTACAGTTTATGCACCAATGTTTGTTTTTTCAGGAAACTGACCATTTCAACGACATTGCTGACTATTTTTCCAAGGGAGTGTTTGAAGAAATAAGTGACTGGGAGCAGCTCCATTATAAGAACATGAAGCGGAATTATGAAGCCATACTTGTCATTGGTTTGTACAAAATATTATATCCTTTTTTTCCCTTTTCTATTGATGCATGCTGACATGATTTTTTTTCCCCACATGAAAACTAAATAGATATGTGCTTTCTGAGGCCAAGTCCTTGGTTAGATCCTTCCATTTCACTCCACATGTATACTTTGACAATATGTCTTAGGATATTGCACATTCCTGTTATTTGATGACTTCTATTGGTTCCTTCCTGAACACTCACAGCCATGATGACCTGGTGATCTCGGTCTGTGAAGTCAATGTCAGATCTTCCTTCAAGAAGGTGAGTTCACATCATGCACCCTGTCCAGACAGTGTTCATGGCTGAGTACTAAAAACCTGTGTCGACTAACTACTTTGAGGATTCTAGAATATCCTCAACCTCTCACATCTGTGGTCAAGGTTCAAACTTGCTCCAAGCGTGGATCCATCGTTCCCATGTTTAAGAAGACCACTGTGATCTGCCTAACTGACCACCATCTGGTAGCACTTAGATTCAGGGTAATAAAGTGCCTACAGATGTTGGTTAGGGTGCAAATCAACTCTTGCCTCACAAATGACTTGGATCCAGTTTGTTAATTGTCTCAGCTGGTCAACAGTAAATGTTATCTCATTGGCTCTGCGCTATTCTCTAGACCGTCTAGAATACATGTCAAGCAGCTATTCATCATCTATGGTTCATCATCTGAAGAAGGGTTTCGGCCCGAAACGTTACCTATTTCCTTCGCTCCATAGATGCTGCTGCACCCGCTGAGTTTCTCCAGCATTTTTGTGTACATTCATCATCTATGGCTTGGGTATTCAACACTACCATCCCCTCCAAATTTCCAGTAAGGTCCAATACCTGGTTCTCTACCTTCCTTTGCAACTGGATTCTAGAGAGAGTGGGAAACTCTGGTTGAGTGGTGCTGCAACAATAACCTCTAGCTGAACTCTTAAAGGCCTGTCTCACGAGTCTGCGGTCTATGGCGGCGAAACGGGAGGAATCTGCCGCCATAGACCGCGCACTCGTGAGAAAGTACAATTCCCGAGCCGTGCGACGGTGTTCCCAACACCGCGCGGTGCTAAAATAAAATTGACAATGTCCAAAACTAAATACTCACCGCACAACCTCCACCAGTGATGCACAAGTGCGGCACGGCCGCTCGCACGGGCCGCCGCCAGTATGGCTCGAGCGCCGTGCGTCAAACCTCCCCTGCCACAGCCTCCGCCAGTGACGCACGTGCCGCCGCCAGTGAGGCACGTGTGCTGCACGGCCGCAGGCACAGCCACCGCTACAGCGCCGCGATCAGGATGGCCGCCGCCACAGCCACCGCTGGTGAGTCACGTGCGGCGGGCCGACGTTATCGCAGTCGGCCCGCCCTTTTTTTACTTACCGCAAGCACGTGGGACCCGCCGTGTTTGAATTAACTCGGCCCCCGCGCAACATCCGTGCGGCGCTCCGGTGGATAGGCTCGACGCTCTCGCCGTTGCCGCGCGGTCCTCGCTACCGGCGACGCCGCGCTTCACCGCCGATGACCGCAAACAGGTAAGACAGAGCCTTTACCTCGGCTCAATGCATTCGACACATTGTCGCCAGTCACGGATCCAGCTTGTTCGCCGGTATCAAAGGGGAAAAACTTAAAATTATCATTTCACAAATCACAGATTCTCCACAGAGATCAATCTCAACGTCGACGAACGCGGTGGGATGAGGAATCGTTGCTGCCCACATCTGAGGGAGGGCTGATCACCCCTGCCTCCTCTCCAGAGGGAAGGATGACCTCAGCTGTGATGAGGTTGTGTCACCTGTGTCCATACAAATGCTCATTATAAACATCCATATAGATACTAACTGGGCTAAGTGGGACCTGTTGGGTCCCAGCATCACACGGGAGGGCTGGTCCCCCAACGCAGTATTCCACCTCTCCACCAATTCCAATATTGGTGGCCAGTTGGGGGGGCTTTCTGGAGTGCTTGTACGGGTGTTGTGGGCTGAAGGGACTGGTTTCCAGAGTGCTAGTATGGACATTGTGGGCCGAATGAATTATTGGGCTGGCGGCTCAATCACTCAAGCCTGTTGTGCTGGCAGCTCACTCACTCGTGGCTGGTGGGCTGGCAGTTGACGCACGGCTATTCCTTGAAATTCCATTTCAAGCAGGGTGCAAGGCCACCAAATTCAAGTGTCGTTTCTTACCACTTCAAGCAGGGTGCAAGGCCACCAAATTCAAGTGCAGTTTCATACCATTTCAAGCAGGGTGCAAGGCCACTAAAGACAGCGAGGCGTGACCTCTCCTCCATCTTACAGAGACTGAGCCACGCCGACAATTCTGTGTTTATAGTCCCTCCCCCCCTCCACCAGAAGGGGCATGGCCTTCATGGCGTGATTGACAGGAGAGAGAATCTCAACATTTTTAAAACACTGATAATTATTATATTTTTCATGCATGGGAAAAATCCTCGGCACCTGATGAGCGGAGGGGGATTCTGAGTAAGATGGGCAAAAATCACAGCCATACGTGGTAGCGTTTTTTCTAAAATCAATACAAAGCGCAAACAGAAAGTGGTCAAGATTAGACTTTTAATTATATAGAAGGCAAGGCAACTTTAATTAGGCATGGTAACTTAAATTAGGCAAGGCAACTTTAATTAGGCAAGGCAACTTTAATTAGGCAAGGCAACTTTTATTCGGCATGGCAACATTTATTAGGCAAGGCAACTTTTATTAGGCAAGGCAACATTTATTAAGCAAGGCAACTTTAATTAGGCAAGGCAACTTTAATTAGGCAAGGCAACTTTAATTAGGCAAGGCAAGTTTAATTAGGCAAGGCAACTTTAATTAAGCAACACAGCTTTAGCATTTCCAAACCAAAAGCAACACAGCTTTAGCATTTCCAAACCAAAGGCAACACAGCTTTAGCATTTCCAAACCAAAGGCAACACAGCTTTAACATTTCCAAACCAAAGGCAACACGGCTTTAGCATTTCCAAACTATATTTTCAAACCACATTAAAGGCACTGACAGGTCAGTAAAACCACTCATAATTTAGTAGACATGAGTTCAGTGTTATTCACAGCTCAGACTGAGAGACGTGACTCTCTCGCTCCGCCATCTTGTAGAGACTGACTGAGGCACTCAACACTTTCGGGTTTTATAGTCCCTCCGGAAGGGGCGTGGCCTTTTATTTTTCATCGATGGGAAAAATCTTTAAACTAGAACGGTTGGGGGGAGGGACTTAAATATAGAAAGCTAGTAGAGGCAGGAGGCAAAGAAGGGAAGCACTCAGACCCAATTTGTAGGGGAGAAAGAAGAAAAAGGTAATAAACAGAGAATAAGAGGTGGTGGGTTTCTTAAATGTGTATATTTTAATGGTAGGAGCATTGTAAGAAGGTGGATGAGCTTAGAGCCTGGACTGACACCTGGAAGTATGATGTTGTGGCGATTGCAGGATGGCTGTGATAGGAAACTAAATTTTCCAGGATTTCGTTGCTTCAAATGTGATAGAATTCGAGGGACAAGAGGTGGAGGTATTGCTTTGCTTGTCAGGGAAGATATTACAGCAGTGCCTTGGAAGAATAGATTAGAGGGCTAGTCTAGGGAGCCTATTTGGGAGGAACTGAGAAATGGGAAAGGTGTAGCAACACCTATAGGGGTGTATTATAGACCTCCTAATGGGGAGCGAGAATTGGAAGAGCGAATATGTAAGGAGATAGCAGATATTAGTAGTAAGCACAAGGTAGTGATTGTGGGAGATTTCAATTTTCCACACATAGACTGGGAAACACATTCTGTAAAAGAGCTGGATGGTTTGGAGTATGTAAAATGTGTGCAGGATAGTTTTCTTCAGCAATACACAGAGGTACCTACTAGAGAAGGGGCAGTGCTGGACCTCCTGATAGGAAATGGGACAGGTCAGGTGGCGGAGGTATGTGTTGGGGAGCACTTCGGGTCCAGTGATCACAATACCATTAGTTTCAATATAATTATGGAGAAGGTCAGAACTGGACCAAGGGTTGAGACTTTTGATTGGAGAAAGGCTAACTGAGGAGATGCGAAATGATGGAAAATGAGTGAATTGGGACATTTTGTTTTATGGGAAGGATGTAGTAGAGAAATGGAGGAAATTGAAAGGTGACATTTTAAGAGTACAGAATCTTTATGTCCCTGTTCGGTTGAAAGTAATGAGTAATAATTCGAAAGAGCCATGGTTTTCAAGGGAAAATTGGACACTTGGTTCGGAAAAAGAGAGAGATCTACAATAATTATAGGCAGCATTGAGTAAATGATGTGCTTGAGGAGTATAATGAATCTTAAGAAAGAAATTAGAAAAGTTAAAAGAAGATAGGAGGTTGCTTTGGCTGGTAAGGTGAAAGTAAATCCAAAGGGTTTCTACAGCTATATTAATAGCAAAAGGATAACGAGGGATAACATTGGTCCATTAGAGAGTCAGAGTGGACAGCTATCTGCAGAGCCAAATGAGATGGGGGAGATATTGAACAATTTATTTTCTTCGGTATTCACCAAGGTGAAGGATATTGAATTATCTGAGGTAAGGGAAACAAGTAGAGTAGATATGGAAACTATGAGGATCAAAGAAGAGGAAGTACTGACACTTTTGAACAATATAAAAGTGGATAAGTCTCCAGGTCCTGACAGGATATTCCCTCGGACAGTGAGCGAAGTTAGTGTAGAAATAGCAGGGGCTATGACAGAAATATATCAAATGTTATTAGAAACGGGAATGGTGCCGGAGGATTGGCATACTGCGCATGTTGTTCCATTGTTTAAAAAGGGTTCTAAGAGTAAACCTAGTAATTATAGACATGTCAGCTTGACGTCAGTGGTGGGCAAATTAATGGAAAGGATACTTAGAGATAATATGTATAATCATCTGGATTAACATGGTCTGATTAGGAAGAGTTAACGTGAATTTGTGCCTGGAAGGTCATGTTTGACTAATCTTCGTGAATTTTTAAAGAGGTTACTAGGGAAATTGATGAGGGTAAAGTGGTGGATGTTGTCTATATGGACTTCAATAAGTCCTTTGACAATGTTCCTCATGGAAGGTTGGTTAAGAAGGTTCAATTGTTGGGTATTAATAGTGGAGTAGCAAGATGGATTCAACAGTGGCTGAATGGGAGATACCAGAGAGGAATGGTGGATAACTATTTGTCAGGTTGGAGACCGGTGACTGGTGGGGTGCCTCAGGGATCTGTGTTGGGTCCACTGTTGTTTGTCATATACATCATGATCTGGATAATGGTGTGGTAAATTGGATTAGTAAGTATGCCGATGATGCTAAGATAGGTGGTGTTGTGGATAATGAAGTAGATTTTCAAAGTCTACAGAGAGATTTAGGCCATTTGGAAGAGTGGGCTGAAAGATGGCAGATGGAGTTTAATTCGATAACTGTGAAGTGCTACATCTTGGAAGGACAAATCAAAATAGGACGTACATGGTAAATGGTAGCGAATTGAGGAATGCAGTTGAACAGAGAGATCTAGGAATAACTGTGCATAGTTCCCTGAAGGTGGAATCTCATGTAGATAGGGTGGTAAAGAAAGCTTTTGGTGTGCTTGCCTTTATAAATAAGAGCATTGAGTATAGAAGTTGGGATCTAATGTTAAACTTGTACAAGGCATTGGTGAGGCCAATTCTGGAGTATGGTGTACAATTTTAGTCGCCAAATTATAGGAAAAATGTCAACAAAATACAGAGAGTACAGAGGAGATTTACAAGAATGTTGCCTGGGTTTCAGCACCTAAGTTACAGAGAAAGGTTGAACAAGATAGGTCTTTAATTGTTGACGTTGATATGCTTTTTTCCATTGAGAATAGGGAAGATTCAAACAAGAGGACATGATTTGAGAATTAAGGGACAAAGGTTTAGGGGTAACATGAGGGGGATCTTCTTTACTCACAAAGTGGTAGCTGTGTGGAATGACCTTCCAGTGGAAGTGGTGGAGGCAGGTTCGATGTTATCCTTTAAAAATAGATTGGATGGGTATATGGACGGGAAAGGAATGGAGGGTTATGGTCTGAGTGCAGGTAGATGGGACGAGGTGAGAGTAAGTGTTCGGCACGGACTAGAAGGGCCGCGATTGCCTGTTTCCGTGCTGTAATTGTTATATGGTTATATGGTTTAATCCTCTTGACCTGCGCAGCGGAGGGGGACTCTGAATAAGATGGCCAAAAATCACAGCCGTAAGTGCAGGGCCGGATTTAGATGAAGAGAGGCCCCAGGCTATTCCGCTTGTGAGGCCCCTCCCAATTCCCCACCCCCACGACTAGAGGAAGATTGTCCACCAGGTTGACACCGATGTGTAGCCAAGCGTGGCCAATGAGATAAGGGCTGGAAAGCTGTGCTTTTATTTTTGCGAGTGCTAGTGTTGCGTTATCGGCTTAAAACACTATTATTCTGAAATGGAGGGTAAGGAAAATTACTGAAGTGTTGTTTAGAGATTACAGTGCGTTGTGACAGCATATGTAAGAAAGGCCTATGACAGTGTCAAAAATATTATACATCAGGCCCTTACGAAGTTTTTCAAAAAAAGGGGGTGGCATGGCAGGATTACAAAAATCGTATGTGAAATAAGTGCACGCAGAGCTTATCACAAGCTCGAAGCTCAAAGACACTTGCGGCCGGGGTCCAGGGCCCACTATGGGGTTTTAGATGCTCTCTAGCGCATTTTGGTCCATATTTTGGATCATTTTTGCACCAAATTTATCACCAATATTTCAGAAATAATTTTGGTTGAGTCAAGAGTAATGAGTGCTTGGAATGGGATGTTTGGGGTCATTGTTGTATACATTTTTAAAAATCAAGAATTGAACCTGTCCTTGTTTTAATAATCAAGTTTTGCTGTAAAATGTTATGTAAAATGTTATAAAGGAGCATGCAAATACTACAAATGAAATACTGGAAGTTGTTTTAGAAAATGTTTGTGTGTTGATTTGATTGCCTGTTACGGTTCAACTGTGTTAGGGTGTGCACATTAAAAATATGATGCAAAATGAAAGGCGCAAACTATGGAATTCATATTTTTCAGTATTGTTATCAAGGAAAAGAAAGCAGTTCCAATTGTTTAAGAAGGAACTGCAGATGCTGGAATATCGAAGGTACACAAAAATGCTGGAGAAACTCAGCGGGTGCTGCAGCATCTATGGAGCGAAGGAAATAGGTGCCTATTTCCTTCGCTCCATAGATGCTGCTGCACCCGCTAAGTTTCTCCAGCATTTTTGTGTACCTTCCAAGCAGTTCCAATTGTTTGATATTATTCATATGGAGGAGAAAATATAATTGCTCTAAAACCTACCTGAATTTTGCAATCTCACTAAAGATTATCCCACTTTCCCTCTCCCCCCCTCCTTCCCCCTCCCTCTCCCACCACCTCTCCTCGTCTCTCTCCCCCTCCCACTTCTCTCTCTCCCCCCTGTCTCAACACCTCCATTCCCCTTCTCACACCCCCTCTCTCTCCCCCCCTCCCCCGTCTCTCTCCCCCTCCCTCTCCCATCTCTCAACCCCCCCTTTCACCCTCTCACATCCCCCCCTCTCTCTCTATCTCCTCTGCCTCCCCCTTACCCCCTCTCACATCCCCCTCTCTCTCCCTCATCTCTCTCTCTCCCTCCCCACCCCCCGTGGTCTCAACCTCCCTTTTACCCTCTCTCTACCCCCCTCCCGTCTCCCTCACTCTCCCATCTCTCACCCCCCCCTTTCCCCCTCTCACATTCCCCCTCGCTCTATATCTCCCCTGCCTCCCCCTTACCCCCTCTCACACCCCCTCTCTCTCCCTCCTCTCTCTCTCTCTCCCTCCCCTCCACCCGTTGTCTCAACCCTCCTTTTCCCATCTCACACCCCCCTCTCTCTCCCTCCCACGCAGCGAGGCTCCGACACCGCGCTGCAGACACCGCAGCCCTCCACCCCCCACCCCGGCCCGGAGAGACAATCAATATACAGAACGTCAGGAAATGGTCAAGATCAGACTTTTAGTAATATAGTTTATTCTCATATATTCAGACGCTCCACGGGACACGAACGTTTTCTGTTCCCTTTGAGAACCCGGCCCCCACGATCATTCCACCCACCCACAGAGAATTCCAGCGACAAGGAGACAGTTATTGGAAGTGATTAGAATAGTTTTTTTCTGGTTACTATGAACAACATGTGTGATTCACGCACAAGGTGGTGTGACAGCGCGCTGTTATCCCGTGATTTAAAATATCTAGTATTACTACACTCGGACAATATTGAGATTATATTGTGTAGAAAGGAACTGCAGATGCTGATTTGTTTCATGTGAACGCTTGGTTGTATACGGCAGCAACTGAGTTATAACATTCGCACACCCGGTTAACTCCTGAAAACGTCGGCATTACATGTATACATCTGTTCAATGTTCTACTATATTTATCACTAGACTGGGAATACTAATGTTCCATTGATATGATTAATTTCACAATGAAATTCACGGGGTATGTAACCATGTTCTTCAGCTGCTCTCGGAACTTTCTCTGGGTCAGGACATAAATAAAAGTGTTGGTGCAGGTACTCAGCACCTGGAGCATAAACGAAATTGTCTGAAGATCACTGTCCGCGAAATACTCAGCGCCTAAAACGCGCTCAGCCACAACATATACAACCACTGTACTCCACAACGCGATGAAACTGCCAGATATGCTGAAGAGCAAAACGATAGATTTCCTCCGGCTCTCCATCTGCGGATCCTTGCCATTATCGCTACTGTTGCGGCACCGGAGCAATCTGCGGACTCTACCAGAGACTAGAATGTATCTGGCAGTCAGTGAATTGAACAAGAAAAACAAAACGAACGGGAGACAAAAAGTAACAGTAAAGTACAACAACTCAAACGAAGTCCATGAAGGTGAAGTTAAGAATGATTGTGTCCAGGCACACCCTTTGGGTTTATTATCGGTAATATATACGGATTCGACTGTAAAATACCATGGTATGTTTATTAAACAGCTCAGAGCAATTATCGTTCCGATAACAACACTCGCCGTTCGCTCGGTGCAATATTTTGTTTTCAGCTTCTGACAACAAATGGCCACAAACCGGTCAAACGTGAACCCCACGGTGAACCAGACAGAGATTGTTATGGTTGCGCTGTCCAGGGCCATGTTGACGGAGCACACGGGGGTGATGGTGAAGAACGACAGCGGGAAATACATTTCAACAATAGACCTTATTATGACATCAGTGATGAGGACCATGAGGTCGGCCGCTGCCATTCCCAGCAGGTAGCGAGTGATGCATTTGGAGAGACCGCATTTTCCCCGGGACAGGATCACAATCGTCACCAAGTTAACTGCGAAAGAACGAACGAATGATGTTACAGTATGTGGCGTTCACAAAGAATACCCTCAACTGAATGGATTTCCGAGTGACATTTATTACGGAGTTTCAAGAATAAATGAAATTACAAGTCATATCATCAGTTAGATAATGAAAAAAATACGTGCACACACAGCTCACTGGATCCGGGTTTGACCCGCTCGTCTGACTCTGGCTGTCCGCCGGTTCCTTATCCAAGCGAGAGATCATTCTGTATGTTAGCTGGTCGCAACGCAGATGACAAGTGTGCAGGTGGCAGTGTATGGATCAGTGTGGGAGAATAACCTGCAGGGTTAAAGTAAATCAGAAGTTCCCCGGGAGGCTGACGGTGTTCCTGTTTGGGAATGGCAAAACTAGATAGACCTTATTCTTACCTAAAGATAAATGTCGTAATTGTAGCAGATTGCACAGAGAGCGGTGGAGTCATTCCGCGTGTAAACGGGCTCTTCGGCCCATCTTACCCATGCCCCATCTACTCTTGTTCCAACTGCGCATGATTGGCCCAGATCCTTCTAAACCTTTCCTATCAATGTATCCATCCAATATTGGGTCAATAATCACAACCGGCAACCAGTTTGGTAAAGACCACAGCCTGTAACTGGGGCAATAACAGTTCAATTTAAAATTGTTCCACAGCTTGCAGTCCTGCATAGGTTAGACTAATTTCAAAGTATTATTACCCCGCAATTTACCTGCTATTCTCCACTGCCTCTACACTCTGCCCAGTAGCCACCGCACATTTATCCTGGCCAGTGTGGAACTTCCTTCACACCACACAATCTAACTGCACCTTCACCCACCCCAGTCTTCCCAACATATTCCCTCTGCTGTGTCCACCGCACACTCAACCTACCCAGTCTTCAACCTCCCTCTCTCACTGCGCCCAGTCCCCACTGGGCTTCCCTTGCCGTGTCTCCACTGCGCCTTGACCCTGCCGAGTACCAACCGCACCGTCGCACTCCCCCTACCGGGTCCCCACTGCACCTTGACCCTGCCGAGTACCAACCGCACCGTCACTCTTCCCCCTGCCCTGTCCCCATTGTACATAACACCCTGCTCAGTACCTATCGCAGCTTCCTCCTGCACAGACTTCGCCCGCCTTCACCTTGCACATGCTCCACTGTTCCATCACCGTGCCGATCCCCCACTGCACTTTCACCCGGCCCAGCTCTTAATCCTTTGGTTCGTTTATACGTTTGCAAATAACACCAAGATTGCTGAGTTGGCGGTCAGTGAATAATCTTGTAAACGCACACAGCAGAATAGAGATCAGCTACAGCAATGGACGGCGAATTGACGGATGGTGTTACATTTGAGTTGTGCGAGGTCTCATGGGAGGTCGAACATGGGGAGGGGGGACATACCATGACCATTTATCAGCGTTGATTAACGGAGGTACCTTGAGGCCAAGTCCAGAACGCACTGAAGGTAGCGACACATGTAGATAGCGTGGCAAAGAGGCACGTGGCATATTTGCCGACATTGATCAGCACATTCAGTATACGATTTAGGGTATTGTGGTGCTGCGCCATTGACAGCATTTGGGGTATTACGTGCCGTTCTGGTCGCCCCATTACAGGAAGGGTGTGAAGCTTTTAGAGAGGGTGCAAAGGTTATAAGAATGATGCCTAGATTAAGGGGTATTGGCTACAGGGAGAGGTGGGAGAGAACTGGATTGCTACTTTTCTGGAACGCTGAAGGCTGACAGAAGAATAGAAAACAGGAACCTTTTTCCAGGATGGAAAAATCAAATACTAGTGGGAAGAGCTTTATGAAGGGCATTTTTTATACACAAAGGCTGAGTGAATGGAACACGCTGCCAGGGTGGGGGTTTGTACTGGTTTTGGGGCCAGAAGGAAAGTGTTTTTTCAGCGACTTTTGATTTGCAGAGAATGGAAGGATATGGGTTATGCGTAGGCAGATAGGAGTTGGCCTTGGCATCATGTTCGACACGGACATTGTGGACCGAATGATCTGTTTTGTATTGTACTGTTCTATGATCTATGTATTGTTTTAAATTATTTCCTGTCACCAACGTACCATTGGAACAACTTTGTATCCAATTCTTCCCAACTTGATCCTGTGAGCGCTAACCTTCCAGGTCAGTCTGCCATGCGGACCTTGTGAACGTAATAGCTAAACTACTAAAGTACATATAGACAACGTCTGCTGCCCTGCCCAAGTCAATTATTTTGATGATATATTCGAAATGTTCAATCCTATTCTCGAGACACAGTTTCTCGGAAACAGTCGTGCTGTCCATTTATAATCAGTGTATAATCATAGCAATTGCGTTCTTCCTACAATGTGGTGACCAGTGGTGCCCACGGAAGTGCAGATGTGGGCTAGTGAACATTATATAAAGCTGTACCCCAACACTCTGCTCTTGGTTTGTTGATGCGGCAAGTAAAATAAAATGTCACATACACATTCAATGCCAACTGAACCACCTATATTGCCGCCTCCGAAGATCTTTGGGCTTGTACACCATCGTGTTCGAAAGATAATCCCTGCTAGGAGCCTATCCTATGCCCAATGCATACCCCAGCTTCACCCGACTTATTAGTGAATGGAAAAACTCAGAAAACAGTTGGTAGGTGTAAGGGATGTTGATGTTGATGTGTACCAAGTGCAGAAGATTGGGACGTCTCCGTGGAGACGGTCATGGTATGGTATGCATTTCTGTAGAGGGACTTCTCCGATCAACCAGTTGCAAGTACAGTAACAATTTATTCGCAGAAAACTTCTCACGTGTATGTGGACCATTTGGCTCATTGTGTCTGTGCCGAGCAATCGGGCTTTGCAACGTGGGTGTATAATATTCTAGATCAGTGTTTTCATTTTACGTCCGAGGGTTTACATGTAAGTTAAGTCTTTCCTCTTCCAGACTTTCATGCAGACAGTTCTGGACCGTTCGCGACATCTGAATCCATTTATTATCAGCATCCATCTCCTCTGGAAATGCCTGCTCTCTGCCACATAAACTGTTTCCCATTCAAGTTGTTCCGCCTACCCAACCATTCTTAATCGCCTCAACTCCACTCAGCAGTGCAAAGCACCAGAGGTGCAGTGTGCTGACAAAACCTACACACAATGCTCAAACAGCAACCTGACTGGTGATTTACGTGGAATCGTCAAACAGAAGATCACAGCTCTGGGAAAAGATGTATAAAATGTATTTTTTTCAAATACCCGATTGTCCTGCCTTGTTAACCCCGGTTCAATTTGGACACAAAAGCTGGTTGGCAGAATAATTTACTTGGATGCGGTACGAAGCTAGAAACGCATAAAATACATGTCCGTCGGCTCACAGATTCAGGTGTCAAAAGTCAAGCATACATTTCCACGAAACCAGAGTTCAGCGACATTAACACCAATTCACCTCAAATACTATTAGTCATCCCCTGGAACACTTGTAACTTACAGCAACGAATTATCGACCAAACTGCACATGTTGGGTCGGGGAAGGAAAGCGCAGCAAATTGAGGAAACAGATGCGTTCACGAACAGAATGCGTAGACATTATAAAAAGCAGTGCTCGTTCGCTTGAGCTGTGAGACCACAGAGCTACCAGCTACATTACTGTACCGACTATGGAAACATAACATTCAGAACCAGACACTGAAGCCAGTCATAACTAGTAAGGCACACGTCTGGATTGCACACGCTTGTACAAGAACCAAAATCAACAAATCTCAGACGAGCTGCAACACCGCACATTCTCAGTGAAACGAAGGTTAAATTATGAAATTGTAACATGCCAGCATCGGGAAATCTGAGACGTGCAGAATAATCAGCAACACTCAGCTAACAATGAGTGACCACGGGGACCTGAACTACGAACCCAGAATCCTGCTGTGACATACATATTACCACGCAACATCCCATCCAATTGCCTTTCCTGCAGCTCACTGCAGTGGTCAACCCCAGCCTCAGTGTCCTGCAGCTCACATCTATTCCCAAATGGGACACATGCTGCCTTTTGACACTGAGAACGGTCACAGAGCCGGACATCCTCACCACACACCACGTTGGCAGCACCGCCACTACTTGGAGCGGCAACGATTCAACAACCTCTCTGCAATCAGTTGGTGCGAGGGTTATGGACCGGCGGGGTTCTCCTCACAGAGCAACGTGACGGGGAACAGAAACAGACGCGCGTTGGGCCGATACCCTTGCTCCCGGCGTAGTATACAGTTCTGATCTCAGGTTGGGGCAAAGCATAGTATGGCCGTCCGAAGGGCGGTGCGTAGGGTGCGACCGCGCCCCCATTTGTCCCCCCAGAGTAATAAAAATCCCGGGGAAATAATTTTTAAATTTTTTTTTTTTAATCGGAAATTCTGGTTCCGGCCGCTGGATGATTTGGGAAAAAATGCGTCCATCCGCGACAGCGCAGTTGGGGAAGCGACGCTAAATGACGCCGTCTCTCAGCGCGTGCGCAGTGGGCCCTGCGGGAGCACACTGCCATTTGCACTCCACACATTGAGCTCGATGCCTCGTGTCGTCTACTCCAGGTAAGTAGTGGTATATTGCGTTGCAGGAGGGGGAGTTTTTTTATCCTTGGTTCAAACTACCCATGAGGGGGTCTAAACTGGCCCGCGGGATAAGGGAGTGCCCATTTCTCCGGGCCCGGGGGGGGGGGGGTGCGGTGAATGCCCGCCCGGTCCAGCGTCTCCATCCGCGGTGTCTGAGCCTCACCAGCGCAGTTGGGGAAGCGACGATTACAAAAATCGTATGTGAAATAAGTGCACGCAGAGCTTATCACAAGCTCGAAGCTCAAAGACACTTGCGGCCGGGGTCCAGGGCCCACTATGGGGTTTTAGATGCTCTCTAGCGCATTTTGGTCCATATTTTGGATCATTTTTGCACCAAATTTATCACCAATATTTCAGAAATAATTTTGGTTGAGTCAAGAGTAATGAGTGCTTGGAATGGGATGTTTGGGGTCATTGTTGTATACATTTTTAAAAATCAAGAATTGAACCTGTCCTTGTTTTAATAATCAAGTTTTGCTGTAAAATGTTATGTAAAATGTTATAAAGGAGCATGCAAATACTACAAATGAAATACTGGAAGTTGTTTTAGAAAATGTTTGTGTGTTGATTTGATTGCCTGTTACGGTTCAACTGTGTTAGGGTGTGCACATTAAAAATATGATGCAAAATGAAAGGCGCAAACTATGGAATTCATATTTTTCAGTATTGTTATCAAGGAAAAGAAAGCAGTTCCAATTGTTTAAGAAGGAACTGCAGATGCTGGAATATCGAAGGTACACAAAAATGCTGGAGAAACTCAGCGGGTGCTGCAGCATCTATGGAGCGAAGGAAATAGGTGCCTATTTCCTTCGCTCCATAGATGCTGCTGCACCCGCTAAGTTTCTCCAGCATTTTTGTGTACCTTCCAAGCAGTTCCAATTGTTTGATATTATTCATATGGAGGAGAAAATATAATTGCTCTAAAACCTACCTGAATTTTGCAATCTCACTAAAGATTATCCCACTTTCCCTCTCCCCCCCTCCTTCCCCCTCCCTCTCCCACCACCTCTCCTCGTCTCTCTCCCCCTCCCACTTCTCTCTCTCCCCCCTGTCTCAACACCTCCATTCCCCTTCTCACACCCCCTCTCTCTCCCCCCCTCCCCCGTCTCTCTCCCCCTCCCTCTCCCATCTCTCAACCCCCCCCTTTCACCCTCTCACATCCCCCCCTCTCTCTCTATCTCCTCTGCCTCCCCCTTACCCCCTCTCACATCCCCCTCTCTCTCCCTCATCTCTCTCTCTCCCTCCCCACCCCCCGTGGTCTCAACCTCCCTTTTACCCTCTCTCTACCCCCCTCCCGTCTCCCTCACTCTCCCATCTCTCACCCCCCCCTTTCCCCCTCTCACATTCCCCCTCGCTCTATATCTCCCCTGCCTCCCCCTTACCCCCTCTCACACCCCCTCTCTCTCCCTCCTCTCTCTCTCTCTCCCTCCCCTCCACCCGTTGTCTCAACCCTCCTTTTCCCATCTCACACCCCCCTCTCTCTCCCTCCCACGCAGCGAGGCTCCGACACCGCGCTGCAGACACCGCAGCCCTCCACCCCCCACCCCGGCCCGGAGAGACAATCAATATACAGAACGTCAGGAAATGGTCAAGATCAGACTTTTAGTAATATAGTTTATTCTCATATATTCAGACGCTCCACGGGACACGAACGTTTTCTGTTCCCTTTGAGAACCCGGCCCCCACGATCATTCCACCCACCCACAGAGAATTCCAGCGACAAGGAGACAGTTATTGGAAGTGATTAGAATAGTTTTTTTCTGGTTACTATGAACAACATGTGTGATTCACGCACAAGGTGGTGTGACAGCGCGCTGTTATCCCGTGATTTAAAATATCTAGTATTACTACACTCGGACAATATTGAGATTATATTGTGTAGAAAGGAACTGCAGATGCTGATTTGTTTCATGTGAACGCTTGGTTGTATACGGCAGCAACTGAGTTATAACATTCGCACACCCGGTTAACTCCTGAAAACGTCGGCATTACATGTATACATCTGTTCAATGTTCTACTATATTTATCACTAGACTGGGAATACTAATGTTCCATTGATATGATTAATTTCACAATGAAATTCACGGGGTATGTAACCATGTTCTTCAGCTGCTCTCGGAACTTTCTCTGGGTCAGGACATAAATAAAAGTGTTGGTGCAGGTACTCAGCACCTGGAGCATAAACGAAATTGTCTGAAGATCACTGTCCGCGAAATACTCAGCGCCTAAAACGCGCTCAGCCACAACATATACAACCACTGTACTCCACAACGCGATGAAACTGCCAGATATGCTGAAGAGCAAAACGATAGATTTCCTCCGGCTCTCCATCTGCGGATCCTTGCCATTATCGCTACTGTTGCGGCACCGGAGCAATCTGCGGACTCTACCAGAGACTAGAATGTATCTGGCAGTCAGTGAATTGAACAAGAAAAACAAAACGAACGGGAGACAAAAAGTAACAGTAAAGTACAACAACTCAAACGAAGTCCATGAAGGTGAAGTTAAGAATGATTGTGTCCAGGCACACCCTTTGGGTTTATTATCGGTAATATATACGGATTCGACTGTAAAATACCATGGTATGTTTATTAAACAGCTCAGAGCAATTATCGTTCCGATAACAACACTCGCCGTTCGCTCGGTGCAATATTTTGTTTTCAGCTTCTGACAACAAATGGCCACAAACCGGTCAAACGTGAACCCCACGGTGAACCAGACAGAGATTGTTATGGTTGCGCTGTCCAGGGCCATGTTGACGGAGCACACGGGGGTGATGGTGAAGAACGACAGCGGGAAATACATTTCAACAATAGACCTTATTATGACATCAGTGATGAGGACCATGAGGTCGGCCGCTGCCATTCCCAGCAGGTAGCGAGTGATGCATTTGGAGAGACCGCATTTTCCCCGGGACAGGATCACAATCGTCACCAAGTTAACTGCGAAAGAACGAACGAATGATGTTACAGTATGTGGCGTTCACAAAGAATACCCTCAACTGAATGGATTTCCGAGTGACATTTATTACGGAGTTTCAAGAATAAATGAAATTACAAGTCATATCATCAGTTAGATAATGAAAAAAATACGTGCACACACAGCTCACTGGATCCGGGTTTGACCCGCTCGTCTGACTCTGGCTGTCCGCCGGTTCCTTATCCAAGCGAGAGATCATTCTGTATGTTAGCTGGTCGCAACGCAGATGACAAGTGTGCAGGTGGCAGTGTATGGATCAGTGTGGGAGAATAACCTGCAGGGTTAAAGTAAATCAGAAGTTCCCCGGGAGGCTGACGGTGTTCCTGTTTGGGAATGGCAAAACTAGATAGACCTTATTCTTACCTAAAGATAAATGTCGTAATTGTAGCAGATTGCACAGAGAGCGGTGGAGTCATTCCGCGTGTAAACGGGCTCTTCGGCCCATCTTACCCATGCCCCATCTACTCTTGTTCCAACTGCGCATGATTGGCCCAGATCCTTCTAAACCTTTCCTATCAATGTATCCATCCAATATTGGGTCAATAATCACAACCGGCAACCAGTTTGGTAAAGACCACAGCCTGTAACTGGGGCAATAACAGTTCAATTTAAAATTGTTCCACAGCTTGCAGTCCTGCATAGGTTAGACTAATTTCAAAGTATTATTACCCCGCAATTTACCTGCTATTCTCCACTGCCTCTACACTCTGCCCAGTAGCCACCGCACATTTATCCTGGCCAGTGTGGAACTTCCTTCACACCACACAATCTAACTGCACCTTCACCCACCCCAGTCTTCCCAACATATTCCCTCTGCTGTGTCCACCGCACACTCAACCTACCCAGTCTTCAACCTCCCTCTCTCACTGCGCCCAGTCCCCACTGGGCTTCCCTTGCCGTGTCTCCACTGCGCCTTGACCCTGCCGAGTACCAACCGCACCGTCGCACTCCCCCTACCGTGTCCCCACTGCACCTTGACCCTGCCGAGTACCAACCGCACCGTCACTCTTCCCCCTGCCCTGTCCCCATTGTACATAACACCCTGCTCAGTACCTATCGCAGCTTCCTCCTGCACAGACTTCGCCCGCCTTCACCTTGCACATGCTCCACTGTTCCATCACCGTGCCGATCCCCCACTGCACTTTCACCCGGCCCAGCTCTTAACCCTTTGGTTCGTTTATACGTTTGCAAATAACACCAAGATTGCTGAGTTGGCGGTCAGTGAATAATCTTGTAAACGCACACAGCAGAATAGAGATCAGCTACAGCAATGGACGGCGAATTGACGGATGGTGTTACATTTGAGTTGTGCGAGGTCTCATGGGAGGTCGAACATGGGGAGGGGGGACATACCATGACCATTTATCAGCGTTGATTAACGGAGGTACCTTGAGGCCAAGTCCAGAACGCACTGAAGGTAGCGACACATGTAGATAGCGTGGCAAAGAGGCACGTGGCATATTTGCCGACATTGATCAGCACATTCAGTATACGATTTAGGGTATTGTGGTGCTGCGCCATTGACAGCATTTGGGGTATTACGTGCCGTTCTGGTCGCCCCATTACAGGAAGGGTGTGAAGCTTTTAGAGAGGGTGCAAAGGTTATAAGAATGATGCCTAGATTAAGGGGTATTGGCTACAGGGAGAGGTGGGAGAGAACTGGATTGCTACTTTTCTGGAACGCTGAAGGCTGACAGAAGAATAGAAAACAGGAACCTTTTTCCAGGATGGAAAAATCAAATACTAGTGGGAAGAGCTTTATGAAGGACATTTTTTATACACAAAGGCTGAGTGAATGGAACACGCTGCCAGGGTGGGGGTTTGTACTGGTTTTGGGGCCAGAAGGAAAGTGTTTTTTCAGCGACTTTTGATTTGCAGAGAATGGAAGGATATGGGTTATGCGTAGGCAGATAGGAGTTGGCCTTGGCATCATGTTCGACACGGACATTGTGGACCGAATGATCTGTTTTGTATTGTACTGTTCTATGATCTATGTATTGTTTTAAATTATTTCCTGTCACCAACGTACCATTGGAACAACTTTGTATCCAATTCTTCCCAACTTGATCCTGTGAGCGCTAACCTTCCAGGTCAGTCTGCCATGCGGACCTTGTGAACGTAATAGCTAAACTACTAAAGTACATATAGACAACGTCTGCTGCCCTGCCCAAGTCAATTATTTTGATGATATATTCGAAATGTTCAATCCTATTCTCGAGACACAGTTTCTCGGAAACAGTCGTGCTGTCCATTTATAATCAGTGTATAATCATAGCAATTGCGTTCTTCCTACAATGTGGTGACCAGTGGTGCCCACGGAAGTGCAGATGTGGGCTAGTGAACATTATATAAAGCTGTACCCCAACACTCTGCTCTTGGTTTGTTGATGCGGCAAGTAAAATAAAATGTCACATACACATTCAATGCCAACTGAACCACCTATATTGCCGCCTCCGAAGATCTTTGGGCTTGTACACCATCGTGTTCGAAAGATAATCCCTGCTAGGAGCCTATCCTATGCCCAATGCATACCCCAGCTTCACCCGACTTATTAGTGAATGGAAAAACTCAGAAAACAGTTGGTAGGTGTAAGGGATGTTGATGTTGATGTGTACCAAGTGCAGAAGATTGGGACGTCTCCGTGGAGACGGTCATGGTATGGTATGCATTTCTGTAGAGGGACTTCTCCGATCAACCAGTTGCAAGTACAGTAACAATTTATTCGCAGAAAACTTCTCACGTGTATGTGGACCATTTGGCTCATTGTGTCTGTGCCGAGCAATCGGGCTTTGCAACGTGGGTGTATAATATTCTAGATCAGTGTTTTCATTTTACGTCCGAGGGTTTACATGTAAGTTAAGTCTTTCCTCTTCCAGACTTTCATGCAGACAGTTCTGGACCGTTCGCGACATCTGAATCCATTTATTATCAGCATCCATCTCCTCTGGAAATGCCTGCTCTCTGCCACATAAACTGTTTCCCATTCAAGTTGTTCCGCCTACCCAACCATTCTTAATCGCCTCAACTCCACTCAGCAGTGCAAAGCACCAGAGGTGCAGTGTGCTGACAAAACCTACACACAATGCTCAAACAGCAACCTGACTGGTGATTTACGTGGAATCGTCAAACAGAAGATCACAGCTCTGGGAAAAGATGTATAAAATGTATTTTTTTCAAATACCCGATTGTCCTGCCTTGTTAACCCCGGTTCAATTTGGACACAAAAGCTGGTTGGCAGAATAATTTACTTGGATGCGGTACGAAGCTAGAAACGCATAAAATACATGTCCGTCGGCTCACAGATTCAGGTGTCAAAAGTCAAGCATACATTTCCACGAAACCAGAGTTCAGCGACATTAACACCAATTCACCTCAAATACTATTAGTCATCCCCTGGAACACTTGTAACTTACAGCAACGAATTATCGACCAAACTGCACATGTTGGGTCGGGGAAGGAAAGCGCAGCAAATTGAGGAAACAGATGCGTTCACGAACAGAATGCGTAGACATTATAAAAAGCAGTGCTCGTTCGCTTGAGCTGTGAGACCACAGAGCTACCAGCTACATTACTGTACCGACTATGGAAACATAACATTCAGAACCAGACACTGAAGCCAGTCATAACTAGTAAGGCACACGTCTGGATTGCACACGCTTGTACAAGAACCAAAATCAACAAATCTCAGACGAGCTGCAACACCGCACATTCTCAGTGAAACGAAGGTTAAATTATGAAATTGTAACATGCCAGCATCGGGAAATCTGAGACGTGCAGAATAATCAGCAACACTCAGCTAACAATGAGTGACCACGGGGACCTGAACTACGAACCCAGAATCCTGCTGTGACATACATATTACCACGCAACATCCCATCCAATTGCCTTTCCTGCAGCTCACTGCAGTGGTCAACCCCAGCCTCAGTGTCCTGCAGCTCACATCTATTCCCAAATGGGACACATGCTGCCTTTTGACACTGAGAACGGTCACAGAGCCGGACATCCTCACCACACACCACGTTGGCAGCACCGCCACTACTTGGAGCGGCAACGATTCAACAACCTCTCTGCAATCAGTTGGTGCGAGGGTTATGGACCGGCGGGGTTCTCCTCACAGAGCAACGTGACGGGGAACAGAAACAGACGCGCGTTGGGCCGATACCCTTGCTCCCGGCGTAGTATACAGTTCTGATCTCAGGTTGGGGCAAAGCATAGTATGGCCGTCCGAAGGGCGGTGCGTAGGGTGCGACCGCGCCCCCATTTGTCCCCCCAGAGTAATAAAAATCCCGGGGAAATAATTTTAAAATTTTTTTTTTTTAATCGGAAATTCTGGTTCCGGCCGCTGGATGATTTGGGAAAAAATGCGTCCATCCGCGACAGCGCAGTTGGGGAAGCGACGCTAAATGACGCCGTCTCTCAGCGCGTGCGCAGTGGGCCCTGCGGGAGCACACTGCCATTTGCACTCCACACATTGAGCTCGATGCCTCGTGTCGTCTACTCCAGGTAAGTAGTGGTATATTGCGTTGCAGGAGGGGGAGTTTTTTTATCCTTGGTTCAAACTACCCATGAGGGGGTCTAAACTGGCCCGCGGGATAAGGGAGTGCCCATTTCTCCGGGCCCGGGGGGGGGGGGTGCGGTGAATGCCCGCCCGGTCCAGCGTCTCCATCCGCGGTGTCTGAGCCTCACCAGCGGCCAGCTCGGCGACCTGGAGACCGTTTTCCCGTCGCCGGGCGGGAGTGGCTGAATCTGAACCCAGCGGCTGTAACCCCAACACCAGACGCCGCTGCGGCGGGGCCCGCTCCCCTCGCCTCCCCCCGCCGCCGTGGCCCAAGCCATCTTCCCCCCACGCCATCCCCGCTGCGCCACGCCACCCCCGCTGGACCACGGCACCCCCGCTGGGCCCACGCCACCCCCGCTGGCCTACGCACCCCCACTGGGCTCACGCCACCCCCACTGACCCCCGCTAGGCCCACGCCACCCCCACTGACCCCCACTGGGCCCACGCCACCCCCGCTGGGCCCACGCCACCCCCGCTGGGCCCACGCCACCCCCACTGGATCCACGCCTTTCCCGCTGGGCCCACGCCACCCCCGCTGGGCCCACGCCATCCCCGCAGGGCCGCCGCAACCCCCGCAGCGCCCACGCCACCCCCGCTGGGCCCACGCCACCTTCATCGCCCCTCGCTCGCTGGGCCACTGCTGGGCCCGCGCCACCTTCATCTTCGCCCCCCCGCCAGAAAGAGGGGGGTGTGGGAGGGAGAGAGAGAGAGGGGAAGGGAGGGAAATTAAGGTAGGTTTTAGAGCTATTATATTTCTCCTCCATATGAATAATTTTAAACAATATCAAATAATATCAAACAGTTAGAACTGCTTTCTTTTCCTTGATAGCAATACTGAAAAATATGAATTCCAAAGTTTGTGACATAAATATACATTTTAATGAGATCATTATATACAGTTGTAACATTTCCATTTCGAGATCGGGGGCGGGGGTGGGGGGAATTATGCGTCAAGTCGATAACCTAATCGTTAAAGAGTAAAAAGATAGCCGAATCGATAAAAAGCTGAGAAGAGGAAACAGAGCTGCCAAGGAAAGGTACTCTGAGAAGTTGAGGACCAAGTTCTCAGCTGGTGACTCTTCGTCAGTTTGGAAGGGCATGCAAGAAATCACCAGCTATAAGAGGAAAGCCACCCGCTCTTTGGACAATCGTCAGCTGACGAACAAGCTGAATGAGCTTTACTGCATGTTTGAAAATCAGAAACGTAACCCTCCCCAACAAACACAGCCAGACCCCAGCCTGCAAAGAATGGACCCTGCACCCTCTCCTTCCCATTCACCACTTCACTCCTACTTAAGGCAAGACTCTAGTTAAAAGAGTGGACCCTTTCCCACCCCAACCAACACTTCACACCCAGTTACTCATTTTAACCAGTCCCTGCAAAGATGTACTGTCCCTGCCTGCTTCAAAGTCTCCACTATTGTCCCTGTACCCCAAAAGGTAAGGATTACTGGTCACAATGACTACAGGCTTGTCGCATTGACCTCTGTAGTCATGAAGACCGTTGAAAGGCTTGTGCTGGCCAAGCTGAAAAATATCACAATCCCTCTGCTGGACCCTCTGCATTTTGCATATTGGCCCAATAGATTTGTGGATGACGTAGTCAATCTGGGCCTGCACTTCCTCCTCCAGCACCTAGACCGCCAGGGGACCTATGCGAGGATTTTTTTGTTGATTTTAGCTCTGCATTCAACACCATTGTGCCAGATCTACTGCGCTCCAAACTTTCTAATTGATTTAGATCCTGCTGCAATCTTTCACAACCATCTTCACTATATGCAAAACCAATCACTTCTCTATCATCAGCAAACGTGCTACTCTTGCCCTGTTCTGTGAGGTTTCACTGAGTGCTGGAGTAACTCACCGGGTCAGGCTGAGTATAGAGGTTGGGAGGTCATGTTACAATTGCATAAGGAGGTGGTGAGGCCGCATTCAGAGTATTGTATTCCGTTCTGGGCACCATGTTATAGGAAAGATGTCATCAAACTGGAAAGGGTACAGTGAAGATTTACGAGGATGTTGCCAGGCCTAGAGGGCCAGAGCTACAGGGAGAGGTTGTGTAGGCTGGGACTCTATTTCATGGAACACAGGAGGATAAGAGATGATCTAATAGAGGTGTATAAAAGCATGATTTGAATAGATATGTTTGAGTCTTTTGCCCAGAGTAGATGAATCGAGCAGAGGACATACGTTTAAGGTGATGGGCAAAAGATTTAATAGGAATCTGAGGGGTATGTTTTTCACACAAAGGGTGGTACGTGTATGGGACAAGCTGCCAGAGGAGGTAGTTGAGGCGGGGACTATCGCAACATTTAAGAAACAGTTAGACAGGTACATGGATAGGACAGGTTCGGAAGGATATGGATCAAACGTGGGTAGGTGGGACTAGTGCAGATGGGACATGCTGGGCCAAAGGGCATGTTCCCACACTGTATCACTCTATGACTCTATCTATCTTTCCCTCTCATACCCATTCTCCTGCCTTCTCCCCATTACCTCTGACACCAGTATCAATCAAGAATCTATCAATCTCCTCCTGAAAAATGTCCATTGACGACCTCCACAGCTGTCTGTGGCAATGAATTCCACAGTTCACCACCCTCTGACGTAAGAAATTCCTGCTCATCTCCTTCCTAAAGGAATGTCTTTTAATTCCGAGGCTGTGGCCACTGGTCCTAGACTCTCCCACTAGTGGAAACATCCTCTTCACATCCACTCGATCCAGGTTTTTACCAGGCTGGGACAGACGGCAACAGCTTCACACCGTGTCCAAAAGCTTGTGTCCTGACCTGCATCACCCAAGGCAGCAGAGACGTTATAGGAGAGGGCAAGAACCGTCACAAAGTAGCTCACGATGGTTTGGGTAACATTCAGGAATGTCTATGCATGTCACATCATGAATATTACTGAAGAAGGGTCTTGACCCGAAATATAATCTATACCTTTTCTCCAGAGATTCTGCCTGACCCACTGAGTTACTCCAGCACTCTGTGAAACGTCACCTATCCATGTTCTCCACAGATGCTGCCTGACCCACTCAGTTACTCCAGCACTCTGTGAAACGTCACCTATCCATGTTCTCCACAGATGCTGCCTGACCCACTGAGTTAATCCAGCACTCTGTGAAACGGCACCTATCCATGTTCTCCACAGATGCTGCCTGACCCACTGAGTTTCTCCAGCACTTTGTGTCTATTTTGTCTTCACCCATCTGCCCAAGCCCACTCTCCCCTCTCCTTCCCTATGTTCATTTCCACCCATAAACCTCTCTCTGCCTTTACATTCCACTCCTCTTTCAAATCTGCTCTACTTATCTACATGCATTTTTCTTCTTAACCTTTTAGTCATAGAATGAGGCAGTGTGGAACCAAGCCCTTCAGCCCAACTTGCCCACACCGACCAACATGTCCCATCTAGACAAGTCCCACACACGCGTTCGGCCCATATCCATCTAAATCTGTCCAAATGTCTCTTAAACATTAGGATAGTCCCACTTAACTACCTCTTCTGGCAACTCGTTCCATACACACACCACCCTTTGTGTGAAAAAGCTCTCAGATTCCTCTTAATTTCTGAAATATTGGTCATAGATTTGGTGCAAAAATGCTCCAAAATAAGGCTCAGAATGCATCGGAGAGCATCTAAAACCCCTGAGCTTCCTAGACACTGGCATCGAGGGATTCACGCTTCACGCTCGTGATGTGCGCAGCGCGCACGTTATTTCATATTATTTTATTTGTAATCCTGTCATGCTATTCTAGACTGGGTATTGAGTAATAAGGATGGGTTAGTTAGCAGTCTTGTTGTGCGTGCCCCCTTGGGCAAGAGTGACCATAATATGGTTGAGTTCTTCATTAGGATGGAGAGTGACATTGTTAATTCAGAAACAACGGTTCTGAACTTAAAGAAAGGTAACTTTGAGTGTATGAGACGTGAATTGGCCAAGATTGACTGGCAATTAGTTCTAAAAGGGTTGACGGTGGATATGCAATGGAAGGCATTTAAAGACTGCATGGATGAACTACAAAAATTGTTCACCCCAGTTTGGCAAAACAATAAATCAGGGAAGGTAGTGCATCCGTGGATAACAAGAGAAATCAGGGATAGTATCAAAGCAAAAGATGATGCGTACAAATTAGCCAGAAAAAGCAGCATATCAGAGGACTGGGAGAAATTCGGAGACCCGCAGAGGGGGACAAAGGGCTTAATTAGGAAAGGGAAAATAGATTATGAAAGAAAACTGGCAGGGAACATAAAAACTGACTGCAAAAGTTTTTATAGATATGTGAAGAGAAAGAGATTAGTTAAAACAAATGTAGGTCCCTTGCAGTCAGAAACAGGTGAATTGATCATGGGGAACAAGGATATGGCGGACCAATTGAATAACTACTTTGGTTCCGTCTTCACTAAGGAAGACATAAATAATCTGCCGGAAATAGCAGGGGACCGCCGGTCAAAGGAGATGGAGGAACTGAGTGAAATCCAGGTTAGTCGGGAAGTGGTGTTGGGTAAATTGAATGGATTAAAGGCCGATAAATCACCAGGGCCAGATAGGCTGCATCCCAGAGTACTTAAGGAAGTAGCTCCAGAAATAGTGGATGCATTAGTGATAATTTTTCAAAACTCTTTAGATTCTGGAGTAGTTCCTGAGGAATGGAGGGTAGCAAACGTAACCCGACTTTTTAAGAAGGGAGGGAGAGAGAAAACGGGGAATTACAGACCAGTTAGTCTAACATCGGTAGTAGGGAAACTGCTAGAGTCAGTTATTAAAGATGGGATAGCAGCACATTTGGAAAGTGGTGAAATCATTGGACAAAGTCAGCATGGATTTACGAAAGGTAAATCATGTCTGACGAATCTGATTGAGGCTGCAACTAGGAGAGTGGATAGGGGAGAACCAGTGGATGTGTTGTATCTGGACTTTCAAAAGGCTTTCGACAAGGTCCCACATAAGAGATTAGTATACAAACTTAAAGCACACGGTATTGGGGGTTCAGTATTGATGTGGATAGAGAACTGGCTGGCAAACAGGAAGCAAAGAGTAGGAGTAAACGGGTCATTTTCACAATGGCAGGCAGTGACTAGTGGGGTACCGCAAGGCTCAGTGCTGGGACCCCAGCTATTTACAATTTATATTAATGATCTGGATGAGGGAATTGAAGGCAACATCTCCAAGTTTGCGGATGGCACTCAGCTGTGGGGCAGTGTTAGTTGTGAGGAGGATGCTAGGAGACTGCAAGGTGACTTGCATAGGCTGGGTGAGTGGGCAAATGTTTGGCAGATGCAGTATAATGTGGATAAATGTGAGGTTATCCACTTTGGTGGCAAAAACAGGAAAGCAGGCTATTATCTAAATGGTGGCCGATTAGGAAAAGGGGAGATGCGGCGAGACCTGGGTGTCATGGTACACCACTCATTGAAAGTAGGCATGCAGGTGCTGCAGGCAGTGAAGAAAGCGAATGGTATGTTAGCTTTCATAGCAAAAGGATTTGAGTATAGGAGCAGGGAGGTTCTACTGCAGTTGTACAGGGTCTTGGTGAGACCACACCTGGAGTATTGCGTACAGTTTGGGTCTCCAAATCTGAGGAAGGACATTATAGCCATAGAGGGAGTGCAGAGAATGTTCACCAGACTGATTCCTGGGATGGCAGGACTTTCATATGAAGAAAGACTGGATAGACTCGGCTTGTACTCGCTAGAAGTTAGAAGATTGAGTGGGGATCTTATAGAAACTTACAAAATTCTTAAGGGGTTGGACGGGCTAGATGCAGGAAGATTGTTCCCGATGTTGGGGAAGTCCAGGACAAGGGGTCACAGCTTAAGGATAAGTGGGAAATCCTTTAAGACCGAGATGAGAAAAAACTTTTTCACACAGAGAGTGGTGAATCTCTGGAACTCTCTGCCACATAGGGTAGTTGAGGCCAGTTCATTGGCTATATTTAAGAGGGAGTTAGATGTGGCCCTTGTGTCTAAAGGGATCAGGGGGTATGGAGAGAAGGCAGGTACGGGATACTGAGTCGGATGATCAGCCATGATCATATTGAATGGCGGTGCAGGCTCGAAGGGCCGAATGGCCTACTCATGCACCTATTTCCTATGTATCTATGTATCTATGCCACCCCCTTTTTGGAAAGCTTCGTACGGGCCTGCATAGATAAGAATTGAAATGTACTTAGTCAATCCAATAATACGGCGCCATCTCTCGGCCACTGCCTGAACTGTCATTAAACCAGAAACGGCCGAACTCAAGCAACGTCGCCAGGTACAGAGGGAGAAGCTAAAGCGGCCCCATTCCTGAAAGCGGAGCATCACAACTGCAGACCAGCGGGAAAGTCAAAAGTAAATTGTGGATGCTGGAAATCAGAAAATATTGCCAACAACTGGAAATGCTGGAATATCCTGGGCAGCTCCCACTCCACCAGACTGCACAAATTCACCAATAGTACAACAGCCCACGGAATGCAGAGAGGCCCCCAGATTGTACAATATCACCCAGAGTGTACCAGGTTTGGACCACGTTACACAGATAATGTAGTTAAATTATCCATTCAGTGAAAACCTATCCCTGCTCCAGACATTCGCTACAGTCCAGCCCTTGTCCTTTCTAACATCACTGCCGCTCAGATTAACGTGTTTCTTCCCTTCCTTGCTTCCCGAGAAAGAAACTTTGATCTGAAACTTTAACTCTTTCTCTTTCCACAAATGCTCCCAGACATGCGGTTTCAAGCATTTTCGCATTTCACTCCAGACCAAGCGGGGATTATTTCCAAGATGCGGAAATATTCCACGCCGCCTGTGAATAAAGAAAGTGTTTGGAGGAAACTGAAGCATTTCTCTGGCTGCAGAGCAACAACCCTGGTCTCACACTCGGGCGGGAGCATCAACGGTTGATTTTTAGCAAGGAAAGGCAAGAAAGTAATTGTCAGCAGCACAATTTTACTAAGTGCTGTAACTACCGGAAACTCCTGGATTATCTGAACACTTATCCTGATCACTTATACTGGATTATTTTAAGATGTATTTCACAAAGCGTGGGATCAGCAGTGTGTTACTCCAATTAGTCCACACAGCAGAATATACTCTGCATTCACAACGATAATGCTGACATAACGCTGGCGGCAGGTTCACAGACCCACTGCTAGACGTTTTGCAGTCAACATAAAACAGGACCATCTTCTCTGAGACTACCGTTTGAATTAAGAAACGTGGTTATTTTAAAATCAACCGAGAGTTCGGTAAATACCATACCCAGAATCCCACAACAGCGAGATAAGCGGTCAATGCGGCGCGCAGCCACCACGGATGTCAGAGATAACAGTGATGAACAAGGTCAGAACCTTTGAGTAAACACTTACGGGGTACACCGACAGCTGCAAGAGTCGGGTAGTAAATCCTCGTTATTCGAGTAAGTAGCGAGCCTCCCATGCACTCGATGAAGTGATTACTCCTCTGTAAATGCAGCACACAAAGACTGCTGCCTAAACAGAGATGAGATACTCACGGCATCCCTTGTTATAGCAGAGAGAAATCTCCAGCGGCACCAGTTCCCAGGCCAATGACGTTAATTACATTCACTGAACAAACGGTCACGCCAGCTGCACCCAGTTTAGCGCTGCTGTGGGAATTACAGACTTAAAGTGACACGCCAAACATCAGAAACCAGTCTGTGGTTAACATGGTAGTGAACACTGTGTAAAATGTACATAGTTTATGCCGAAATCGGGCAGGACTCACTGATCAACCCGTTGCTTCACCTTTCGAATAGATACGTCTCTGTCCTAGTCCTGCCACACCAGGGGTTGTGGCGTGTAATGACTGACACTGAATGGACTCATTATGGTGCAGCAACTGTCAACATATGATTATGAGGGGATAGAGTTGCAACAATACATGTGGTCGAACTATGATGTGTATTTTTAATGCCACGTCACATATGCTAACAGCTTCTGACTGTGTGGGAGGGACAGCGGCCATCCATACTGGGCCTGGCCCATTTGTAACTGATTGAAAGATAATTTATTGTCACATGAACCGATGGTACCTAGGTACAGAGAATGCTTTGCTTTGCATACAACCTAGGCAGCACATGTCTCCCCACGTGTTGGCGCACCAAGTCCCACCAAGGTGATTGTCCCTGCAGTGCCCTTATGAAACTGGCGAGGAACTGACATAAATATGAGGCGACAACTCAGAGCCCAGAACAGCTCCACACGGCGACACGCACAGTCGTGTTACACTGTGATCCTCCCATAATGCTGCGGCTCAGTGCAACAGGACAAACACCTGTCACGCTGATATGACCAGGAGGTGCTACATACGTGACCTTATAGATTCCTACATGCCACCCAGTCTTCAGGGTCACCATGTGTGCGACTTTCCCCACTACATGAAACGTCAACTAACCTAGGGACGATTTACGAGTAACATTGCAGGAAGCACCCAGTCCTAAATCAATTTCCCAGGAGCTACCACTGATTCCCGAATGCATTGGCCTTATGGCCGCCAGGGCAATAAAATGAAGGCGGATGAAACGAAGGACTGGGCGGGGTAAGGACACGGGATACTCTGCCTCCCACCACAATGGCCGCCAGTCCCACCAGTCACCGAGCGGCTCCAGCTCGAAAATGCGGATCTGCGTGTCCGGGATACTGAATAGCGGGAACACGAGGGAGTCACTGACATAACCAGGCTGTTCCCTGACCAATGCACTGGTCACAGATTCAAATGCCATTGGCGCCGCTGGCGGGGTGTCAACACCCCAGGGGTCGATATGGTCTCAGCACTGAGAACATTGTCCATCCTGTCACTGAGTACTAGACACATCAGATCGATTAATGGCGGGCCAACAGCTCGGGAGTGGACCTCCATGACGCTCCCTGTATGAAATCCGCAATATCTGGTACAGTGAACTGCATTGGAGTTAACACATGGAACGTGATGGAGGTCCAGTTCCGAGCCTGGATAAAGGGTGCAAGTTGAATCAAGAGTTAAAATTGGCATGTCGTAAAGGTAATGCTGCGGTTGTTATGAGATTTCAACATACAGGTAGACTGGGAAAATCAGGTTGGTACTGGACCCCAAGAAAGGGAGTTTGTGCAGTGCCTCCGTGATGGATTCTTAGAGCAGCTTGTATTGGTGCCTACCAGGGGAAAGGAAATTCTGGATTTAGCGTTGTGTAATGAACCGGATTTGATAAAGGAACACGAGGTAAAGGAGCCTTTAGGAGGCAGTGACCATAATATGGTACGTTTTAATCTACAATTTGAGAGGGAGAAGGGTAGACCGGAGGTGTCAATGTTGCAGTTGATAAAGGGGACTATGGAGCCATGAGGGAGGAGCTGGCTAAAGTTGACTGGAAAGATACCCAAGCAGGGATGACAGTGGAACAACAATGGCAGGTATTTCTGGGAATAATACAGAAGGTGCAGGATCAGTTCATTCCAAAGTTGAAGAAATGTTACAAGGGGAGTAAGGGGGGACCGTAGCTGACAAGGGACATCGGGGACAGTATAAAAATAAAAGAGAAGAAGTACAACGTAGCAAAGATGAGCGGGAAGCAAGATGATTGGGTAATGTTTAAAGAGCAACAGAAGATAACCAAAAAGACAATATGAGGAGGAAAGATGAGGTACGAAGGTAAACTAGCCAAGAATATAAAGCAGGATAGTAAAAGCTTCCTTAGTTACTTGAAGAGGAAAGGGTTAGTTAAGACCAAAGTTGGACGCTTGAAGACGGACAAAGGTGAATCTATTATGGGGAACGAGGAAATGGCAGATGAGTTGAACAGGTACTTTGGATCCTTCTTCATTAAGGAGGACACAAATAATCTTCCTGTTGTACTGGTGGCCAGAGGATCTGGCGTGGCGGAGGAACGGAAGGAAATCCACATTAGGCAGGAAATGGTGTTGGGTAGACTGATGGAACTGAAGGCTGATAAATCCCCAGGGCCTGGTAGTCTGCATCCCCCGGAACTTAAGGAAGTGGCTCTAGAAATCGTGGACGCATTGGTGTTCATTTTCCAATGTTCTATAGATTCAGGATCAGTTCCTGTGGATTGGAGGATAGCTAATGTTATCACACTTTTTAAGAAAGGCGGGAGAGAGAAAACAGGGAATTATAGAGCAGTGAGCCTGACATCAGTGGTAGGGAAGATGCTGGAGTCAATTATAAAAGATGAAATAGCGGCACACTTGGATAGCAGTAACCGGATCGGTCCAAGGCAGCATGGATTTACGAAGGGGAAATCATGCTTGACTTATCTTCTGGATTTTTTTAAGATGTAACAATGAAAATGAATAAGGGAGATGTAGTGTACCTGGACTTTCATAAAGCATTTGATAAGGTCCCACATACGAGATTAGTGGGCAAAATTAGGGCACATGTTATAGGGGTAGAGTGCTGACATGGATAGAAAAATGATTGGTAGGCAGGAAACAAAGTGTAGGGATTAATGGGTACCTTTCAGAATGGCAGGCATGTAGCATGGTTGGCCTTCATAACAAGAGGATTTAAGTATAGAAGCAAAGAGGTCCTTCTGCAATTGTATAGGACCGTAGTGAGACCACACCTGGAGTATTGTATGCAGTTTTGGTCCCCTAATTTGAGGAAGAACATTCTTGCTATTGAGGGAGTGCAGCGTAAGTTCACAAGGTTAATTCCCGGGATGGCGGGACTGTCATGTGCTGAGAGAATGGAGCGGCTGGGCTTGTATACTCTGGAATTTAGAAGGATGAGAGGGAATCTCATTGATACATATAAGATAATTAAGGGTTTAGACACGCTAGAGGCAGGAAACATTTTCCCGATGTTGGGGAAGTCCAGAACCAGGGGGCCACAGTTTAACTATAAGGGTTAAGGCATTTAGAACGGAGATTAGGAAACACTTCTTCACACAGAGAGTTGTGAGTCTGTGGAATTCTCTGCCAGGTGGTGGCCGGTTCTCTGGATACTTTCAAGAGAGGGCTTGATAGGGATCTTAAAAATAGCGGAGTCAGGGGATATGGGGAGAAGGCAGGAACGGAGTACTGATTGGGGATGATCAGCCATGATCACATTGAATGGCGGTGCTGGCTCGAAGGGCCGAATGACCTACTCCTGCACCTATTGTCTATTATCTATTATCTACTTTATTCCACCACGATCGGCGCCCTTGACGATGGCCGGATCACGTGGATCACACCATCTTGTCACACCCATTAAATGGATAATGATAAAACCCCTCTGGATAAAATAATACTCTGAATGTCCGGGTATTTCCTTCATCATCTTCATTACCGATATTGGCTGAGCGAAACACGCGAGCCCTCCAGACCAAGAATGAATGACTTGTGCCATTCCCAGCCACACGACACTTGTGGCTTTTCCCGTTTTCTTCCGGAGGTCTTTCTACCACTCACGTCAGGTCATCCATTTAGATTCACACCGAACTATGGGGAATTGGTTGAGGGCACTGGTCAGAGTAGAGTACTGCGGATCTGAGATGCGGTGACTCAGTCAGCGTCGAACCAGAATAGGCTCTTCCTGAGAACCCACGTGACATTGAACACTCTGTGTTCTCACAAATGTCTTGTCCTTCAAGAGCAGGTTAATCAGAACCGCCATCTCACCGGACCCACACCATGTTCTCCGTCAACGGCAGTGAAGCTGAACCAGCCGGCAACACTGACTCACAACTGTGGGAGCCGGGACTCAATTGGACGCATTTCATTTCGACCCGTAAGTTCCCGAATCCGGCTATAAACCGTCCGGTTACGGCTCGGACAAAGAACATCACGAGGCCTTCCATGACGGGGCACAGACTGAGAAACAGCTGAGCTGCTCCCTCACAGGCTTATAAAGCACACGCAGTGCACTGTGTACCCGCGTTCCCATGTTACTCACACAGGGCAGTGACGACGCTGGCCAAAATACAATTTTCAAAATATCTCACCGTTCCACGTGGCGGAAACTAACTTTTCTCCACCGTCTTTATACAAAAAGAGAGATGTATAGAAATCAGCCCGTTATCTTGTTTCATACCTTTATTACCATTAGAAAGCGAGAGACCGGCACTGTGTCTAATTGCAGTGGGCAGCCGTTTAGAAGTATAAAGTGAATTGTGCAATGAGGATGCAAACAACAACATCTCGCCTGTGCTACTCCGTCTAAGTCCACTGCAATGTACAACAGCACGAAACTTCAAGGAAAGGACATACATAGAAGGCCTCTTTCCATTGCAATGTCTGAACGCAGACTGTACAAAGTCACCTAGCACAGTAAGTATCCTGGTCTTTGAAGCAAGTTATCTGTCCTGTATACTAAACATTCTGAACACCAATGTGGTAAGCCTATTCTTGGAAAACTGTGCAGACAATCTCAGGTCAGGTGCAATACAGCAATTCGGCCCATCATGTCTACTCTGCCATTCATTCATGGCTGATCATTCTCTCCCTCCTAACCCCATTCTCCTGCCTTCTCCCAATAACATCTGACACCTGTACTATTCAAAAATCTAATCATAATCATAATCATTCTTTATTAGCCAAGTATGTTTTGCAACATACGAGAAATTTGATTTGCCACTCATACCATTAAAAAGCAATAAAACACACAAAATACATTTTAACATGAACATCTACCGCAGTGACTCCTCCACATTCGTCACTGTGAAGGAAGGCGACAAAAAGTTCAATCTCTTCCCTTCGTTGTTCTCTCCATCTCGTTGCTAAAAGAAAGTCCTTTAATTCTGAGGCTATGAACTCTACTCCTAGAATCTCCCACTAGTGGACACATCCTCTCCGCGTCCACTCTATCCAAGCCTTTCACTATTCTGTACGTTTCAATGAGGTCCCCCGTTATTCTTCTAAACTCCAGCGAGTACAGGCCCAGTGCCGACAAACGCTCCTCAGTGGTTAACCGACTCATTCCAGGGACCATCTTGTAAACTTCATCTGGACCCTCTAGAGACCCAGCACATCCAGATATGGTGCCCAAAATTGCTCACAATATTCCAAATAATACCAGCGCCTTATGGAGCCTAAACATTACATCACAGTTTCTGTACATAAGTCCTCTTGAAATAAATGCTAGCATTGAAGTTGCTTTCTTTACTACTGATTCAACTTGCAGATTAACATTTTGGGAATCCGGCACTAACACTCCAAAGTCCCTTTTCTAGATTTCTGGATTCTTCACCCCATTTATAAAATATTCTCTCTGCTTTTATTCCTGCTACCAAAATGCATGACTCCACATTTTGCTACTATATTGTATCTGACACTTCACTGCGCACTCTCCCAACCTGCCCAAGTCCTTCTGCAGAATCCCTGCCCCTCCACCTATATTCGTATTAAAGGTTCAAAGGTTCTAAGGTTCAAAAAAAATTGTCACATACACCAATTGTTGTAGTGAAATGCGGATTGCCATTGCAGCACATTAAAAAGAATACAACATAACAATAATAAAGATATGTAAACATATAAACATCCCCCACAATGGTTCCCATTGTGATGGAAGGCACAAAGTCCAGTCCCCATCCCCATGTCCACCTTTCCGGATGCTTGATATTCCAGGCCGTTCTCGCCGGATGATGGTGCTCCGGCGTCGGGAGAATCCTCCCAGCGGCTAGGGACACCTGGAACGGCCGCTTCCTTACTGGAGACCGCGGCTTTCGAAGCCGACAGGCCGCGCTGGATGGAGCTCCACCACTGCCGATCCCGGCGAGAGATCCCAGGCTCCCGATGTAAAGTTCAGCGCCGCGGCGCGCAGCTGGCCGCTCCACAGTCCCGCAGCTCCGCGATGTTTCATCGGCGGTCCCAGCATTCCAGTGCGGCGACCTGGGCAAGGCATCGTCCGCTCCGCGATAGCGCTCCAGCGCTGTGCCGCCGACGAAGCCGAGGTTCTGGCTGGTCCCCTCAGGAAACGCCAAACTAGGCCCGGTGGTAGGCCGGGAGGACGGGTCGAAGGTGCTGCTCGGAGGAAAGCCTCCTCTCAGACCATATAGGGACCCTGAAAAGCAGAGCTACCCCCCCCCACACATAAAAGAGACTAAACTTCCAAAAACAAAACAAAAAATTTAAAAAAAGAGGTGAACAAAAACGCAAAGTTATCTGCAAAGTTGGTGACAAAGCCTTTAATCCCCTCGTTCAAATCATTAATATACAACATGAAGAGTAGCGGCCCCAGCACAAACCACTGCGGGGCACCGCTAGTCACTGGCTGCCAACCAGAAAAAGCTTCCTTTATTGATATATTTTGTCTTCTGTCAGTCAGCCAACCTGCTATCCATACTTGTGTCTGCCCTTTGATACCGTCGGCTCTCATCTTCCTTAGCAGCCTCACGTGGCACCCTATCAAAGGCTTTCTGAAAATCTATGGAAGCAACATCTATTGACTCACCTTTGTCTGCCTTGCTATTTACTTCTTCAAAAAATTCCAGAAAATTTGTCAAGCAAATTTCTCCTTGACAAAGCCATGCTGACTTTGACATATTTTATCGTGAACTTCTCAGTACTCCGTAACTTCATCATTTATAATGGACTCTAAAATCTTACCAACAACCTCAGTCATACTAACCAGTCTCCAATTCCCATTATTCTGGTTTGCTCCCTTCTTGTGCAGCGAGGTAATGTTGGCAATTTTCCAATCGTCTGGGACCACTCCTGACTCAAGTGATTCTTGAAATATCACTTCACTGCCTCCCCAATCTCTAAAGCCACCTCTTTCAGAACGCAAGGGTGCATTCCATCCAGTCCAAGTGAATTATCCACCTTCAGCCCATTCAGCATCCCAAGCACGTACTCCATTTTAATAGCCATCCATGAACATCTACTCACTGACACTCTTGAATTTCAGGCACGTTGCTGGTATATTCCACTGTGAAGACGGGAGCAAAAAAGTAATTTAGCTCCTCTGCCATGACTTTATTCCCCATTATAACTTCTCCTGCGTCATTCTCCAGTTGTCCAACGTCCACTCTTGCCTCTTTCTTACTCTTTGTATAAGTGAAGAAACTCTTGCAATCCTCTTTTATATTATTGGCTCGCTTCCTTTCGTATTTCATAATTTCTCGCCGTATTGCCTTTCTAGTTACCTTCCTTTGTTATTTAAACGCTTCCCAATATTCTGGCTTTGCACAAATCTTTGCTATGTTATTCGCCTTCTCTTTTAGTTTTATACTGTGCTTGACGACCCTTGACAGCCACGGTCGCCTCTTTATCCCCCTGGAATTCTTCTTCCTGTTTGGAATGAGAAGCACCTGCATGTTCCAGATTATTCCCAGCAATTCTTCCATTACTGTTCCACCATCATCCCTGCTGTGGTCACTCTCCAGTCAACTTTGGTCAGCTCCTCCCTCATGCCTATGTAGTCCCCTTTCTTCATCTGCAATACCGACGCATCCGATTTCACCGTCTCCCTCTCAAGTTGCAGATTAAAACTTATCATATTGTGGTAGCCACCGCTTCATGCTCCTATGCCTCGAGTTCGCTTATCAAATCCCGTTCATTGCATAACACTAAATCCAGAATTCCCTCTTCCCTGGTGGGCTTCAAAACAAGTTGCTCTAAGAATCCGTCTTTTCCTTTCTTGGAGTCCAGTACCCTTCTTGGAGTCCAGCAGCAACCTGATTTTCCCAGTCCACCTGCATATTGAAATCTCCCATGATCACCTTCACAAAAAAATCCTTTTTTACATGCCAATTTTATCTCCTGATGTAATTGTACCCTGTATCCAGGTTACTGTTTGGTGGCCTGTAATTAACCTCCATCAGGGTCTTATAATTTCTGAGCTCTATCCACAATGACAATATATCTTCTGATTCTATGTTATTCCTTGCAAAGGATGGAAAATCATTCCTAGAGCTACCTCACCCGTTCTGTCCACCTTTCTGTCTTTCCCATACGGCGTATGCCCTGAATATTCAGCTCCTAGCTCCGATCCTCTTGCAGCCACATCTCTATAATCCCCACAATATCATACCTATCAATTTATATCTGTGCTACAAGCTCATCCACGTTGTTTCTTATACTACGTAATTCAAATACACCTTTAATTCGGTATTCGCCTCCGTTGTCATATCGGTCCCGATTTAATCCCTGCTTACTCTCTTATCCCTTCTTGAACTTGCCGCCCCAATAATTCAGGAGACTTCTATAACATTTCCTGCACTCTCCTTTCGTTTAACTCCACCGTTACACTTCCAGTTTGTTGCCCCACCTATTTAGTTTAAAGCTCAATCTACAGCCCTGGTTATAAGTTTGCCAGGAGTCTGATTCTGGTGTAGTCCGTCCCGTCGGAACAGTTCCTTCCTTTCCCAATACTGGTGCCAAAGCTTAAGAAAGAACTGCAGATGCTAGTAAATCGAGGGTAGACACGAAATGGTGGAGTGACTCAGCGGGTGAGGCAGCATCTTTGGAGATAAGGAATTGGCGACGTTTCGGGTGGAGACCCTTCTTCATATAATGTCTGAATGCCAATGTCCTACGAATTCAAAATAACTTCTTCCATACCCGTCTTTGAGCCACGTATTCAACTCGTATTCAACATTAATCGTCTTAACCCAATGCCAATTTGCTCGCGGCTCGGGTAGCAATCCAGAGATTATTAACTTCTTCATTCTGATTTTCAATTTGGTACCTAGCTGCTCAAATCCCAATCCTTGATGTGCCTCGGCGTTTGAAGCTCAGACTCCGGGTCGTCCATCATCAGTGTTAGTTCTCAACTCAACCAACATTTGCTGCAGATGTGGTCACCAGGATTGACCAAGGGGTCCACCAGCTCCCACATAATGCAGTTGCAGCACATCGCATGACCCTGCATGTGTCCTTTGCGTATCTCACGATCCTTGGCGAAGCTTCCCACTTGCTGTTGCTCTGGGTCTTGCAGGTCCGCTCCTCTCTCCTCACCCCTTCTCGTCGAAGCATCTTGAGTCAGCCACAAGATGCACGTTTCGTCCACAAGACACTTCCCCTCAACACGGCCGCTCCCAACAGGCCGCTCCGCTAGTCTGACTTCCCTTTAATTTGCTTCAAAAAACTCCAGCTAAGCCTATCGGACGCCTCTTTCACTCTAAATTCAAGATGGCGGATGTGCAGGAGTGGGCGCCGTTTGTATGGCAGCCTGCCTGCAGTCCGTCGTCTAACTCTTTTATTGTTTGAATATGTTTTTTTTTAATGTTTTGTAGTCTATTCTTTCTATGTGGCGGGGGGGGCTGTTTTAATCCCAGTCCTACCTGGTCGGAGATGCGGTTTTCCTCCGAATCGCGTCTCCGGTCTCCCCATGCGGCCTTCCATCGGGCTGGAGCGGCGTTTCCTGCCGGGGACCACAGGAGCGGCGTTTCCTGCCGTGGACCACAGCTTCGGCGGCGCAGCGCTGGGACACCAACGGGGAGAGGGCGATGCCTTGTCGGGTCGCCGCTCCGGAGTGCTGTGACCGCCGACCACCAACATCGAGCAGCCGCGGTCTGCGGTCTGCGGTCTGCGGTCTGCGGTCTGCGGTCTGCGGTCTGCGGTCTGCGGTTTGAGGGCATCCCGCCACGGGCGGGCGGCGCTCGATTAGAAACACCACGGAGTCGAAGTTCCAACCGGCGCGGCCTGAAGTCAGCGGGCGTCGCAGTCTCCGGGGAAGGAGCGGCCGCTCCAGGCATTTCTAAGCTGCTGAGGACTTTTCCACCCGATGCGGGTGGGCAAACAACATCGGGCTGCCGTTGCGGCGACTGGCTGCAGTGGCCTCAGACTGGCCCCGACCTCGGGTGGACTAGGAGGAGGAGGAGGACTGGACATTTTAGTGCTTTCCCTCACAGTGGAGAGTGTAGATTCTACTGTGGGGGGATGTTCGTGTTGTGTAAAATCTCTTATAGTGTGTTGTCATTTTTTCTATCTCTTTTTATTATTTGTTTGGTGAGTAACTGTAAAGCACTTTGGCTTTTGATTTAAATCATTTGGAAAATGTGCTATATAAATAAACTTATTATTATTATTATTATTATAATGTCCCACACCCCTCCCATTTAGCACTCTGAGACTTCTTCTTCTTATCTAGTCCACACACAAGATTAGAAGTTGTTCAGTCAGAGCGGAAAAACACTTCTCGGCATCTGCATACAATGGTGTCTGTCTTGTGCTTCTTGTGCGTGGTGATGGAAAGATTGGTGAAAACAGGGCCGCGACGTGAACGCTCTTTCCTTGACCCTCCTCTGAAACGGCAACTAACTTCTTCCTGCCGATTTAAAAAAATCTTTTGGCTTTTTTAAATATATTTTTATTTTATTAGAAGTAAGTACAATCATATGGCACCAAAGTGCCTAATATATATTTACATAATACATTTTATGTACAGCTTCTTATATTTTTTTATTATAATGAAGATGAAAAAGAAAAAGAGAATAAATAATAAAAGATAGAAAAACGTGAGATATATAGTGTGTGAAAAAGAAAAAAAAGAGTGAAAGAAGAAAAGTGAAGAAAAGACGATAGAAAGAAAAAGAGTAGAAAGTAAAAAAGAAAACAAAAAATTAAGGAGATCATTATTTATAATCTTTCCATCCCTCACCCAGTCCTGGAACAGTTAGCTTCTACAATTGTGTTGCACCATATGCTTCCAAAAAGACGTCAAATGGAGACCAACTCGTTAAGAATTGGTCTGATTTATCTATTAGGAGGAATCGCATTTCCTCAAGATGTGCGGTTTCCAACATGCTTGAAATCCACATTTTAAGCGTTGGTATAGGTGTATTTTTCCAGAATTAAAGTATTAGTTTTTTTGCCATTATTAAACCATTATTAAAAAATAAATTTTGAGATGAGTTCAATTTATTCCCATCTTCCATTACTCCAAATATAATCATTTCAGTATTAGGTTCCATTTTTATCTTGAATAATTTTGTAAATATTTCAAAAATATCACTCCAAAATTTATAAAGTTTTATGCAGGAAACGAAAGAGTGTGTTATAGTTGCGTTTTGGGATAAACATTTATCACAAATGGGGGATATATTTGGATACAATTTATTCAATCTAGTTTTTGAACAATATAATCTATGTAAAATTTTAAATTGAATTAAATTATGTCTTGCATTAATGGAACATTTGTGTATATATATAAAATACTTTTCCCATGTAACCTTCGTAATTGTTATCATTAATTCTCGTTCCCACTCTTCTCTAAGTACCTCTGTCGATGGTAGGTCTATATATAAAATACTATTATATAAATATGATATTAATTTCTGTAAATCAGCCTTAATATTCATTGCTTCTTCCAGTGGATCAAAAGTTATGTTTTGATATATTTGTATGTATTTCTTCATCAAATCGCAAAATCTGAAGATATTTAAAGTATTGGTTATTTTTCAGTTTAAATTTAAATTGTAATTGTTGGAATGATAACAGATTTCCCATTTCATACATATCACCGATCCTTTTAATTCCCATTCTTTCCCATTGGTTATATGTTTTATCAATAAGAGATGGTTTAAATGAAGGATTATTCACTATTGGCATTAACAATGATAGATTTCTTAATTTTAGGGATAATTTTATTTGTTTCCAAATTCTTATTGTATCATGTATAATTGGGTTCTTCTTATATATTGTGTTGTTGGGTAGAACTGTCCAACCAGTAAATTATATTCTTAATGTGCACTGCCCAATAGTCAAACAAAAAGTTCGGAAGTGAAAGTCCCCCGACCTCTTTTGGTTTACATAAGTGGTTTTTTTTAATTCAGTGTGATCTATAATCCCAAATAAAATTGGTAATATTAGAGTCTTTTTTTTTTTAAATTGGGTATATATGATGGTATAGATTGAAATAGGTATAATAATTGTGGTAGAAAGATCATTTTTATAGGGGTTAGAAACATAGAAACACAGAAATTAGGTGCAGGAGTAGGCCATTCGGCCCTTCGAGCCTGCACCGCCATTCAATATGATCATGGCTGATCATCCAACTCAGTATCCCGTACCTGCCTTCTCTCCATACCCTCTGATCCCTTTAGCCACAAGGGCCACATCTAACTCCCTGTTTAATATAGCCAATGAACTGGCCTCGACTACCCTCTGTGGCAGAGAGTTCCAGAGATTCACCACTTTCTGTATGAAAAAAGTTCTTCTCATCTCGGTTTTAAAGGATTTCCCCCTTATCCTTAAGCTGTGACCCCTTGTCCTGGACTTCCCCAACATCGGGAGCAATCTTCCTGCATCTAGCCTGTCCAACCCCTCAAGAATTTTGTAAGTTTCTATAAGATCCCCTCTCAATCTCCTAAATTCTAGAGAGTATAAACCAAGTCTATCCAGTCTTTCTTCATAAGACAGTCCTGACATCCCAGGAATCAGTCTGGTGAACCTTCTCTGCACTCCCTCTATGGAGTTTATTCTACCTATTAATGATAAGGGAAGTGTTTTCCAGAATGTAATCAACGTGTTATTTAATAATGTCATAAAATTAGCGTTAAATAATGCTTTATATCTTCTAGTAATTTGAATAACCAAATATTTCTGTTGCAATTTTAAAGGGGAATTTCAATAAGTGTGTAGATTCTTGAGGTTTTAACGTCATGTTCACTTTTATTCCAGTTTATTCTATATCCAGAAAAGGACCCGAATTCCTCTATTAAATTTAATAAATTTGGTATGCTCGTTTGTGAATTTGTAATATATAAATGTATATCGTCTGCATATAATGACATTTTATTATTTGAGTCCCTAGTATTGTATCCCTGAATATTCGGATGAATGCTTATACTTTCAGCCAGGGGCTCTATCATAAGAGCAAATAGCATGGGTGATAACGCACATCCCTGCCTATTGCCCCTTGATAATTGAAATTTTGGAGATACCATATTATTGGGTAATATTCTTGCCATCGGTTTATCATATAACAATTTTACCCACGCAATAGAATTCTCTCCCATATTAAATGTTTGCAGTACTTTATATAAACACTGCCACTCTACCTGATCAAATGCTTTTTCTGCGTCCAGAGAAACAATTGATATATCTTCTTCCTCCGTCTTATGTGAATAGATTATATTAAACAGGCGTCTCAAATTATTAAATGAGTGTCTTTTAGGTATAAACCCCGTTTGATCAGGGTTTATCAATGTACTAATATATTTACTCAATCTTCTTGCTAAAGTCTTTGCTAAAATTTTCTGATCTGTATTTAAATGTGATATAGCTCTATATGAGCCAGGTTCATCTATATCTTTATCTTTTTTTGGAATAAGCGTAATAGTTGATTCTGCTAATTTTTCAGGTAGTTTATTTTCTTTAAAAGCGTGAGTATATAAATTAAATAAGTATGGAGTCGTTATCTCATGAAATCTTTTATAAAATTCATTACTAAAACCATCTGGTCCAGGCGTCTTACCATTTTTCAACGATTTTATTGTTTCACCTATTTCATCGAGTGTAATCTGAGCTCCAAGTTCCTCTTGTTCCGAAAGATCAAGTTTTGGAAGATTACAGTTATCTAAAACATTTATAATTTTACTATCTTCTATTTTAGTTTTAGATGTATATAAATTTTGATAAAATTGAGCAAATCTATTGTTAATATCTTTAGGTAATATTAGTAATTCACCTTTCTCTGATTTAATTTTATTTATAGTATTTTCCTTTACTTGTTTTTTCAATTGACGAGTTAAAAGTTTATGTGGTTTGTCACCAAACTCGAAATGTTCCTGTTTTGTAATTTGGAATCATCTTATTACTCTTGCCGATAAAATTCGATTAAGTTTAAATTTCAGTAGTATTATCTTATTATGTTTATCTGTAGTAGGATCTTTGGCATTATCTAACACTAACTGACTAATTTCTTGTTCTAGCAACAGTTGTTCTGTCTTATTCTTTTTATTTTGAAAAATTTGATATGAGATTATAACTCCTCTAATAAATGCTTTGAAAGTTTCCCAAAATAAAGAAGGCGAAATACCTGGTGTTTCATTTGTCTCAAAAACAAGTTTCATTTGTTGTTTTAAATATTTATACCCTTGTGAGTCGTTTAAAATTTGTGTATTAAACCTCCAAAAAGATTTTTTACCCGGCATTCCCTCAAATTTTAGTAAAAATGCCAACGGGGAATGATCAGAAATACTGCTGATGCGGTATGAAGGATTAATTGTATATGGAATTAATTTTATATCCACTAAAAAATAATCAATTCGTGAATAAGTTTTATGTACAGATGAGTAAAACGAGTATTCCCTTCCAGTTGGATTAGCAGTTCTCCATACATCTGTTATATTCGTTTTTTTTTATATATGTATTTAGAAGTTCACTAGTCTTGACTTCCGGTTGCGACATGCTCTGCTAGCAGTCGCAAACTTTTTAGCTCCGCTGAAAAAATCGCGATTTTTCGCGTTAAAATCGGGTCTGGAGGTCGGGACCGTTTTTAAAAACTTACCGGAGCTTCATGTCGCGGTGCTGATGACGTCATCAGTAAGCGCCGCGATTTTAACGGAGGGAAAGTCATTTTAAATGAAAAGTACATCTCCAGGTCAGAGCCCACAGAGGAAAATCTCAAAACATCTGCTGAAGACTCTGGAACAGCAAGAAACTTCAGAACTGACCTCTGGAGAGGTCTCTGGAATGGCTACTCGATCTGCAAAAGAGAAAATCGAAATGGAGGACTTAAGAAACTCGGTAAGAGATATCAAAAATGATATGGAAGCTGGGAACAGTAAATTGATAGCCGGTAATGATAAAATACTTGAGGGTATTGAGGCTCTCCAAAAAAGAATTGAAGGTGTGGAAAAAGGACTATCGATAAAAATTGAAAAGGTGGCAGAAGAGACCACAAAGATGTTTGAGGCTGTGCACGAAACTGTGGCTGCAAATGCATCTGCAGTGAATGATTTGGAAGCTGCTGTGGAAGTGATGGCTGGAGAGATGCAGACTATGAAGTCAGAAATAGATAGTCTCAAGAACCAAGTCACAAAGGTTTCGAATAAATGTGTTGACCTAGAAGCTCGCTCAAGACGCCAAAATATAAGAATACGTGGTGTAAAAGAGGGAGCTGAGGGGGACAATGTTTGTGAGTTCGCTGCCAACCTAATTAAACACGTACTGAAGCTACCATAAGTACCTGTAATTGAAGTAGCACATCGACTCCCCAGATTTAAATCAAGATCTCAAGGAGAACGTGCCTACCCACGACAGATCATAATTAAACTTCGGGATATCTCAACAATGGAAGCGCTGATGAAAAAAATCAACCACGGAGAGAAGATGATGTACAGAGGTGATACTATTAAACTCCTACGGGACTACCCTTATGAGATTGAGCAAAAGAGAAGAAAGTTCTCACAGACCAGAGAAGTTCTTTATGGTGTTAAGGGAGTTTTGTGTGGAGTGTTTTATCCGGCTAGAATGCGTATCACCTTTGAGGGAGTCTCAAAAACATTCACTAATTCGGATGAATCTCTCAAATACGCTCAAGAAATCGCGACTAAGGCTGCATCAACTGGAGATTGAAAACCTAGACGACAGGAACAAACGAACTTGCTTATTCTTCCAACAAGAGTATCACAAGGAAAGTGAATTAACTGAACACTGATTTTTTATTTTTTATTTGACTTCAAGCAACAGATTCTTAGTGAGACGTGGCTAGACATTATTATCTTCGCTGGAACATTGTGCTATGTAATTCAAGGACACTACGTGCTCAAACGAGGAAAACCTGATAACACGAGATGAACTGCTGGGCTGAGAGTGAAAAACATCACATGGCTTATATTGTTTATAAAAAACTGAAAAAACTGAGAACTAATAATAATTAACAATTAACAATACTAATATAGAAATAGCAATTGAAATAGATAAAAAATGTGCAGTCTGCTCTGTTTAGCAGATAACAGCAAGTGCTATGCAGCTCGAGAGTGGAGGGAGGGGGAGACCGGGTACCTGGCATAACTCCAGGAGCCAGACTCCCGTTAACCCTTCCAGCGAACAGCTCATTTTTAACAATATTAAAATCAATTTAAAATAGTTAAGAGATAATATACACTCGAGGTTGATATGAAAAATATATACGGCTTATATAGTTCTACAAAATGCTGAGAATTAATCATAATTAATAATTAACAATACTAATATAGAAATAATATTTGAAACTGATAAAACTGTGGTGCCTGCGTCATAACGCAGACAGCAGTTATCACCTATGTTCGCAGCTCGTGGAGAGGAGAGGAGATCAGGCACCTGGCACAATTCCAGGAACCTGACTCCGATTAATCCACTCAGTAAACCGCTCACTTTAACAATACTAAATTCATTTTAAAATAGTTAAGAGATAAAGAGTGAGTAGGATATGGAATCGAATACATTTGACACATATATACATTGTAACTGGGTGAAATAGAACTGAATTGGAAACGGTAATGACCCCATAGATTTTGGGTAATAAATACAGCGGGGCTAACTTTATACCAACTACGCCGGAAGCGTTATGGATGTCGTACCCCACAGACGAGTGGGCCACTCACTACGGTGTTGAAATTTTAGACACCGTAAATTTATTTGATTTATATATATATTTTTTAATCACAATATGTCACATCTGTGTGTTTTTTCTTCAAGGACAATCGCGCAGGAGAACTACCAAGGAAGTCTATAATAGAAATACTCCCAAAATAACCAGAGTCCGGAGGTATGAACGCACCACAATAATTAAGGTCATTAAAACTGGTAAAAATGCATGACGACAATCAAAAGAAAATAGGAGGAATCACATTATGTAGTTGGAATATAAGGGGGATTAATGAACCTATTAAAAGGGGCAAGATACTAGCTCAGTTGAAATCATACAACACGGACATTGCGTTTCTACAGGAAACACATCTTAAACAGCAAGATCAGACAAGACTGAGGGCGAACTGGATAGGCCAAACATTTCACTCTTCATTTACCTCCAAATCTAGAGGTACTGCAATTATTATTCGTAAAGGAATTCCATTTAAATCAAAGAACACTATTTTAGATAAGGAAGGGAGATATCTTATAGTAGCAGGGGAGATCAATAATATGCCAATTACGCTGGTAAACATATATGCGCCCAACTTTGATAACCCTCAATTTTTTAATAAAATTCTGAATATAATTGCAGAATCTAATTATCAAAATGTTATAATCGGAGGAGATTTTAATTGTGTTTTAGATCCTTATTTAGATAAATCGATGCAAAAACAAAAAGGTCAGACGAAATCTAAAACCAGTGAACTCTTACACACATATATGGAAAACACAAATATAACAGATGTATGGAGGATTGCAAACCCGACGGGAAGGGATTACTCGTTTTATTCAATGGTGCATAAAACATATTCACGGATAGACTATTTTCTTGTGGATACAAAATTAATTTCGCAATCTCTGAATCCTAAATATCATATTAATGCGATCTCAGATCATTCTCCGTTAACTTTTGTTCTAAAACTAGAAGGAATGTCTATGAATAAACCGTTCTGGAGGTTTAACTCACAAATTTTAAAAGACCCTCAAGGGAGTATCTATCTAAAAAAACAGATGGATCTATTTTTTGAGTTAAATGATACACCAGAGATATCCCCCACGTTATTATGGGAATCCTTCAAAGCATTTATAAGAGGAGTCATTATTTCATTTCAAGCTTATCAAAATAAAAAGAATAAGAATGAACAAAGACACTTAGAAGATCAAATAAAACAGTTAGATATAGATAATGCTAAAGACCCAACTATGGATAAACATAATAAAATACTACTACTGAAATTTCAGTTAAATAAATTACTGTCAGAGAAAGTTATAACATTATTTCAAATCACAAAACAAGAACACTTCGAATTCGGGGACAAACCCCACAAACTTCTAGCACGACAACTTAAAAAACGGGAAAAAGAGAATGCAATATTAAAGATTAAATCAGATAGAGGGGAAGTATTAACACTACCCAAGGATATTAATAAAAGATTTGCTCAATTTTACCAGAATCTATACACATCTAAAACGTCAATAGACAATAATAAAATCTCAGAATTTTTAGATAATTGTAATCTACCACAATTAGAACGCAGGGAACAAGAGGAACTGGGAGCACAAATTACTTCTAAGGAGATAGAAGACACAATAAAAACACTAAAAAATGGAAAAACACCAGGACCAGACGGATTCAGTAATGAATTTTATAAATCTTTTTATGATATAGTTACTCCACGATTACAAAAAATGTATACATATGCTTATAAAGAGCAAAACCTACCTGAAACACTAGCGGAATCAACGATCATATTAATACTTAAAAAAGATAAAAATATAGAAGAACCAGGATCATATAGAGCTATTGCTTTGTTAAATACGGATCAGAAAATAATAGCAAAAACATTAGCCAATAGATTAAGCAAGTATGTTAGTAGACTAATACATGAGGATCAAACAGGATTTATACCTAAGAGACACTCATTTAATAATTTGAGACGTTTGCTTAACATAATGCATTCACATAAATCTGATGACCAAGAGTTAGCTATCATCTCACTGGACGCAGAAAAAGCGTTTGATCAAGTAGAATGGGACTATATGATCAAAGTATTGCAAAAATTCCAATTGGGAGAAAACTTTATTGCATGGATAAAACTACTATATAACAAACCTACGGCTAGAATACTAACTAATAATATATTATCTTCAAAATTCGAATTATCTAGGGGCAACAGACAAGGATGTTCACTATCACCGCTGTTATTTGCTTTGGTAATTGAACCCCTTGCTGAAAAAATAAGAACACACTCGAATATTCACGGTTATAACACAAAATATTCAAACAACAAACTATCCCTATATGCTGATGATGTACTACTGTACATCACAAAACCACAAATTAGTATATCAAATATATTAAACTTAATTGAGGACTTTGGATCCTTTTCAGGATATAGAATAAATTGGAACAAAAGTGAAATTATGTCGATTAAACCAAAAGACTCAACACATCTCAGGAAATTCCCTTTTAAAATAGCTATGGAAAAATTCAAATATTTAGGAATTGAGATTACTAGAAATTACCATGATATGTTTAAAGCTAATTATAATCCCCTACTTAAGAAATTAAATAATCTGATTAAATTTTGGAAAACACTTCCGATGTCCTTAATAGGTAGGATAAATGCTATAAAAATGATTTTCTTGCCACAAATCCTTTACCTATTTCAATCAATACCTATATATCTCCCAAAAAAGTTTTTCAAAAAACTGGACTCAGACATTACAAATTTTATATGGGATTACAAATCCCACAGAATACAAAGAACACACCTTAACAAACGAAAAGAGTTGGGGGGTCTAGCGCTCCCTAACTTTATGTATTATAACTGGGCAGTAAATATTAAAAATATGATTCACCTGCTGGACAATTCTGCCCAGCAGGTGGACTGGATTATAATGGAAAAAGGGGATTGCTCCCCGAATAATATAGGAGCGATTATTCTCTCTCCAATAAATTTGAATAATAAAAATTATAATAAAAATCCAATTATATATAGCACTATTAGAACATGGAAGCAAATAAAACAGAATCTAAAATTAAGAAACCTATCTCTCTTAATACCAATAGTCAATAACCCATCGTTTAAACCTTCAATCATAGATAAAGCATTTATACAATGGAAAGAATGGGAATTAAAACGCTCGAAGATCTGTATGAATTAGAAAAATTACTATCATTCCAACAACTACAACTGAAATATAATTTGAAAAATAATCAATATTTTAAATATCTACAAATCTGTGACTATTTGAAAACACACACAAAAGATTATTATAATATGCCTTCCGACTTACTAGATGAAGCAATGAAGACAAAGGCGGAATCAGTTAATTTAATATCATACTTATATAATATCATCTTAAATATAGAAATACCCACAACAGATGGAATTAGAAGAGATTGGGAACAAGATCTAGGTATAAAAATTTCAAAAGAGAGTTGGGATAATCATTTATTACAGGTGCATAAATGCTCGATCAACGTACGACATACGCTTATCCAATTTAAAACATTACATAGATTATATTATTCAAAAACCAAACTAAATAAAATCTTTCCTAACGTCTCACCAATCTGTGATAAATGTATATGTCAAGAAGCTACCATAGCACATTCTTTTGTTTTTTGTACAAAAATCCAAAAATTCTGGTTTGAAATATTTGATATTTTTTCAAAATTAATCAAAATAAAACTGGTACCAAAACCAGAATGGATTATTTTTGGAATATCGGAAGGTATTCCTGAATTAAACGTGTATCAGAAGAATTTACTCAATTATGGGCTAATAATGGGAAAAAAGCTTATACTTAAATTCTGGAAAAATGCGCCCACACCAACAATAAAAATGTGGACATCAAATATGTTGGAAACATTACATCTGGAAGAGATGAGATTCCTCCTAGTAGGCAAAGTAGATCAATTTCAAAAGACGTGGTCTACGTTTTTGGACCTATTACAAGCATGAGGTGCAATAGTAATTTAGAAAAACAAATAAATAAATAAAAGGTATCTGGACCTGGTAATGGGAGGTAAAATAAAAACAGACTTGGTTGGTAGTTCCTTCTCTATGAAGTATGGTATAAGAATTATAATAGAGCGATTGTTCCTTCTTTCTTTCTCTTTTTTTTCTAGGGTCTATTTTCTAACTTTACTTCCTTCTCTAACTTCTTTTCTAAGGGGCTTTCTTTTCCCAACACTCTTTTGCACTTCACAACCTTTGTGCACTTTCTTCACTTTTCTTACTTCTTTCTTTTTCTTTCTTAAAGTTTAAAAAAGTGAAGCGGTACAAAAAATGTATTAATATATACGTGTTGTACATTACTGTAATCTACCGTACTTCTAAAAAATAAAAAATAAAAAAAAAATAAAAAAAAAAAAAGAAGTTCACTAGTCTTAGATTTTAAATTACCCATCCTTTGTTTTGCTGATTTGTCTAAGTATGGATCTAAAACACAATTGAAGTCCCCCCGTATTATTACATTTTGTTAATTACACTCTGATATTATTAAAACTAATTTTATTAAAAATTGGTTGTCAAAAATCGGAGCGTAAATATTTATCATTGTTAGTAGGGTTGAATAAATTTCTCCCGAAACTATAAAAAAAAAACTTCCCTCTTTATCTGAAATAGTATTCTTTAATTTAAAAGTATACCTTTCAGAATAATAATAGCCGTACCTCTGGATTTAGAAGTAAGTGAAGAATAGTATGTTTGACCTATCCACTTCGCCTTTAATCTCATCTGTGTTTGTTGTTTCATGTGTTTCCTGCAAAAAAATAACGTCACATTTCAAAGATTTTAATTGAGCAAAACTTTTACCCCTCTTAATTGGTTCATTGGCACCCCTTATATTCCAACTACAAAATGTAATTCCTCCATTCTTTATTTGTCTATCGACTTGCATTATATATCAGTATAGTGTTCTTGAATCATATGGTGCAACCAAATACCACATAATTATGGGTGCTGGGTGGTCATCACGAGTTTTTTGATTTATGTAACATCTCATTACTGTATAGTACCTTGGAAAAAGAAAGAAAAAATGTGATATAAAATTGATTACAAAAACAATAAACAAATAGAAATCTTTATAGTGATAGGTCATAGAAAAGAGTTATAGGGAGGTGGCCACTCCAAGACCACGGGAGGCAGACAAGTGGGTCACGGTTAGGAAGGGCAAGGGGCAGAGGCAGGGACTAGTGAGTACCCCGGTGGCTGTACACCTTGAAAATAAGTACTCCTGTTTGAGTACTGTTGAGGGGGACAGCCTTCCTGCGGGTAGCAACAGCGGCCGGGCCTCCGGCACAGAGACCAGCCCTATTGCTCAGAAAGGTAGGGAAAAGAAGAGGAGGGCGATAGTAATAGGGGACTCTATGGTTAGGGGGTCGGATAGGCGATTCTGTGGACGCAGTCAGGAGACACGGATGGTAGTTTGCGTCCCTGGTGCCAGGGTCAGGGATGTGTCTGAACGCGTCCAAGATATCCTGAAATCGGAGGGAGAGGAGCCTGAGGTTGTGGTACATATAGGTGCCAATGACATAGGTAGAAAAAGAGAAGAGGTCTTGAAAGGAGAATTTAGGGAGTTGGGAGGAGAGTTAAGGAGAAGGACTACAAAGGTAACAATCTCAGGATTACTACCTGTGCCACGCGACGGTGAGAGTAGGAATGGAGTGAGGTGGAGGATAAATGCGTGGTTGAGGAACTGGTGCAGCGGGCAGGGATTCAAATTTCTGGATCATTGGGACCTCTTTTGGGAAGGGGTGACCTGTACAGAAAGGACGGGTTGCACTTGAACCCGAGGGGGACCAATATCCTGGCGGGGAGATTTGCAAAGGCTACTGGGGAGACTTTAAACTAGAACGGTTGGGGGGAGGGACTCAAACAGAGAAAGCTAGTGGAAAATGTGGGAGGCAGGAGGCAGAGAAGGGAAGCACTCGGACCCAAAATGTAGGGGAGAAAGAAGAAAAAGATAATAAACAGAGAATAAGTGGTGGTGGGTTTCTTAAATGTGTGTATTTTAATGCTAGGAGCATTGTAAGAAAGGTGGATGAGCTTAGAGCCTGGATTGACACCTGAAAGTATGATGTTGTGACGATCAGTGAAACATGGTTGCAGGAGGGCTGTGATTGGCAAATAAATATTCCAGGATTTCGTTGCTTCAGGGGTGATAGAATTGGAGGGGCAAGAGGTGGGGGTGTTGCATTGCTTGTCAAGGAAGATATTACAACAGTGCTTTGGCAGGATAGATTAGAGGGCTCGTCTAGGGAGGCTATTTGGGTGGAACTGAGAAATGGGAAAGGTGTAGCAACACTTATAGGGGTGTATTATAGACCGCCAAATGGGGAGCGAGAATTGGAAGAGCAAATATGTAAGGAGATAGCAGATATTAGTAGTAAGCACAAGGTAGTGATTGTGGGAGATTTCAATTTTCCACACATAGACTGGGAAACACATTCTGTAAAAGGGCTGAATGGTTTGGAGTTTGTCAAATGTGTGCAAGATAGTTTTTTGCAGCAATACATAGAGGTACCTACTAGAGAAGGGGCAGTGCTGGACCTCCTGTTAGGAAATGAGACAGGGCAGGTGGCGGAGGTATGCGTCGGGGAGCACTTCGAGTCCAGTGATCACAATACCATTAGTTTCAATATAATTATGGAGAGGGTCAGAACTGGACCTAGGGTTGAGATTTTTGTTTGGAGAAAGGCTAACTTTGAGGAGATGCGAAAGGATTTAAAAGGAGTGAATTGGGACATGTTGTTTTATGGGAAGGATGTAGAAGAAAAATGGAGGACATTTAAGTGTGAAATTTTAAGAGTACAGAATCTTTATGTCCCTGTTCGGTTGAAAGGAAATAGTAAAAAATGGAAAGAGCCATGGTTTTCAAGGGAAATTGGACACTTGGTTCGGAAAAAGAGAGAGATCTACAATATTTATAGGCAGCATGGAGTAAATGAGGTGCTTGAGGAGTATAAAGAATGTAAAAAGAATATTAAGAAAGAAATTAGAAAAGCTAAAAGAAGATATGAGGTTGCTTTGGCAAGTAAGGTGAAAGTAAATCCAAAGGGTTTCTACAGCTATATTAATAGCAAAAGGATAACAAGGAATAAAATTGGTCCATTAGAGAGTCAGAGTGGACAGCTATCTGCAGAGCCAAAAGAGATGGGGGAGATATTGAACAATTTATTTTCTTCGGTATTCACGAAGGAGAAGGATATGGAATGATGTGAGGTAAGGGAAACAAGCAGAGTAGCAATGGAAACTGTGAGATTCAAAGAAGAGGAGGTGCGGACACTTTTGAAAAATATGAAAACGGATAAATCTCCAGGTCCTGAGAGGATATTCCCTTGGACATTGAGGGAAGTTAGTGTAGAAATAGCAGGGGCTATGACATAAATATTTCAAATGTCATTAGAAACGGGAATAGTGCCGGAGGATTGGCGTACTGCGCATGTTGTTCCGTTGTTTAAAAAGGGTTCGAAGAGTAATCCTAGGAATTATAGACCTGTTAGTTTGACGTCAGTGGTGGGCAAATTAATGGAAAGGATACTTAAAGATAATATATATACGCATCTGGATAAGCAGGGTCTGATTAGGAACAGTCAACATGGATTTGTGCCTGGAAGGTAATGCTTGACTAAACTTCTTGAATTTTTCGAAGAGGTTACTAGGGAAATTGATGAGGGTAAAGCAGTGGATGTTGTCTATATGGACTTCAGTAAGGCCTTTGACAAGGTTCCTCATGGAAGGTTGGTTAAGAAGATTCAACTGTTGGGTATTAATGGTGGAGTAGCAAGATGGATTCAACAGTGGATCAATGGGAGATGCCAGAGAGTAATGGTGGATGGCTGTTTGTCAGGTTGGAGGCCGGTGACTAGTGGGGTGCCTCAGGGGTCTGTGTTGGGTCCACTGTTGTTTGTCATGTACATCAATGATCTGGATGATGGTGTGGAAAATTGGATTAGTAAGTATGCAGATGATACTAAGATAGGTGGTGTTGTGTATAATGAAGTCGATTTTCAAAGTCTACAGAGAGATTTAGGCCATTTGGAAGAGTGGGCTGAAAGATGGCAGATGGAGTTTAATGCTGACAAATGTGAGGTGCTACATCTCGGCAGGACAAATCAAAATAGGACGTACACGGTAAATGCTAGCGAATTGAGGAATGCAGTTGAACAGAGGGATCTAGGAATAACTGTGCATAGTTCCCTGAAGGTGGAATCTCATGTAGATAGGGTGGTAAAGAAAGCTTTTGGTGTGCTGGCCTTTATAAATCAGAGCATTGAATATAGAAGTTGGGATGTAATGTTAAAATTGTGCAAGGCATTGGTGAGGCCAATTCTGGAGTATGGAGTACAATTTGGGTCGCCTAATTATAGGAAGGATGTCAACAAAATAGAGAGAGTACAGAGGAGATTTACTAGAATGTTGCCTGGGTTTCAGCAACTAAGTTACAGAGAAAGGTTGAACAAGTTACGTCTTTATTCTTTGGAGCGCAGAAGGTTAAGAGGGGACTTGATAGACGTCTTTAAAATTATGAGCGGGTTAGACAGAGTGGACGTGGATAAGCTTTTCCCATTGAGAGTAGGGAAGATTCAAACAAGGGGACATGACTTGAGAATTAAGAGACAGATGTTTAGGGGGAACATTAGGGGGAACTTCTTTACTCAGAGAGTAAATTTAAAAAAATTTAAATGTTCGGCACGGACTTGAAGGGCCGAGATGGCCTGTTTCCGTGCTGTTATGGTTATATGGTTATAAAAAAAGTGATGTTAAGGTATCTAAGAAAAGATACCTAAGGTGGCGAAAATTATGGACTTCCGTTGATGTTGTTGTACATTGAGCTCCAACCCCTTAGCAGAGCCTCATCAAAGGCTACGGACCGTTTCATATTGTTCATGTCTTTTTTTTTTAATTTATCAAGCCAGCACCAGTAAAAACAGAAAGAGTTCAGAAAAAGAAGTAAAAAATAAAAAACCAAATATAAAACACAACGTATATTCAGTTCTATAAGTATATATGCCTTTCCAATTTATCTAACCTTAATCTAGTCTAAACATTACCATATATATCCACCCAAAGTTCTTACATTATATCCCATTCTTTAACTTTAATACAAACAGGTACCAAGGGGTTAAACAAAACCACACTTCTGGATCTTTTCCAAGTGTATACTGCGCCTGGCTCCTTCACACACAGCATTAGTTTGTTAGTATTATTATGAACATTTTATTTAATTACTGTATATTGGTATATACAGTATCATCAATATTAGTTCATTTCCCTTAACTATTTTAAATATATAAAATCAAAATTATGTACCCTTCCATTATCTCCTTCCCCACCTCATGGGTTATTCATATTTGCCACATACATTAACAGATAATTAGTATTATTAAATTTGTTAAAATAATTGTTTATTTATAATTAAGATATAATGATTAGAGATTTTCGTAAATCAACAATTTTTTATATTCCAATCAATATTATCTCGTTCCGTGTCCCTTATTAATTCCCTCATTATTTCCGTATCTTCAACGTCATTTTGTTTATCTTTAAGCATTTCATTCAAGGTGAAACATGGACAGTACTCTCGAAAAAAATCTTTTGGCTTTTATAAGGCAGATTCTTACTTGCAGCAACATGCCTCTTCTCATTCTGCCTTCAGTTTTGCAGCAGAAACACTTTGACGGTAATGTCAAAGAGAACAGTGCAACGACGGAGATAATGATAATGTCCAGATGACAAATGACAATATGGAATGCGATAGAATGGAATATTTATAGTCATGTGTAACAAGGCACAATGAAATTCTTTGCTTGCATTCAAAAAGTATGCAAATGGCGGCCACCTACGGCGCTGACAAAGTTACAAATTAAATTGGCTCCTCCTTTATTCTCCCCTCTCCCCCACAACGGTTCCCCCACCGCGGGTCCCCACTATCCATTGTTCTCCTCCTCCTTCACGGTGGCCCCCTACGCCCGGACCTTCGTTGCGCTTCCCCTCCCACCTCACGGCGGTCCCCACACGCTCTCATTGACCGCCGACCACGGATGAACTTGCTAGGCGTCGCCGCCACCTCGATGCTTCACCACCGCCTAAGGCCGTATCGCCGCGAGGCAACACTGCTGCCGATACCTCACAGATGCCGAGACACCACCGTCACCGAAGCTCAACACTGCCGTCGAGGCTCCATTCAGCCCAGACTGCCTTCGCCGACCAGATTTTCTGCAGCCTCCTGGGCGATCTGTGGGGGCGAGGAATCAGTAGGGTAGCCTATGATGAGCGTTTGTCGCCACTGGGCCTGGCCTCGCTGGTGTTTAGAAGAATGAGGGGACCTCATTGAAACATACAGAAAAGTAAAAGGTTTGGGTAGGGTGAATGTGAAGAGGATGTATCCACTCGTGGGAGAGTCTAGGACTAGAGGTCATAGCCTCAGAATTAAAGGACATTATTTTAGGAAGGAGATGAACGTACGTTTCTTTATTCATAGGTTGGTGACTCTGGAATTTTTTGCTACAGATGACTGTGGATGCCATGTCAGTGGATATTTTTAAAGCAGAGGCAGATAGATTCTTGATTAGTACAGGTGTCAGAGGTTATGGAGAGAGGACAGTAGAATGGGATTAGGAGGGAGAGATAGAACAGCCATGATGGAATGGCGGAGTAAACTTGATGGGCTAATTCTACTCCTATCTCTTATGACCTGATGGCTACACTCCCCTACGTTGACAAAAAGGAGCAACTGACAGAAAGGCGTTTTCTTGTAAATGAGTAAAACGTGTTTTCTTTCAGCTCTCTGTGATGGAATATCTTATTCTCTGGTAAAAATATTTTCAAATTGTACTCAGAGAAGACCTATTTTGTTCACCATTGTGTAGAGCCTATCTCAAATACCCTAAAACAAGCAATAACTCAATTTTGACAAAATTGTCAGTTGCTTCCTTTGTGTCAAATTACAGCAGTATATGATGACTATATGATTCAGACCTACGGGGGTGGGGGGGGGGGTTGTTGGTATCCGGACCACGGCCCAGTTGTTCGATGGATCGAATATCTGATAATACGACGTGTCGAAAATCTGACAGTATACGACAGTATAGTGCTGGCGGGCAGAGTCGTACAACATGGAAACCAACCATTAGCACCAGCACTTCGGCCGATACATACACATTGCTGCACTTTCTGCGTAGACACAGTTGATTGAATTACCCGCCTAGACACTTCTGAAAAGCTGCAGCGACTCTGCTTCAACCACTCTCTCAAGCAGTGTATTTCGGATACTCAACATTCTCTGGGTGAGAATGCTCCTCTCAGAACCACAAGCGCCGTTTTATATACGTGCACGGCAATACTTTAGACTGGGCGGGAATGTCTCCTCTCAGCTCAATGCTGAGCTAACCCAGCTGTGTTCCTTTTCGGTACAGTTCAAGTTTATTTAATGATATATTGAGTCAACATTGTCCTGCATGGAAACAGGCTCTTTGGTCAACTACGTCTTCACCGATCATCATGCCAATCTATACTATTGCCTATCCAATGTATTAATCGCATATTCCTCTGTGACTTGCTCTGTCAAACACATGTGCAGACGCTTCTTAAATATTGTTACTCTCCGGCTTCCACTGGCTGCCTATTTCAGATCTGCGGAAGGTTAAACCTCATCCTTCGTATCCTGCCAATGTCCTGATGTTGTAGACACCCCAACCAAGGAATACAAAAGCTCACTATCTACACCAACGCCTCCTTTCGGTATTCTACATTAAACACTCGTTAGAACGCACTATACATGGGTGGGGGTTGTCCGTTATAGCCGAGTGTTCGCTATAACCGAATAAGGTATTATCATCGTATTTAGTTGAAACAAAGAACATAGTCCTCACCTTTCACTCTATTAGCTCTCATACAGCACGTGATGCTCTGACATTTTCGCCACCTTCAACGGGATCCCACCACCAACCACGCCTTCCCCTCTCCACTCCATTCCGCTTTCCGCAGAGAATGTTCCCTCAGCAATTACCTGGTTAACTCATCCCTTCCTACCCAAACCACCGCTTCCTCGGGTACATTCCCCTGCAACCGCAGGAGATGCAACACCAGTCCCTATACCTCCTACTTCGACTCCGGTCTTTGACCCGACAATCATTTCAGGTGAGGCAGAGGTTCACTTGCACCCCCTCCAACCCCATCTGCAGTGTTTGCTGTTCTAGATGTGGACTCCTATATATTGGCGAGACCAAGTGCATGCATGGCGGTCGTTTCGCTAAACACTTCCGCTCAGTTCACCTAAACCTACATGATCTACCGGTTGCTAAACACTTTAAGTCCACTTTAATTCCCATACTGACCTTTTCGTCGTGGGCCACCTTCACTGTCAGAGTGAGGCCCTTCGTGAATTGGAGGAACAGCACCTCTTATTTCACTTGGGCAGCTTGCACTTGGGTAACTTCCTTGCTTTCCCTCGCTCTCCATCCCACCGACATTTTATTTATCCGACCAGTCCTCCCGATTTCAATTTTATCTTTGTATGCTTCAGCAACACCTTTCCGTGGCTAACAACGATCTATTCTACATTTTCTTTGCATTGCGTCCTCCTTGATGTCCCGTTTTCACACCTTACACTTCCATAGCTCTGCCTTCCTCTCCACGGAATCTCAGACTGAAGACTGGTCTCGACCTGCAACGTCACCTATTCCTATCAAGAGATGCTGCATGTCCAGCTGAGTTATTCCAGCATTGTGCCTTTCATCACACTCTGTATCACAGAGTGGCGCCAGCAATAGCTGCCTCGCCAACTGTCTATCTGTTATTTCCTTCATTGTGTTTTAATAGTATGCGTTAGATGTTTTTTTAGTGTTCTTTAGCTTGTTTTATGTGGTGGGTGGGTTGTGGAAAATCAGTTTTAATGTCCCACTTCGACGGATATGCGATTTTGTTCCGTATCGTATTCCTGCGGACTTACAATCGTGGAGCTCGCGATCCCTTTGCAAAGGATCGACCTCGGAGCTCCAACTGTCGATGCTTGCGGACTTAACATCACGGAGCTCGCGGTCGCTGGTTAGAGACCGACCGGAAACTCCAAGCCACAGGAGCTTCGACCGCCCCGACGCGGGAATTTCGATCACCCCGATGCGGGAGCTTCGATCCGCACCCCCCCCCCCCCCAGTCTTCGATCGCCCTGATGGATGGTTCTACTGCCCCGACCGTGGGAGAATAAGAGGAAGTGGTTTGGACTTTTGTTTCCCTTCCATCACAGTGTGGAAAGTGGGGAACCCACTATGGTTGATATTTATGTTAACTTTTATATAGTTTTGTATCTTGTTGCTTTTTTTTCCGATGGCTGTATGGTAATTCGCATATCACTGTACCTTAATTGGTACACGTGACAATAAGTGATATTTGAAACCTTTCAAACCAATGTATCTCATCCATTGCTCTACTTACTGTACTTGAGTTTGACGACCGGATGTTATTATGTGATCTGGTGGGATACCATGCAAAACATCGTTTATCAGTGTGCCTCTGTGCATGAGGCAACAATAACTCTAAACGAACACCTAACCGATACTGAGTTCCTGCACAAATGTAACAATTCAGTATGTCTCTCACATTGTTAACGGTTCTACTTTCAGATGGCTTCAATCTTGTTCCAACACTTCCCATTACAACATCCAATACTTTCTTATTTACTGCTTCAATGTGGAATATTGTATCCACTTTTGCCATTGCTGGTGGGAAAATTATGCACCGTTGGCATTATTTGCCACCCTCGCTTTGAATTCATACTGTTCCTTTTTCTGTTATTTCACAATTAAAACAAAAATCCCTCACTAACCCTTTTTCTAAGGTAGAGTCTGACGCATCTGACTACCACACTGGATCCGCATTTGCATTATGCCACCACATTACATATTTGCGTTCTCGGAGACAGGTCCTGGCTGGTCATTTGCATTTCCCAGTGCAATTACGTCAAAACAATATTTCGTGAAATAAATGAAAATCCGTGATTTAAAACGTCTTTTATATTTTTGTCAAAACAATATTAAGATTAATCCACACTTGTTTTAATCTATCAGCAGCTGGAGATCAGGATCACCCGGGTGAATGTGGATATCAGAGGTATGAGTTATCGTGAAGTGGTCGTGCCAAGCGTACAGGCTGAATGTAGATACGTGACCACTAGGAAAGGAATCCGCTGGGGCAGTCCCCTCGACAACTGCTATGCCCAATTGGATATTGCTGGGAGCATTACTGTTCTGTAGAGGCCATGTCTTTCGCACAGCTCTGATCCTGGCTCTGAGGCACGGTGGGAAAGTGTGGAAACAGGCAGTCCACAGTGATAGGGAACTCGCAGGGCTGGATTTAGATTAAGCTATTTCACTTGTGAGCCCCCCCCCTCCCAACCCCCCACTCCCACGACTTGAGCACCATGACTACCCGACAATGAAAGTGTGACATTTTTAGATCCTACTTAATGTTGTCATTAAACAGTTGGTTTAAAAATACATATTGGATTCACCGCGGAGCGGGCGATGCCTCACCTGGATCGCCGTTTGAAGCTCTGGAGTATTGGGCCTGCTGCTTCAACATCATGGAGCTGTGGTTTGCGGAGCTCCCAGCCTCGGGCCTCGCTGATTTCAACATCGTGGACCCCTGGGATCCCTTGAGGGCCGCCAGTGTGACTCTCCGCCCTGCTCAGCCTGTGGACCTCGGGAGCCGCGGTAGGAAGTGGCCGATTCGGAAGTCTCATAGTTCGGAAATATTTCTTAAAGAATTCTTCCTTATTGACAATTATATTGCAAAACCTGAATCGAATCTGAATCAAATCTGCTTGAAAAAGACTAACTTATAACTAAATAAACAGGCTCACTTCTTAATAAACAGTCAACTCACAAAGCAGTTTGGTAGACCAATTCTAAACTTTACTAATTATCGGCCGATTTAAGTGGTAAGGAAAACAAACCCCAGCCAAGTGAGCAACACAGACACTTGGCTGTCCTCTCTCCACTTCCTTGAACACAGAATTACATGGTATTAGATACTGTTGAGGCGGTTGATGTCCTGCTGGCAGTTTAAAATAAAATGGTCTAAGGCCGGAAGATGACCATGAGGGGACAAAGGAGTGGCTTCTGCTGCTGACAAACCGTTTGGTAACGAGAGGGGGAGGTCAGGGTGGATGGTGAACACACGGCAGGGATGGGGGTTGGGGCTGGAGGAGGGCAGGTGAGTGGACTGAGGTCGAGGTGATGTCTGGTGCGGGGGTGGTGCGTGCTCAGGGGTGGGGGGTTATGAGGACTGTAGTGTGTGTGGGAAAGAGCAGGGTCACATGGTTTGAGGGGAATGGCGAAGACCCTGTGGAACAGCCATAAGCCAAAGAAACGAATCATAATTGAAGCATACTTGCGAGAGAGAGAGAGAGAGGGGGGGGGGGGCAGTTCCGAGTGGGTGACGGGGAGAGACATTCCAAATCTGAGGAAAGACATTCTTGCCATAGAGGGAGTACAGAGAAGGTTCACCAGATTGATTCCTGGGATGTCAGGACTTTCATGTGAAGAAAGACTGGATAGACTCGGCTTGTACTCGCTAGAATTTAGAAGATTGAGGGGGCATCTTATAGAAACTTACAAAATTCTTAAGGGGCTGGACAGGCTAGATGCAGGAAGATTGTTCCCGATGTTGGGGAAATCCAGGGCAAGGGGTCACAGTTTAAGGATTAAGGGGAAATCCTTTAGGACCGAGATGAGGAAAAACATTTTTCACACAGAGAGTGGCGAATCTCTGGGACTCTCTGCCACAGAAGGTAGTTGAGGCCAGTTCATTGGCTATATTTAAGAGGGAGTTAGATGTGGCCCTTGTGGCTAAAGGGATCAGGGGGTATGGAGAGAAGGCAGGTACAGGATACTGAGTTGGATGATCAGCCATTATCATATTGAATGGCGGTGCAGGCTCGAAGGTCCGAATGGCCTACTCATGCACCTATTTTCTATGTTTCTATGTTTCTATGTTTCTCGGCAGCTGCGCTGTTGCGCGCACACAGACCCGCACCTCATCCGCAGCCAGGATCAAACACGGGTCCTCGACGCCGCAAGCGCTGCCGAAACTTCACTGGACCGTCCCCATCCACCCGAGTGTCCCATCCACGCCCGGGGTTGGCCGGAGATGTCCGGGGCGACCCAGGACCGACGGGATACCGGCCCGGAGCAGCGGCGGCCCCAGGACCACAGCCAGCGCGGAGACGAAGCGCCAACCCCAGCCCAACCCCGCTCAAACTCCCGAGGATCCCGTTCCCCGACGAGCCGGGGACCGCCAGCCGCACTCGCCGCACCATCCAGAGGCCGCCGGCCAACTGCCCCTGGCTGCCGGTGAAAGCCGAGCACCAGCCATCAACGGGGGGATACAAAACGCTGCAGCAACTCAGCGGGACAGGCAGCATCCCCGGAAAAAAATGAATGGGTGACGTTTCAGGTCGTGACCCTTCTCCAGAGAAGTTGCCTGACCCGCCGACCCACCGCAGCAACCCGTGTGCATCCCCACCGATGAACGGCGATCGGCTCCCGCCGGCACCGAGGTGGCCAACCGACAGTCACTGGACAAGGCGAGAGGCTCAGCCGACGGTCCCCGGCCCGGCAAGGAATAGGGAGTTGGAGCAGAACCGAGCCGGAAACAGACCGCCCCCCCTCCCACCACCCCCACGCCGGCTGCAAGTCCGGGGCCACCACCGCCCCGCCAGCCCAGGGCCAACCCGGACACCTCCAGATGCCCCCGGACAAGGACGGGACACCGGGGAGGGGACGGGGACGGACCAGCAACAACTCAACAGCGCCCACAGTGCCGGAGACCCGGGCCCAACCACGGGCGAAACGCAAACCTGCACCCACACAGCAGCACAGTCGCCGAGAATGTTTATAGCGATTGACCTATGACCTGGGCATGCGCAGTCAGAATACTGAACTCGCTGATTCACTGGATGTTTTCCAGACTATATTTTCAAGTTAGATTTAGCTCTAAGGCTAATGGAATCAAGGGATATATGGGAAATAGCAGGAACGGGGTACTTAGATTCTCTGTGGTCAGCCATGGTTATAATGTAGGCGGTGCTGGCTCGAAGGGCTGAATGGCCGACTCCTGCACCTATTGCCGGTTACCTTCTCCCAACTAACAAGGATCTATTCCACATTTTCCTTGAACTTCATCCCTTTGTCCTGTTTTCACTCCTTACACTTCCTTATCTCTGTACTTCCCATCAGACTGAAGAAGGGTCTCGACCCGAAACATCACGCATTCCCTCTCTCCACAGAAGCTGCCCGACCCGCTGAGTGACTGCACCACTGTGTGACCTTCTTCCCATGATGCATGCCGCCCCCCACGTGACTCTGCGCAATGGCAGGGTGTGTGGCTGGCAGTCCCCCTCGGATTGGCGTGACGTCAGCACGCTGGTCGTGCAGCCCCCCTTCACCCACTTGCTTCCTCACCCCCTCCCTTCTCCCACTCCCCCTCACTCAACCCCCTCCCCCCCACCACTCTCCCCTAATAACCCATCTCCCTTCTCCCCCTCCCCTCACTTCCACCGTCCTCATCCCCCTTCCACACTTCCCCCCTTTGCCTCCTCCCCACCTTTCCCCTCCTTCCCCCTCTCGTATCTCCCCCATTCACCTCCTCCTCCCCCACCCTCCACCTTCCGCCCCTCCCCTCCCCACCCTCACTTCCCCCCTTCAAGCACCAGTAATGTTCACGTGTTAGTAATGTCCTGTTTGCCAGCTTGTTGATCCTCTGTGCTCCCCTCCTGCAGGGTTTAGGAGCTGTTGCTGTGGAGAGAAGGGAATGTGAGCGGCCATTGAGGGCTGCCAGGGTGCCGGTGAGCCCCCCCTACCCCCCCCCCCCCGTCTGCTTGGTGTGCGGACTGAACTTCGCGGGGCTGAGCTTCAGTGGAGGACCACATGACGGGGCACAACAAGAAGAAGCGTTATGAGTGCGACGTGTGTGGCAAGGCCTGGCAGTACCCGAACCAGCTGGAGATCCACGTCGCCCATTCCTATCCAGAGATGCTGCATGTCCCGCTGAGTTATTCCAGCATTGTGCCTTTCATCACACTATGTATCACAGAGTGGCGCCAGCAATGGCTGCCTCGCCAACTGTCTATCTGTTCTTTCCTTCATTATGTTTTAATAGTATGCGTTAGATGTTTTTTTAGTGTTCTTTAGCTTGTTTTATGTGGTGGGTGGGTTGTGGAAAATCAGTTTTAATGTCCTACTTCGACGGATATGCGATTTTTTTCCGTATCGTATTCCTGCGGACTTACAATCGTGGAGCTCGCGATCCCTTTGCAAAGGATCGACCTCGGAGCTCCAACTGTCGATGCTTGCGGACTTAACATCACGGAGCTCGCGGTCTCTGGTTAGAGACCGACCGGAAACTCCAAGCCACAGGAGCTTCGACCGCCCCGACGCGGGAGTTTCGATCACCCCGATGCGGGAGCTTCGATCCGCACACCCCCCCCCCAGTCTTCGATCGCCCTGATGGATGGTTCTACTGCCCCGACCGTGGGAGAATAAGAGGAAGTGGTTTGGACTTTTGTTTCCTTCCATCACAGTGTGGAAAGTGGGGAACCCACTATGGTGGATGTTTATGTTAACTTTTATATAGTTTTGTATCTTGTTGCTTTTTTTTCCGATGGCTGTATGGTAATTCGCATATCACTGTACCTTAATTGGTACACGTGACAATAAGTGATATTTGAAACCTTTCAAACCAATGTATCTCATCCATTGCTCTACTTACTGTACTTGAGTTTGACGACCGGATGTTATTATGTGATCTGGTGGGATACCATGCAAAACATCGTTTATCAGTGTGCCTCTGTGCATGAGGCAATAATAACTCTAAACGAACACCTAACCGATACTGAGTTCCTGCACAAATGTAACAATTCAGTATGTCTCTCACATTGTTAACGGTTCTACTTTCAGATGGCTTCAATCTTGTTCCAACACTTCCCATTACAACATCCAATACTTTCTTATTTACTGCTTCAATGTGGAATATTGTATCCACTTTTGCCATTGCTGGTGGGAAAATTATGCACCGTTGGCATTATTTACCACCCTCGCTTTGAATTCATACTGTTCCTTTTTCTGTTATTTCACAATTAAAACAAAAATCCCTCACTAACCCTTTTTCTAAGGTAGAGTCTGACTACCACACTGGATCCGCATTTGCATTATGCAACCACATTACCTATTTGCGTTCTCGGAGACAGGTCCTGGCTGGTCATTTGCATTTCCCAGTGCAATTACGTCAAAACAATATTTCGTGAAATAAATCAAAATCTGTGATTTAAAACGTCTTTTATATTTTTGTCAAAACAATATTAAGATTAATCCACACTTGTTTTAATCTATCAGCAGCTGGAGATCAGGATCACCCGGGTGAATGTGCCAAGCGTACAGGCTGAATGTAGATACGTGACCACTAGGAAAGGAATCGCTGGGGCAGTCCCCTCGACAACTGCTATGCCCCATTGGATATTGCTGGGAGCATTACTGTTCTGTAGAGGCCATGTCTTTCGCGCAGCTCTGATCCTGGCTCTGAGGCACGGTGGGAAAGTGTGGATACAGGCAGTCCACAGTGATAGGGAACTCGCAGGGCTGGATTTAGATTAAGAGAGGCCCTAAGCTATTTCACTTGTGAGCCCCCCCCCCTCCCAACCCCCCACTCCCACGACTTGAGGACCATGACTACCCGACAATGAAAGTGTGACATTTTTAGATCCTACTTAATGTTGTCATTAAACAGTTGGTTTAAAAATACATATTGGATTCACCGCGGAGCGGGCGATGCCTCACCTGGATCGCCGTTTGAAGCTCTGGAGTATTGGGCCTGCTGCTTCAACATCATGGAGCTGTGGTTTGCGGAGCTCCCAGCCTCGGGCCTCGCTGATTTCAACATCGTGGACCCCTGGGATCCCTTGAGGGCCGCCAGTGTGACTCTCCGCCCTGCTCAGCCTGTGGACCTCGGGAGCCGCGGTAGGAAGTGGCCGATTCGGAAGTCTCATAGTTCGGAAATATTTCTTAAAGAATTCTTCCTTATTGACAATTATATTGCAAAACCTGAATCGAATCTGAATCAAATCTGCTTGAAAAAGGCTAACTTATAACTAAATAAACAGGCTCACTTCTTAATAAATAGTCAACTCACAAAGCAGTTTGGTAGACCAATTCTAAACTTTACTAATTATCGGCCGATTGAAGTGGTAAGGAAAACAAACCCCAGCCAAGTGAGCAACACAGACACTTGGCTGTCCTCTCTCCACTTCCTTGAACACAGAATTACATGTTATTAGATACTGTTGAGGCGGTTGATGTCCTGCTGGCAGTTTAAAATAAAATGGTCTAAGGCCGGAAGATGACCATGAGGGGACAAAGGAGTGGCCTCTGCTGCTGACAAACCGTTTGGTATCGAGAGGGGGAGGTCAGGGGGGATGGTGAACACACGGCAGGGATGGGGGTTGGGGCTGGAGGAGGGCAGGTGAGTGGACTGAGGTCGAGGTGATGTCTGGTGCGGGGGTGGTGCGTGGTCAGGGGGTGGGGGGTTATGAGGACTGTAGTGTGTGTGGGAAAGAGCAGGGGTCACATGGTTTGAGGGGAATGGCGAAGACCCTGTGGAACAGCCATAAGCCAAAGAAACGAATCATAATTGAAGCATACTTGCGAGAGAGAGAGAGAGAGGGGGGGGGGGCAGATCCGAGTGGGTGACGGGGAGAGACATTCCAAATCTGAGGAAAGACATTCTTGCCATAGAGGGAGTACAGAGAAGGTTCACCAGATTGATTCCTGGGATGTCAGGACTTTCATGTGAAGAAAGACTGGATAGACTCGGCTTGTACTCGCTAGAATTTAGAAGATTGAGAGGGCATCTTATAGAAACCTACAAAATTCTTAAGGGGCTGGACAGGCTAGATGCAGGAAGATTGTTCCCGATGTTGGGGAAATCCAGGACAAGGGGTCACAGTTTAAGGATTAAGGGGAAATCCTTTAGGACCGAGATGAGGAAAAACATTTTTCACACAGAGAGTGGCGAATCTCTGGGACTCTCTGCCACAGAAGGTAGTTGAGGCCAGTTCATTGGCTATATTTAAGAGGGAGTTAGATGTGGCCCTTGTGGCTAAAGGGATCAGGGGGTATGGAGAGAAGGCAGGTACAGGATACTGAGTTGGATGATCAGCCATGATCATATTGAATGGCGGTGCAGGCTCGAAGGTCCGAATGGCCTACTCCTGCACCTATTTTCTATGTTTCTATGTTTCTATATTTCTCGGCAGCTGCGCTGTTGCGCGCACACAGACCCGCACCTCATCCGCAGCCAGGATCAAACACGGGTCCTCGACGCCGCAAGCGCTGCCGAAACTTCACTGCACCGTCCCCATCCACCCGAGTGTCCCTTCCACGCCCGGGGGTGGCCGGAGATGTCCGGGGCGACCCAGGACCGACGGAACACCGGCCCGGAGCAGCGGCGGCCCCAGGACCACAGCCAGCGCGGAGACGAAGCGCCAACCCCAGCCCAACCCCGCTCAAACTCCCGAGGATCCCGTTCCCCGACGAGCCGGGGATCGCCAGCCGCACTCGCCGCCCCATCCAGAGGCCGCCGGCCAACTGCCCCGGGCAGCCGGTGAAAGCCGAGCACCAGCCATCAACGGGGGGATACAATACGCTGCAGCAACTCAGCGGGACAGGCAGCATCCCCGGTAAAAAATGAATGGGTGACGTTTCAGGTCGTGACCCTTCTCCAGAGATGTTGCCTGACCCGCCGACCCACCGCAGCAACCCGTGTGCATCCCCACCGATGACCGGCGATCGGCTCCCGCCGGCACCGAGGTGGCCAACCGACAGTCACTGGACAAGGCGAGAGGCTCAGCCGACGGTCCCCGGCCCGGCAAGGAATAGGGAGTTGGAGCAGAACCGAGCCGGAAACAGACCGCCCCCCCCTCCCACCACCCCCACGCCGGCTGCAAGTCCGGGGCCACCACCGCCCCGCCAGCCCAGGGCCAACCCGGACACCTCCAGACGCCCCCGGACAAGGACGGGACACCGGGGAGGGGACGGGCACGGACCAGCAACAACTCAACAACGCCCACAGTGCCGGAGACCCGGGCCCAACCACGGGCGAAACGCAAACCTGCACCCACACAGCAGCACAGTCGCCGAGAATGTTTATAGCGATTGACCTATGACCTGGGCATGCGCAGTCAGAATACTGAACTCCCTGATTCACTGGATGTTTTCCAGACTATATTTTCAAGTTAGATTTAGCTCTAAGGCTAATGGAATCAAGGGATATAGGGGAAATAGCAGGAACGGGGTACTTAGATTCTCTGTGGTCAGCCATGATTATATTGAATGGCGGTGCTGGCTCGAAGGACCGAATGGCCGACTCCTGCACCTATTGCCGGTTACCTTCTCCCTACTAACAAGGATCTATTCCACATTTTCCTTGAACTCCATCCCTTTGTCCTGTTTTCACTCCTTACACTTCCTTATCTCTGTACTTCCCATCAGACTGAAGAAGGGTCTCGACCCGAAACATCACGCATTCCCTCTCTCCACAGAAGCTGCCGACCCGCTGAGTGACTGCAGCACTGTGTGACCTTCTTCCCATGATGCATGCCGCCCCCCACGTGACTCTGCGCAATGGCAGGGTGTGTGGCTGGCAGTCCCCCTCGGATTGGCGGTGACGTCAGCACGCTGGTCGTGCAGCCCCCCTTCACCCACTTGCTTCCTCACCCCCTCCCTTCTCCCACTCCCCCTCACTCAACCCCCTCCCCCCCACCGCTCTCCCCTAATAACCCATCTCCCTTCTCCCCCTCCCCTCACTTCCACCGTCCTCATCCCCCTTCCACTTCCCCCCTTTGCCTCCTCACCACCTTTCCCCTCCTTCCCCCCCTCGTATCTCCCCCATTCACCTCCACCTCCCCCACCCTCCACCTTCCGCCCCTCCCCTCCCCACCCCCCCTTCCCCCCTTCAAGCACCAGTAATGTTCACGTGTTAGTAATGTCCTGTTTGCCAGCTTGTTGATCCTCTGTGCTCCCCTCCTGCAGGGTTTAGGAGCCGTTGCTGTGGAGAGAAGGGAATGTGAGCGGCCATTGAGGGCGGCCAGGGTGCCGGTGAGCGCCCCTAACCCCCCCCCCCCCCCCCCATCTGCGTGGTGTGCGGACTGAACTTCGCGGGGCTGAGCTTCAGTGGAGGACCACATGACGGGGCACAAGAAGAAGCGTTATGAGTGCGACGTGAGTGGCAAGGCCTGGCAGTACCCGAACCAGCTGGAGATCAACGTCGCCCATTCCTATCCAGAGATGCTGCATGTCCCGCTGAGTTATTCCAGCATTGTGCCTTTCATCACACTCTGTATCACAGAGTGGCGCCAGCAATGGCTGCCTCGCCAACTGTCTATCTGTTCTTTCCTTCATTGTGTTTTAATAGTATGCGTTAGATGGTTTTTTTAGTGTTCTTTAGCTTGTTTTATGTGGTGGGTGGGTTGTGGAAAATCAGTTTTAATGTCCTACTTCGACGGATATGCGATTTTTTTCCGTATCGTATTCCTGCGGACTAAAAGCCCTGTCACACAGTGCGAGCTGACCCACGAGGTACCCCGAGCGAAAGACTCGTGGTTGTCCACGGGTATGACTCATGTTTGCCGTTAACTGTCATTTCTGCGATGTTCCAAGTTCGTCTCCCGAATTATCAAGTTCCTCTCCCGAGGTACTCTCGAGCCAAACGGGAATGAAGGTCTGTTTTAATAAGCAACAGTGACTGAAAGGTTTCGGAGAGGGTTTTCTCTCCGTAGGTGCTGCCTTACCCGCTGAGTTTCTCCAGCATTTTTTGTCTGCCTTTGCATAATTACAAGCCTTGTTACCACCGTTTTTAAACAAAACAATATTCATGCTCAACATTATGTTTATCCAAGTACGTTCACTGTACTTCCTTTACTGTAATAGACGTTGGAACCCCCTGAGTTTGTGGTTTGTGATGTGCGCTATTTAAATACAGGGATGTCTTTTCATTGCTGGACGTTTTTCCCTGTAACATATTTAATAGAATTTACACTTTATTATTAAACTATTCCCATCCGCATGTAAAATCTGAATTAAGCCGAATTATTCATTGAACTGGCAATCGTGACATGAAAGCCATAAAGATGGAAATGGCAGACACAGACGCAGAATATTTGTATCTGCATTGGATTTACGTGCAGTTCATTTGGACCACAGTGTATGGCCCTACCGCTGCAGGATATTGAAATGGGGACACCTGTCAGACAAGGGTAGGTATATCACCCCAAGGGGCACATAGTGACAAGAGAGTTTTGTTTAAATATAGATGGAAATAGTCCTGACACTATTGAATGTATAGACACTGATAATGCATTGCACTTTTTTTGTTTTGTGCACATTTCTTATTCTGAGTAAAGTTTATTTTAGAAAAATACCGAAGGCATTACCCACTGAGAATCTATGAAAAGATTTCGCACGGTTTTTGTTTTATACATATTTTATTCAGGAGAAAGATTATTTTTGAAATTACACATGGCATTGGTGTATTGCATATCCTGTACGTCTTTTTATGAATATTTGTTTTTAATTTAGAAATAAATCCATTGAAGGCACTGTTGTGTTTTTAAATCTGTTTGGAAGGATATGGGTCATACGCTGGAATGTGGGGCGCCATGTTCGGTAAGGAGAACTTGTTGTATGACTGACTCTATGAGATCAAATAGTATTATACTTAATTATAATGGTCAAACTCAAGTACGAATCGAAGTGCAGTATACAGAGTGCAGAATACAGTTCTCAGCATTGCACCGCACCAGTTGCACAGAGAGTCCAAATGTCCGTAATGAGGCAGAGGTGAATCGGACATTACCTTCGGTTATAGAAATATCTTAAAGAAACCTGATAATAGAGGGGAAGAAGCTGTTCCCGAGGCTGGCGCTTTCAAACTTCTGCACTGCCCGCCGGACGGGAGCAAGGAGAGGAAGAAATGACCGGGATGGGATAAGTCTTTGATTATATAGGTTTTGAGGCAGCGTGGAGTGTAAATGGAGTCAATGGTGGGAGACCTGGTCTTTGTAAAATAATATATCCTATAAGATTTTTTTTCACATTTTGAGACATATAGTAAAATACTGTGTTCTGATACTAACTATTAAATCCCTTAAACTAGCAAAATAACTGTTTATTAGTTCTGGCGAGGAAAGCTGACCCTTTACTTGTGCAGTGATACTTGCTGCCTTTAACAACATTTCAGCGGTAATCTTACCATTATTTACCATATCAGAGCTGAGGGAGGCAGATGCACCCTGCCCGGGGAGAGGCCGCGGAGAGACTGCGGGGGGAGTACCTCACTGACTGTGATAGGGAGAGACAGAGGCGCACAAACACACACACAGTGTGGAGTTCCTCTGACTGAGTGGGTGTAGGGGGTGTGTGTGTGGGTGTGGGACAGAGAGAGACACACACACACACACACAGGCAGTGGGGGAGAGAGACACACTGTCTCTGTGTCTCTCTCCCCTACACACACACACACACACAGACTGAGGTACACACTGCCCGTTGTGTGTGTGTGGGAGAGAGAGACAGAGGCAGACACACACACACAACGGGCAGTGTGTACCTCAGTCTGTGTGTGTGTGTGTGTAGGGGAGAGAGACACATGGACAGTGTGGACCTCCGACGGTGTATGAAGGAGAGAGGGGGAGAGAGAGAGAGAGAGAGACACAGAGGCAGTGTGGTGTACTTCGGCGTGACTGTGGGGGAGAGAGAAAGAGCGCACAGGACCTCGGTCTATCTGTGTGTGTGGGAGGGAAGAGAGACTAAAGCAGAATACATCGGTCTTATTGTGTGTGGGAGGAGAAAGAGAGAGGTGGGGGGGGGAGTAAGAGAGAGGTGGGGGGGGGGAAGAGAGAGGTGGGGGGGGGGAGAAAGAGAGAAATGGGGAGAGATGTGTATAAACACACAAAGCAGAGTTTCCTGTGTAGGTGGGAGACACAGATGGACTTACACAGATGGACTTACCTCGGTCTTATTGTGTGTGGGAGAGGGGGAGAAAGAGACGTACACTCACAGAGGCAGAGTCTCTCAGCCTGTGTGAGAGGCAGGGAGGGAGAGAGAGACACACACACACAAGGTGGATGTGAAATCTCACCTACCTGTTTCAGTGACCGGCACCCGCCGCTAGTGAATGAAGACACCCCCATCTGTCTCCCCTCCTCTCCCTCCACTCTCCACCCTCTCTCCTCCACCCCCCCCTCCCTGCTCCAACCCCCCACTCCCCCCCAACATGGAAATGTCATCCCATCACCCATTCCTTCTCTCCAGAGATGCTGCCTGCCCGCTGAGTTAAAGAGTTCCCACGGTAGTCTCACGAGTCACTAAGGTAAACGCACGGGCCACTGCGTTCTTACAACGTGTTTAAATGTTTCAATTTTTAACCACAACAGTACATTTTACTCGTGGAAAAGTTTAAACATGTTTGAACTTTTTCAAGAGTTAACACGTTTCACGGGTACCTGCCGTTAGCACCAAGAGTCGCTAAGTTGCGTCCACGAGTTCCGACGTTCCCGCTACGTTGATTGTACGTAATTAGCACGAGTTAAATTTGTTTTAAACTCGGGGTACCTCGTGGGTCAGCTCGCACAGTGAGACAGGGGTTTAAGTGCATGTTTTTTGTTGGTGTTATTTCAGAATTTTAAATTTTTAATTAGTCCAATTTTACAGTGAGCCATTGAGTCAAATGAGTTGGATGTTCTGCAACAAATGGCACAGAGTAATATTAATGTTTTTCAGTGAAGTGGCTCAAGCTTAATTGTTGTGGTCTGAGAACCTTTTTAAAGTGAAACCTATTGATCTATTTATGATCCAGAAAAACTTAATCAAGGTCAAAATTTATCAAAGGTTATGAAATAGTACAATATGAGGGATCATCTCCAGTGTTCATGATTAAACAAAAAGCTACTGTAAAATGTAGATTGTTATTCAATATATTTAAGATAGGAACTTACCCCTACGAGGAGCGGGCGAATGTCGCCTGGAAGTTGCTGCAGGAAGAAAACCCTGGTCCTTAATGGCAGCGTGGTGCGGAAGAGAGTCGCAGTCCAGGCCCGGTGGAAGGGGTGCCAAGTTCTGCGCTCGGCGAGCAGCCGGAGCCGGGGTCCGAGACGGGCCCGACCTGGGGCAGTGGTGCTTGGAGCTGGGGACAGCGGAGACCCAGAGTGTGGAGCAGTGGAGCCGGGCAGCAGGCAGCGGGTGGTGGAGCTTGGGGCCGGGCAAGAGGCAGCGGGGGAGCCGGTGCATCAGCCAGGGGCAACCGGCAGGCGAAGATGGCGGGCATTGCTACTGGTCTTGGCAGGTCTAGAGATCTACAAGACTGTTGACGGTAAGGTTATTGTTGAGGATGAGTTACTTAACTTTCTTGCTGTAAAGATTAAGACCTTAAGCCAGGATGAGATCGTCCTTCTGGCTGCAAACACTTTTGATTCTGAGTGGATAGAGTCCTCGAAGAAAGTTCTGTTTGAACCCTGCCCCACTACACAGCGGAACGTTTCCCATAAAGGGGCACAGAAAGGCGTTAACAACATAAAGAGTTGCCTTAAAGTAATGAATGAGTGTGGGGAGAATACTCCCAGATTTGTCTATCATTACTTGAATGAACTGCCGCCGGTGACATTTTCTAACATGGATGTCTCGAGCTTACTTCGGAGAATGGAGCAACTGTACGCTGAGGTCTGTTCTATGAAGCACGTCATGCAGCTACAGGCTGATGTTAGCGAAGATTTTCGTGCCATCACAGTGGAAATTGATCGGCGAGCGGGTGCATTGGAGCGCACCTTGATCACTACTCCAGTGTGTTCATTGGAGCGCACCACTGATCTGACTCGGGGCGGGGGTCCGGATGCGTCGGCGGGGATGGATGGAGCCATTGGCATGGCAGACACAGCACTGGGAGCTGCACTGGCAGGAGCCTCTGGCTTAGTTGTTGGAGTGAAGGCTGCGGCGGTGGGCCTTGCCTTAAACGTGGAGAGGGCAAAGGCAATGAATAGTCCCAGTGGTTTAACGTTGCAAGATTCTCAAAAGTGGAGTCATGTTGTGAAAAAGGGTCAACGTCATGGTCCAGAGAACACTGTTGGTAAACCAAAACTGTGCACTATTACCACCGGGCAGAGAAAGAAATCCAGTAATGCTGTGCCTATTATTGGTACCGGAGCTGCGGGTAACATCAACATGATCAAGACTAAGCTGGTGAGTGTTTTTGCCTCCAAGTTTTCATCGGATCTAGATGACAAAACTTTATCTGTGTATCTTAAAGAAAAACTTGGCCGTGAGCTTACCTGTCAAAAGATTGACACTGTACACAGTAGTTATTGTTCATTTAAAGTATCTGCGGAATGTAATGAGGTTGGCGAAATGTACAATCCGGAGCTCTGGCCAGAAGGTGCATTTGTCCGGCGCTATTACAAGCCGCGCAGGGTTGGAGTCATCGGATCAAGCACTGCGCCTGCCGTGGGGAAAATGAGTGTGCCTGCTGGTGCTAGGGGCACTCACTAGTCTCACTAAATGAACATTCGGGTACTATCGTACAACTGTCGTGACCTGCGTTTGGAACAAGAAGCTTGACTCATCAATAAATGTGGTTCGGCTTGATGCTGACTGGTACATTGCCATACACTTTGCTCACAACGACAAGGAATTTGTTATCCTGAATGTATATACAGTGGCTTGCAAAAGTATTCATACCCCTTGAACATTTCCACATTTTGTCACGTTACAACCACAAACGTAAATGTATTTTATTTTATGTGTTCAAAGCTTGGGATATTTGTTTATAACCTAACCCCGCTTTAAACTTCTCCACAACTTTATCCCTGACCTGTCTGGTGTGTTCCTTGGGCTTCATGATGCTGTTTGTTCACTAATGTTCTCTAACAAACCTCTGAGGCCTTCACAGAACAGCTGTATTTATACTGAGATTAGATTACACACAAGTGGACTCTATTTACTAATTAGGTGACTTCTGAAGGCAATTGGTTGCACTGGATTTTATTTAGGGGTATCAGAGTAAAGGGGGCTGAATACTTTTGCACGCGACACTTTTCAGTTTTTTATTTGTAAAAAAATTTGAAAACCATGTATAATTTTCCTTCCACTTCAATTATGCACCACTTTGTGTTGGTCTATCACATAAAATCCCAATAAAATACATTTACGTTTGTGGTTGTAATGTGACAAAATGTGGAAAAGTTCAAGGGGTATGAAAACTTTTGCAAGCCACTGTACACCCTATGAATGCCATCAGAATGAGGATGAATATATAAATAGGCTTGCTTTCACCTACTCTTTCATTCAAAACAATAATTATTGTAGTGTATATGTCATTGGGGATATGAATGCAGATATCTCAGATAGGAACTCATTATTTGCCAATCATATGGCTCAGTTCTGTCAAGACAATAATTTAATATTGTCAAGCAAAGTGCTTTTACCTACAGATAGTTATACTTATATTAGTGAAGACTGGCACACTACGTCATGGCTGGACCACTGTATTAGTACAGCTGATGCACACGCCTCCTTGGGGTGTATAAGCATTCTGTACGGGGCAGCAATGACTGATCATATACTTGTTGCTATGACAATAAATGTTGAACACATACCTGTGGTATCCAGAGATAGAAATACCTTTAATACAGAAAAACTGGACTGGTCAACGCTTACAAAGAAAGACCTCCTAGCTTATTATGCCCATACAGGTAAATCTTTAAGCAATATTCATACCTTTCCAACCGATCCCACTTCATCTCTCTCCATAACCACACCTCTGCCACAGCCACTGTCACTCAAGGCGTTCCCCAAAGCTTCGTTCTTGGTCCCCTCCTCTTCATCATCTACATCCTCCCCCTTGGTCATATACTCCGTCACTTCAACCTGGACTTCCATTGCTATGCTGATGACACCCAGATCTATCTCAGCACCAAGTTCCCCCACCACCCCCCTCTCTCCCATATCAACTCCTGCCTGTCAGCCATCAAATCTTGGATGCAACTCAACTTCCTTAAATTAAACAATAACAAAACAGAATTTCTCATTGGCTCCAAATCAATACTTACCAAAATTATCAACCCCACTCTCACTATTGACGGCACCACTGTCTCCCCATCTCCTCAGGCCCGCAACCTTGGCGTGATCTTTGACTCAACCCTCTCCCTTGAGCGTCACATCCGCCATGTTGTCAAAACATCATTTTTTCACCTCGGCAACATTGCCAAAATCAGACCCTCTCTCACACCCCCCGCTGCTGAAAGACTCACCCATGCCTTCATCTCCTCTCGACTGGACTACTGTAACTCTTCTCTTTGGCATTAATTCCAGCAACATCAACCGACTCCAACTGGTCCAGAATGCAGCCGCCCGACTCATCACCCACACCAAATCCTGGCACCACATCACCCCAGTTCTCAAAGAACTTCACTGGCTTCCCATTTCCCACCGGATCACCTACAAAATCCTGGTCCTCACCTACAAAGCCCTCAACCACTCCCCCCCCCCTTTATCTCACTGACCTCCTCTCCCCCTACCAACCCTCACAGTCCCTCAGATCCACATCAGCCGGTCTCCTCTCCATTCCGAAATCCAACCTCTGCACTTTTGGAAACAGAGCCTCCGGGGCAGCTCCCAGGCTCTGGAACTCCCTCCCACAATTGATTCGAAATTCTGAGTCCCTCACCATCCTCCAGTCCCGCCTCACGACCCATCTCTTCACCTCTGCATACCCTTAGTCCCATGTCCCCCTCCCCTTTGCATCTCTGTCTTACTGCTCTATTTTGTTTTGTTCTTGACTCTCCATGTTAAGCGACTTTGAGTCCTTGAAAAGCGCTATACAAATAAAATGTATTATTATTATTATTATTATTTACCTAAAGATGCAATAATGTGTAGTAATGTTAATTGTAAGGATATGAAGCATAGGAGAGATATCTGCTCCATGTATAATGATATAGTAAGTGCTCTATATGTAGGTAGTAAGCCCTACTACAAGCATATAAATAAGACACATAACATCAGGCCTGGCTGGAATAAGTATGTAGCTGAGTATCATACTGAAGCCCGTGAAGCCACCAAATCATGGGCTATGGCAGGTAGACCCAGACAGGGGCCTGTGTTTGAGTACAAGAAGCTCACTAATGCAAGGTATGTATGCTGTTCGCTTCATCTGTAACTCCCGGCACCATGAAGAAGTATGGCGCCTGCCTGCGGCGACTTTTGCGGAGCACCAGAACAGAAAAGGTTCACCTACAACTTCTATCAACTTACCTGGATCAGGGAAACGGCAGTAATCGGTGCCGTTTCAGACAAGCTGCTTGGGCAGCTGAAAGCGCTGGCAATTTCGCGATCTCCCGCAGCTGCGGGAGCCCCGGACTTTAAATTTTCCCACGCTGGCTGTGGAACTCCCGACCCGACTGAGGATCCTAGGTACCGTACCAGGAAACCCCGGGCCGGATCTCCCAGGAACAATGAAGCTGGAGCCGCCGACTTTGAATGTACCCCCGTTCGTTACGGAGCTGGAGCTGCCGTCTGTGAAGGAATCCCCGTTCCAGCGCAGGTCCGCAGAAACAGCAGTTACAGTAAACACAGTACATGGAAACAAAGGGGAAGCCTCCATTGTGTCCGGAAACATGGCCGACGGGCAGGACTTCAGGTCAGGCTGAAGCGCAGGGGACTTCGGCCCCCTCTCCCTACTATCTTACTGGCCAACGTACAGTCCCTTGAAAATAAAGTGGAGGACTTAAGGGCAAGACTGCTTTATCAAAGGGAGCTGAGGGAATGCTCTGTGTTCTGTTTCACAGAGACGTGGCTCACCCCAGCTCCCCAGACTCAGCGGTCCAGCCTGAAGGGTTCTCCATCCACCGTATGGACCGTACACTGGCATCTGGGAAAGGGAGAGGAGGGGGCGTCTGCCTCATGGTCAACTCTGCGTGGTGCTCAAGACGTGGCAGTCGTGTCCAACTCCTGCTCTCCACACCTCGAACATCTGGCGGTGAGGTGCCGTCCCTTCTACCTCCCAAGGGAATTCACCTCCATCATCATGACCGCGGTCTACATCCCACCCCAGGCAGACGTCCGTCTGGCACTGGAGGAGCTGCACGCCGTGGTCAACAAACACCAGACGTCTTACCCCGAGGCGTTCACCACCACAGCAGGGGACTTCAATAAGGCAAACCTAAAGAAATCACTCCATAACTTCCACCAACATGTCTCCTGCTGCACCAGAGGACCAAACACCCTCGACCACTGCTACACAACCATCAAGAATGCCTATCGTTCTATCCCTCGCCCTCACTTCGGTAAATCCGACCATACCGCGGTGCTGCTGCTTCCTGCCTACAGGCAGCAATTAAAGAGCGCACCACTAGAGGTGAGGACAGTACAGAGCTGGTCGGGGGAGCAGAGGAACAACTCCAGGACTGTTTGGAGTCTGTAGACTGGGCAATGTTCAAGGACTCGGCAATGGACCTGAACGAATACGCCACAGTCGTTACAGACTTCATTAAGAAGTGTGTGGAGGACTGCATCCCCACCAAAACATTCCAAGCGTTTCCCAATCAGAAACCTTGGATGAACTTTGAGATCCTCACTCTTCTGAAGTTCAGACACCGGGTATTCATGTCTGATGATACAGTGGCCTACAAGAAGTCCAGATACGACCTTGGTAAGGCCATCAAAAAGGCCAAAAGGGACTTCTGCCCCAAACTGGAGGAAGAGACAGATGTTCGGCAGCTGTGGCATGGCCTGAATGCAATCACCTCTTACAAGTCGAAATCAGGAGGCAGCTCGAATGTCAGCGAAACATCACTCCCTGATGAGCTCAATGCGTTTTAAGCACGCTTTGATAGGGAGAACACTGATGTGCCTTCCCGAGCACCCATTCGCTGTGATGGTATTTCAGTCTCAGTCACAGAGGCCGACGTCAGGAAATCCTTCAGAGGGGTGAACCCTCGAAAAGCGCCTGGACCTGATGGTATACCTGGTCATGGTCTAAAAACCTGTGCGGACCAACTGGCTGGAGTTTTTACGGACATTTTCAACCTCTCACTTCTGAGGTCTGTTCCCACCTGCTTCAAAAGGGCATCAATTATACCAGTGCCCAAGAAGAGCAAGGTGACATGCCTCAATGACTATCGACCTGTGGCACTAACGCCTGTGGTGATGAAGTGCTTTGAGAGGTTGATCATGGCGCAGATCAACTCCTACCTCGACAAAAACCTGGACCCACTGCAGTTCGCTTACCGCCACAACAGATCAATGGTGGATGCGATCTCGCTGGCCCTCCACTCCGCTCTGGACTACTTGGACAACAAAAACTCATATGTCAGGCTGTTATTCATCGATTACAGCTCGGCATTTAATACAATCATCCCCTCGAAGCTGGTTACCAAACTCGCAGAACTGGGTCTCTGCGCATCCCTCTGCAATTGGATCCTCAACTTCCTCACTCTCAGACCACAATCTGTTCGTATTGGTGCAAATATGTCAGACTCGATAACAATCAGCATGGGAGCACCTCAAGGCTGCGTGCTCAGCCCTCTGCTGTACTTAGAGAGAGATTAGAGATTAGAGATTCCTTTATTTGTCATTCAGACCTTTCGGTCTGAACGAAATTTCGTTGCCTGCAGTCATACATATAATAAACACACAATAAACACAAATTAACATCCACCACAGTGAGTTCACCAGGCACCTCCTCACTGTGATGGAGGCAAAAGTCTTAAAGTCTCTGGTACACAAAAATGCTGGAGAAACTCAGCGGGTGCAGCAGCATCTATGGAGCGAAGGAAATAGGTAACGTTTCGGGCCGAAACCCTTCTTCAGACTGATAGGGGGTGGGGAGAAGAAAGGAAAAAAGGAAAAGGAGGAGGAGGAGCCCGAGGGCTGGGGGAGGGGAGGAGACAACCAGATGGCTGATGAAGGGGAGGGGACAGCCAGGGCTAGCAGAATTGGGAGAATTCAACGTTCAGGCCACCAGGATGTAGACTGCCCAAGCGGAATATGAGGTGCATTTCCTCCAATTTACGGTGTTGCTCGCTGTGGCCATGGAGGAGACCCAGGACAGAGAGGTCAGATACGGAATGGGAGGGGGAGTTGAAGTGCTGAGCCACCGGGAGTTCAGGTTGGTTATTGCGGACCGACCGGAGGTGTTCGGCGAAACGATCACCAAGCCTCCGCTTGGTCTCACCGATGTAGATCAGCTGGCATCTAGAGCAGCGAATGCAATAGATGAGGTTGGAGGAGATGCAGGTGAACCTCTGTCGCACCTGGAACGACTGCTTGGGTCCTGGAATGGAGTGGAGGGGGGAAGTGAAGGGACAAGTGTTGCATCTCTTGCGGTTGCAAGGGAAAGTACCAGGGGAGGGGGTGGTATGGGAGGGAAGGGAAGAATTGACAAGGGAGTTACGGAGGGAGCGGTCTTTGCGGAAGGCAGACATAGGGGGAGATGGGAAGATGTGGCGAGTGGTGGGGTCACGTTGGAGGTGGCGAAACTGACGGAGGATCACTTGTTGTATGTGACGGCTGGTGGGGTGAAAGGTGAGGACTAGGGGGACTCTGCCTTTGTTGTGAGTGGGGGGATGGGGAGAGAGAGCAGTGTTGCGGGGTATGTAAGAGACCCTGGTGCGAGCCTCATCTATGGTGGAGGAGGGGAACCCCCGTTCCCTGAAGAATGAGGACATTTCAGATGCCCTGGTGTGGAACGCCTCATCCTGGGAGCAGATGCGGCGTAGACGGAGGAATTGGGAGTGGGGGATGGAGTCCTTACAGGAAGCAGGGTGGGAAGAAGTGTAGTCCAGATAGCCATGGGAGTCGGTAGGTTTGTAGTGGATGTCGGTAAGGAGTCTATCACCTGCGATGGAGATAGTGAGGTCAAGGAATGGTAGGGAAGTGTCGGAAATGGTCCAGGTGTATTTGAGTGCCGGATGGAAGTTGGTGGTGAAGCGGATGAAGTCAGTCAGTTGTGTGTGGGTGCAGGATGTGGCACCAAAACAATCATCGATGTAGCGGAGGTAGAGGTCGGGGATGGGGCCCTGGTACGCATTGAACAGGGATTGTTCTCTGTCTTTTCCCTCTTTGTTCTCCCTCTGCGCTGAGGCGATCCAGGCTTCTGATGCTGTGACCCCGCCGGGCGACGGTAAGTCAGTACCGCGGCCGAATCCGTGCTCCGCGACGGGCCGGCTCAAACTCCGCGGCCCGGGGTGGTCGAAGCTGCCGAAGCTGCCGCCCTCCAGTCCAGCGGACGCAGCTGTAGTTGCGGGAGCCCCAGAAAAACAGGTCACCAACCTGTGACCTGCGCGCTCCCGACGATGTCGTCCACTGGGCCCGCGGCCGAGCCTCCGGATTCAGGTCGCCACCAGTGTCCTCGGTCGCCACCGCAGCCCCGAAGTTGGCCAGCCTCGCGCTGGTAAGTCCTGGCTCTGCCTCCGGAGCCTCGAGGTCGGTCGGTCGCAGTTGGAGTTGGAGGCCGGCAGCTCCGCCATTTTGGCCTCAGCGCAGACGGAGGCAGAGAAGGGGGATACGACGAAAAAGTCGCATTCCCCCGAAGGAAGAGACAAAAGTCATGTTTCACCCCCCCACCCCCACCCCCACACATACACAACCCAATAAACTAAAATTTAACAAAAACAGGACAAAAGAAAACAACAAAAAAAGTAAAAACAGACGGACTGCAGGCGAGCCGCTGGTGTACGACAGCGCCGCCACAGTGAGTTCACCAGGCACAGTGAGTTCACTACTCACTCTATACTCATGACTGCGTAGCCGGACATAGTGCGAACTCCATCATCAAGTTCGCTGATGACACCACTGTTGTGGGACGTATCACTGATGGGGATGAGTCAGAGTATAGAAGAGAGATCGAGCAACTGTCCATATGGTGCCAGCACAATAACCTGGCCCTCAACACCAGCAAAACCAGATACTGGCAGAACGACATCTGAGATTGCAACGGACTCGAAGAAGAAGTCTCCACCCAAGAGCGGGGCAGAAGGACTTTCCTCCATTTTATTAAATAATGTCGTGAATGTTCATGCATCATTTTGTAAGAAACATAAGATCACTGCAAAATGAGGCGGCCAGAATGGGAGGAGTTATAAATGTAAAGGTTGAAGAATAGAGAAGAGCAAAGACAGGGAGGGATTTGAAAAGGTCAATGAGAATTTTAATTCGCCACATCTCAATTAGAAGACCAAAGTCCATAAGCAGAGGGATAAAGACACACCATGAGTTAGGAGAAGCACTAAAACAGATAAGTATTGGGTATTTTTGTAGAAAGTATTAAAATCTCATTTACCTGGAGCTGAAACCATAATCTGACATCTCGTGAAGATCGCAAGCAAGAAGTCATTATGAGAATGCACTGCAAAACAAAAATGAGTTGTTCCTTTAGTAATTTCATGCTTAATCCACCACAGTTTAGAACCACGTCTGTGGTAATCCAAGACCAAAACGGTTGTCAATGCAAAAAAAAGATGAGCAACCTCGTCACTTTTCCCTGCTGTCTCAAAATTATTTGATTTTCATGTACAAATCTAATTCAATTAAAAAAGTTAATACTGAAACTATTGTCTCCAATCATTTAGGGATTTGGCTGCAGTGAGACGGTCCTTGCTACATCTAGCCTCACGATCAACATTGTTCACCTAAACTATCCAAACATTTCGGATGTTGAGCTGAACATTAGCTAAATACATTTCACAGTGAATCCCCACATGCAACATAGAGAGAAGATACCTCATCAATCTGGTGGGTTGTTCATCAAGTTTACTCCAGCTGATTTAAGTTACTGTATTACGGTACGATAATACTTTTAACATCCGTGGGGGGAATTGGGATGTCACCTGCCACATGGAAAATACTCTTGCTTAGTTTATTGTCACGTGTACCGAGGTACAGTGAAGAGCTTTTGTTGCGTGCTAACCAGTCAGCAGAAAGACAATATATGATTACAATCCAGTCATCCAGTGTAGATACATGATAAAGGAAATAACATTTACTGCAAGATAATGTCCTGTAAAGTCCAAGTAAAGATAGTCTGAGGGTCTCCAATGAGATAGATAGTAGCTCAGGACCATTCTCCAGTTGGTGGTAGGATGGTTCAGTTGCCTGGTAACAGCTGGGAAGAAAATGTCCCTGAATCTGGAGGTGTGTGTTTTCATACTTCTGTACCTCTTGTCAGATTGGAGGAGAGACCGGGGTGAGACTCGACCTTGATGATGCTGGTGTCCTTGCTGAGGTAGTGTGAAGTGTACATGGAGTCAGTGGAAGGGAGGTTGGTTTGTGTGATGTTCTGAGCTGTGTCTACAGCTCGCTACATTTTCTTGTGCTCTTGGATGGAGCTGTTCCTAAACCATGCTGTGATGCACCCTTGATACAGTTTGAATGAATACAAAAGGAGGGTTGCATGAGGGAATACAAGCATTGATAAAATACTTTCCGCTGTGCATCTGTTGAAGTTGGTGAGAGTTGTTGGGGACATGCCGAACTTCCTAAGACTTCTAAGGAAGCAGAGACGGTGGGGGACTTTCTTGGCCATTGCTTTGACATGGCTGGTCCAGGACAAGTTGCTGAGTACAAAGTCACCTCATTGTTTCCCGTTTGCCCAGTATCTGAAAAATGTTTAAAAAACTGGAGATGAGAATTGTGTACCAAGCAGCTTCAATAAATGACTTTTATACAGTGGCTTTATGGTACAAGAATGTCACAATGCACAGTGTTACACATTGCATGGGTGGCACAGTGGCGCAACTATAGAGTTGCTGCCTCACAGCACCAGAGACCCAGGTTCCATCCTGACTACGGATGCTGTCTGTTCGGAGTTTGTAACTTCCCCATGTGACTGCGTGGGTTCCAATTTCCACCCACACTCCAAAGACATGCAGATTTGTAAGTTAATTGGTTTCAGTAAAAATTTCCCCTGGTGTGTGGAGGATAGTGATAGTGTATTGGTCGGCATGGACTTGGTGGGTCGAAATGGTAAGCTCGGATTTTATTCCTTGGAGCGCAGGAGGCTGAGGGGTGATTTATAGAGGTGTATAAAAAATGAGGGGAATAGGGTGAATACACAGTGCTTATTTCCCAGCATAGAGGAATTAAGAACCAGAGTAATAACTCAGCCTTAGCAACTGATCCAAGGTTATCGATATTGAGGGTAGCTATTGGATGGAGAGAAAATGTCGGATGTTTTTATGGGGAAGGTGACTTGGAGGGTTATTAAAACTGCAGCAGTTGGAGAGGGAATCTTATGACAAGAATGAGAGTTTTTTCTTTAATTTCAACAGGTCTTCATGGTACTAAAGTTAATAAGGAGAAGGCCAAACATGAGTGGTGATTGATCCTTTGAAATGGGGAGGATGAAGAGCTGGAAGCTCAAGCTGTGGATCAGCTAAGGTGAAGAGGATGTGAACTGTGATTCAGAAAGTGTCAGGCAATCAGGTAAGTGTTAAAAATCTGTATGAAGCCAAATTAGTGGGTTGCATTTTTTTCTAAGAGATGCAGCGTGGAAACAGGCCCTTTAACCTACTGAGTCTGTGCGACCAGCGATCCCCATACACTGGTTCTATGCTACAGATTAGGGACAATTCATTGTCACAGAAGGTTGCAGAGGTCAAGTCAATTGGGTATTTTAACGGCAGAGATAGATAGAGTCTTGATTAGTACAGGTGTCTGGGGTTATGAGGAGAAGACAGGAGAAGGGAAAGATAGATCAGCCATGATTGAATGGTGGAGTATGTTTTCTTACTGTGTTTCCTTACTGCAAACTGCTCCATTACAGCTTCACAACTAATTAACAGAGGCTTTACACTCGAGCCTTGGGTTCAGCCATTTTTATTCAGGAACCATCTTGGCTGCAGCCTCTTGGATATTGCATCATGGGTACTGTACCGCCGATGGTGTTATTCCCATAACATCCTCCTTTATTTACAAAACACATATGTACAGGCACTTTACATGTATAGCAAGAAATTACATTCTTCCATCGCATCGTATTTCACTGAGTCCAACATGTGGACAGTCCATATCCCAACATGCATTTGACAGTCCATTTCCGTGGTAGCTTTCAAATTCTCATTCCATGGATCTGCGACAGTTCAGTGCTCAGAATTATCTAAACTTTGAATAACACATGTCTGGTTTCTCATTTCCTTTCCCCTTTTTATTTATTTATTCATTTATCTATTCATTTATTTATTTGTTCCTTTCCCCTTTTTAATTTATTAATTTGTTTAGTTTTAAAATGGCCATTACCACAACTAAATAAAACTATGCATATCAAACTATAAAAGAACACAATAACATTAACTATTTAAACATAACCTAATAGCCTTTTAAATCTAAAATCAACTACAAGTACAGACCCTATCCTTATTTGGGCACATAATCCTGCAGATAGCGTGGTTTTCGAATGCATCTACCAGATCTTGTTGTCAGGGTTTGATACTCCCTGGGGACCGGTTGTCGGCTCATAGGTTGATTGTCTCGTTCTGGTTTAGGCATCGTCACCAGGTCATCTCGATCAACCAGGGTTTGAGGCTCATCATGGCTGAACTATCTTTCCCTCCAAACCCCATTCTCCTGCCGTCTCCCCATAACCTCTGACACCCATACTAATCAAGAATCTATCTATTTCTGCCTTAAAAATATCCACTGATTTAGCGTCCACGGCCTTCCGTGGCAAAGAATTCCACAGATTCACCACCCTCTGACTAAAGAAATTTCCCCTCATTTCCACACCAAAAGAACATCCTTTAATTCTGAGGCTATGACCTCTTGTCCTAGACTCTCCCATTCATGGAAACATCCTCTCCACATCCACTCGATCCAAGCCTTTCACTATTCTGCATGTTTAAATGAGATCGCCCCTCGTTCTTCTAAACTCAAATCAAATTGGTTAACAGTGAGCTGATGTGTTATCAGGATCATGTACAAGTTAGGATGATGATAATAGATTAACTTAGAGGGTAGAAGACAGAGTTTATTCCAAAGCATCGCTGGAGTAACTCAGTGGGACAGGCAGCATCTCTGGAGAAAATGAATAGGTGACATTTCTGGTCGAGACCTTTCTTCAGACCCTAAACTTCACTTCCCCCTGTTCTCCAGAGAAGCTGCCCGACCCGCTGATTTACTCCAACACCTTGTGTCTAATTTTGTAAACCAGCAGCTGCAGTTCCTTGTGTTTCCATTTATCCAGAAACAGTTTGGTATACCAGGTTTAAGTGTTACAAAGAGATAGCAGATGAGATGAGTTGAGATGGAGTGAGGCAAGTGATGGAGAGAAAAATGTCAGCAATGATGACAGGGATATACAGTTCAAAGCCCAAGTTCAGTTTAACCGGCACCTTCAGTTCCTGCCTACAAATTCAGTTTAACCAGGGTAACAATATCCCCAACAGTCAGGTTAACTGTCAAATGATTACCAGAGTGAAGGACGGAATTGGTGGCAATTTAAAAGAAACTGCGGCAGCGAACTAAAGTCATAATTTTGGTCTTCCCAGCACCCAGGTGAAGAAAACGTAGATTTATTTAGTTTAGTTTAGAGATACAACATATAAACAGGCCATTTTGCCCACCAAGTCCGTGTTGACCAGCAATCATCCCATACACGAACACTATCCGACACACTAGAGACAATTTACTGCAGCCAAGGTAACCTACAAACATGTACGTCTTTGGAGTGTGGGAGGAAACTGGGGCAGCTGGAGAAAACCCACATGGTCACGGGGAGAAGGTACAAACTCTGTACGGACAGCACCTGTGGCCAGGATCAAACCTGGTTCTCTGGAGCTGTAAGGCAGTAGCTCTACTGCTGTGCCACTGTGCTGCCCAGCTTTACTGCTAGTACGTGGGAGACAGATGATGCTGCAGTATAGCAGGATGCCACTCGGGTTAAGTGAACAAGAACAGAAATATGTTTGTAATGAAATAAAACTGAACATTAATGCAGTACCTCCAACGCCTGCACCACTGCCACCGACGCATCTTCAGAAACATTATCCAACCCACATTCAAATGCTGTTACGAACATCTGGCCTTCTAATTGCCCTCTTGTGGGAAGCACCACGGTGTGAGTGCAAAACTTCACACCATCCTCCTCTTGGGGATCCTTCATCACAAAGTTCTGTACCCCAGACAAAGGGTTCTGTGCTTGGAAACGATGCTGGAGGAAGATGCAAGCACTTCAGCAAAAAGCTTCATGAAATATGAAAACTATCGGATTGCGAAATTAAATGATATGTTTACACACGCATTATCTACTGAAAAGAAATGGGATCTGATCCTGGCATTAACTTGACAAAAACCGATCAAATACAATGTTATTCCAAAGTTGCTATTTATAAGCAATTCTAACATTATCTCCATTGAATATGGACCAGGACAATGTTTGGCTGAATGTTGCTGGATCTGGGTCACTGCCCACATATACTGACCTGTGGAGCCCCATTCTTATTAATCTTCTGTACCCATGAATCAGGCTACAAGGTATGTGTGCATAAGGGATAGGAGCAGAATTAGGTCATTCTGCCCATCATGTGTACTCCACCGTTCAATCATGGCTGATCTAACTCTCCCTCCTAACCTCACCTCCATAACCTCTGTCACCTGTCTAAACAAGAATCGATCTACATCTGCCTTCAAAATATCCTTTGACTTGGACCTCACAGCCTCCTGTGGCAATGAATTGCACAGATTCACCACCCCCTGACTATAGCAAGATTCAGACAGTATTTCTGCTGGACCCCCTGCCCATTAACCCCGTCCCATGCATCTCCTCCCCTATAAACCTCCCCTCTCCTGAGCCGATCTTGCACCCATCTCTCCCCTCCCCCTTCATTCCTACACAACTCAAACTCCGTCAATCCTCTACCTTCACAATTCGCAACTCACTAATCCTTTTATTTCACTCCTTGTACGTGTTCATCTCTGGCCTTTGTCCACTAACCTGCCTCACCTGTGTTCACCTATGACCTACCATGCTTCGTCCTGCCCCGCCACTCTTCTGGCTTCCTCCCTCCCACACCTGCAATCAGTCTGAAAAAGGGTCCAGACCCGAAACGCCACCTATCCATGCTCTCCAGGGATGCCACCCGCCCACTGAGTTACTCCAGCACTGTCTTTTTCCTCAGGAGCCTCTGATGATCAGACATTATTCATAGGTTCAAGGAGCAGGATTAGACCATTCAGCCCATCGTGTCAACTGCGCCATTCAATCATGGCTGACCTTTCCTTCCCTCTCAACACCATTCTCCTGCTTTCTCCCCATAACTCTTGATAGCCCGACCCATCAAGTATCTGTCACTCTCCACCTTAAAAATACCTTGAATGGGATGTGATTCGGCTATGAAAATGTGAGTCTTTCTATCTTTAAAAGCCATGGATTGGGTTAAATAGCCATCATCAGAGCATGTTTTGGTTGTGATTATCGATGTTAATTATTTAAAAAGTTGATGTAAATAATTGGAAAAAAAAACTAGTGAACCAAAACTAACTAATCAAAACGCATTAAACCAAACACACCTCCATAAATACATTAAGTTAATTAATAAGATCTTTTGTCTTCCCATCCTCCAGACCTGGAAACCAAATAAAGCCTCCAACTACATAACCGAGATGGAGATATGCTGGGGGACTACAATCTGCTGCTTTTATTATTTAAACTGTAAAGATTTTTATTTAGTGACCATTGTTAAATGGTAACGCAATGCTGATAAAAACATAATAACACTTTCTTCTTTTGCATGCTTTTTTTGCCCTCAGTCACCCCGTTATAGTCATACAGAGTGGAAACAGGCCCAACCTGCCCATGCCGACAACATTACATCATTATTCATCCACGGAGTATCAGGAGCCTTTAGTTTGTTCTTTTTAATTACGTGAAACTAAAATAATTTTACCTAAACGTCTTCCAAAACAAGCTCAGCAAGTAGCCAAAAGAAGAACCATCATCGGCTTGGGAGTAACTCACTTCAAACTTTGCTCGGAGGGATAGGAACTTTTTTTTGCTTTCCGGTTTACCGGGTTTAGCAGCCGATTGACAGTTCCATAGTTGAGAGGACGGACCTTCTGTAACGTGAACAGTACAAAGGCAGTATGAGTTGGCTTCATTTCTTAAGAGTCACTCGTAGTCTTTGTGAATGTTGTTGATAAATTTATCCTGCGGGTTGCACAGGACATTTAACAGCAGCTGTCTATCAGATCAAGGCAATTTAATGTGAACAAAATGCATGGCACGTGCCTGCCACATTCCCCACATGATTTAATAAAATGGAGGAAAGTCCCGCAACACTGCTCCTGTGAAATAGGGAGACAGGAATGAGTGGGTTAGCATATGATGAGCGTTTAATGGCACTGGGCCTCTACTCGCTGGAGTTTAGAAGGATTAAGGGGGGAACCTCATTGAAACTTACCAAATAGTGAAAAGCCTGAATTGAGTGGATGTGGAGAGAATGTTTTCACTGGTGGGAGAGTACAAGTCCAGAGGTCATAGCCTCAGAATTAAACGACGTTCCTTTAGGAAGGAGATGAGGAGGAATTTATTTAGTCAGAGGATGGTGAATCTGTAGAATTCATTGCCACAGAAGGCTGTGGAGGCTGTCTATAGATATTTTTAAGGCAGAGATAGATAGATTATTGATTAGGGTACAGGTGTTAGGGGTTCTGGGGAGAAGGCAGGAGAATGGGGTTAGGAGGGAGAGATGGATCAGCCATGATCGGAGTAAACTTGATGAGCCGAATGAACAAATTCTGCTCCTATCAGTCATGAAGGGTGGAGACTGGGATGATTGAATGATAAGTGTGCAGGTGTCAGCTGAGAGAACAGAGAAATGGCTAGTAGACATAGAAGTAGAAACAAGGAACTGCACCCGCTGGTTTAACAAAAAAGAGACACACTGTCGGAGTAACTCAGCGTCTCAGGCAGCATCCATGGAGAACATGGATAGGTGACATTTCCGGTCGGGACCCTTCTTCAGGCTGATCTTTGTTCCATCTCCCAGATATACCTATTGATATTCACTAGCCTTTGCCCTGTTCTATCAGCTAACAGCACCACTTATATCATTCACTTATTCTCAGTCTCCACCCAAGAGCACAGGAGCAGGGCGGGAGAACATTCCTCCATTTTATTAAATAATGTCGTGAATGTTCATGCATCATTATGTAAGAAACATAAGATCACTGCAAAATGAGGCGGCCAGAATGGGAGGAGTTATAAATGTAAAGGTTGAAGAATAAAGAAGAGCAAAGACATGGAGGGATTTGAAAAGGTCGATGAGAATTTTAATTCGCCACATCTCAATTAGAAGACCAAAGCCCATAAGCAGAGGGATAAAGACACAGCATGAGTTAGGAGAAGCACTAAAACAGATAAGTATTGGGTATTTTTGTAGAAAGTATTAAAATCTCATTTACCTGGAGCTGAAACCATAATCTGACATCTCGTGAAGATCGCAAGCAAGAAGTCATTATGAGAATGCACTGCAAAACAAAAATGAGTTGTTCCTTTAGTAATTTCATGCTTAATCCACCACAGTTTAGAACCACGTCTGTGGTAATCCAAGACCAAAACGGTTGTCAATGCAAAAAAAAGATGAGCAACCTCGTCACTTTTCCCCGCTGTCTCAAAATTATTTGATTTTCATGTACAAATCTAATTCAATTAAAAAAGTCATTACTGAATCTATTGTCTCCAATCATTTAGGGATTTGGCTGCAGTGAGACTGTCCTTGCTACATCTAGCCTCACGATCAACATTGTTCACCTAAACTATCCAAACATTTCGGATGGTTGAGCTGAACATTAGCTAAATACATTTCACAGTGAATCCCCACATGCAACATAGAGAGAAGATACCTCATCAGTCTGGTGGGTTGTTCATCAAGTTTACTCCAGCTGATTTAAGTTACTGTATTACGGTACGATAATACTTTAAACATCCGTGGGGGGAAATTGAGATGTCACCTGCCACATGGAAAATACTCTTGCTTAGTTTATTGTCGCGTGTACCGAGGTACAGTGAAGAGCTTTTGTTGCGTGCTAACCAGTCAGCGGAAAGACAATACAGTCATCCAGTGTAGATACATGATAAAGGAAATAACATTTACTGCAAGATAATGTCCTGTAAAGTCCAAGTAAAGATAGTCTGAGGGTCTCCAATGAGATAGATAGTAGCTCAGGACCACTCTCCAGTTGGTGGTAGGATGGTTCAGTGGAGACTGGGATGATTGAATGATACGTGAGCAGGTGTCAGCTGAGAGAACAGAGAAATGGCTAGTAGACATAGAAGTAGAAACAAGGAACTGCACCCGCTGGTTTAACAAAAAAGAGACTCACTGCCGGTGTAACTCAGCAGCTCAGGCAGCATCCATGGAGAACATGGATAGGTGGACTTCCGGTGGCGCTATGGAGGCTTGAGCCCAGCGTCAACTAGCTCCGTGCTGAAAAATCTGCATACGGGAGAAAATCGGGACCTACCTGAGGCGACTGCGATTTGAACGGCTGCCTGCTGCGAGTGACGTCATCAGGCGCGCGACTTTACCGGTATGCCGATGCAACATACCCCCCCCAGGGCGACAAAAAAACCCTGTAAAGGAAGACAACCGACGGAAGAGGTAGGCCCAATAGGGGCCTCGGCCTCAGGTACAACGATGTTCCAGGAAGACCCATCGAAGAGATCAAAGCAAAAAACATCGGAAGTAGAAGATCTCAAAAATTTTCTCTCGATTGAAATTAAAAATATTCAATCACAGCTGAAAACCTTTGAAGGAAAGCTGAATTTTAAGGAGGAACTTCTCTTTTAAGGTAGATTTTAAAGCAGAAATGCTCTCTACAATTTATGACATACTGGAAGCCTGGAAGAGGTCGAGGGACGAAGAGGTCAATGATCATATGGAAGAGGTGGAAGTCAGGATCGCTTCGGTGGAATCGAACCTTAAGGGAGAGATGGACCCCATCCATCAGACACTGGAGCAACAAATTACAGCGATAACTGAACTTGAGAAATGTGTGGCGACAAGTGCGGAAACTGTAAATCGACTCCTTACCGAAAATCAACGCTCTCCGAAATGGTGACTAAACTAAGTGGAAAGTGTATTGACCTGGAGGGGCGTCAAAGACGCCAGAACTTAAGAATCGTAGGTGTGAAAGAAGGAAGTGAGAGGGATATGGGCCCTCGGGATTTTGCGGCAGATTTACTACAAAAAGCCTTAAAATTGGATCGAAAACCTTTACTTGGTCGAGCACACAGAGCGCAGGGGCGTCGTACACGAGATGATGCTCACCCAAGACAAATTATAGTAAAGGTGCAACTGGATCATGAATTTGACGATATAATGAAGAATATTGTCCGTAGCAGAGACCTCTATTTTGAAGGAGTGAGGATCAGTATCTACCGAAACTATCCGGCGGAGGTCTTCAAGAAAAGAGTGCTGTTTATTGAGACAAAAAGAATACTGAAGAATATATCTGATTTGAAATATGGCTTGCTTTATCCCGCAACATTAAGAGTCACCTACAAGAAGGAGCAATTTTTTACAGACCATGAAAAAGCACTGGAATTAGCCAAAGGCATCGGGAATGTGACCATAGACTGAACAATATACATCACTCCCCAGGAGTCAAGGAATAACGGGACCTCGCCAGGTCTAAAAGGATCTTTAAAGTACTTTTAAGAGCTTTAAAGACGTTTGAAAATTGAAATGGACATTGGAGAAAACCTGGGTTTAAAAAAAAAAAAAATTCTCTTAATATCTCCATTTTTATAATCATTTTTCGCATTTAGTATAAATTCTAAGAACAATAATATCACATTTATGATCAATTGTTACTAATCACTATTACTATTTAGTATATTCATATTTAACCATACATGTAACTACTAATACTTATTAAATATCAATATTACTACTAAAATTATTAACATCTATATTATTCATAAATATTCATTACTGTGTATGATTAATAACAATGATTAATAACTAACAGTTTCTGGTTAACATAGAAATAGTTTATATACATATATCCTATAGGAATATAAATAAGTAAGAGGTAATTTAGCCCATGTAATAATAAGGTTTGATGGTTTTCCTCTTTATTCTTCAATTCAAAATTAAAAATACATACTTATAGAAGATATTAATACGGTATTTAGAGAATAATAACGTTGTTAACTTTTGCTGTTGTTTACCTTTTTTGGGTTTAAAATTTTTGCTACTCCCAAAGAAGTTATTTGATTGTCAGAGCTAGGATTGTCGGAGCTAGGATTTTTTCTTTTACAAAGGCTACGGAAGTGTTTAGAATTCTAGCCACGCTCGTGTGGCTATCACTAACTACACTAATTGTAGATGTAGTTTTTTTTCTTTCACTCTATACTAATCAACTATATCACTTTTTTCACTTTAAATATTGTTATAATTTTAAGTTTGAATGGAACTACAAGGTTAATTCAAGGAGATGTGTTCGGAAGAACGATGTATGTCATTTAAAATTCGTCTATCTGAGGTTCGGGGACAGGATCAGGTTTTATGTGTTGTACCTTCTGCTCGGCTATAGACCACCCTAGAAACAATATGTTAGATGGTAATATGACAAGAGGGGGTGAAGGAATAACGTTTTGTAGTTGGAATGTTAAGGGAATCAATGAACCAATTAAGAGAGGTAAAGTTTTAGCACATTTAAATTCACTCAAGACAGATATAATATTCCTCCAAGAAACACACCTTAAAAAGGAATCACAATATAGACTAAAAGCTAAGTGGATTGCTGAATCGTACCATTCCTCTTTTTCACACAAGTCCAGAGGAGTTGCAATATTAATTCGTAAAGGAATATCTTTTACGCACTCATCAACAATAGCGGATATAGATGGTAGATATATTATATTAGTTGGAGAGTTAAACGGGGAAAAAGTGATTCTTCTTAACGTATATGGACCTAATTTTGATAATCCTATGTTTTTTAATAAGACATTTAATAAAATCCCAGAATTTACACAATATAAATTAATAATTGGAGGAGACTTCAATTGTACATTAGACTTACATTTACTTATAACTCAAAATACCATAATATTATAATCTCAGACCATGCACCTGTAACATTTATGATTAAATTAAATGGAATGTCCGAGAAACAAACATATTGGAGATTTAACCCACAAATATTGAATGAAAGATCATGCCAGGAATATCTTATTAAACAGATTCAAATATTTTTTGAGACTAATGACAACCCTGACACATCTGCTTCTCTTATTTGGGAAACATTTAAAGCGTTTGTCCGAGGCGCATTAATTTCTGCACAAGCATTTTACAACAAAGAGAACCGGATTAAACAACAAACATTGGAAAGGGAAATAAAGCAACTAGATATAGAAAATGCGAGAATGCCATCTATGTTAAAACATAATAAAATTGCTGTATTCAAATATAAACTAAATAAAATGTATTCAGAACAAGTAATAAAACTTTATCAACACACTAAACAATTACATTTTGAGTTCGGAGACAAACCACAAAAACTATTAGCACGTCAGCTACGAAAAATGGAGGGGGAAAAAATAATTCATAAAATTAGAACAGATACAGGAGAATTATTAAAACTGCCCAAGGATATAAACGAGAGATTTCTCCAATACTATCACAATCTTTATTCAACTAAAACTGCAGTACAACCAGAAGGAATAGCAGAATTTTTACAATAAATGTAATTTAAAAGGTTTAGACTCAAAAGATAGAGAATTATTAGAAGCGGAGATTACGATAAAAGATATTGAGGAGTCTATTGGATCTTTAAAAAATGGTAAAGCAGTAGGACCAGATGGTTTAGGCTCTGAATTTTATTAAAAAATTTACGATTTGCTCTCTCCACGTTTACAAACGCTGTATGAGCATATTTATACTCAACAGAAACTCCCAGATACCTTAAACGAATCTATAATAACACTTATTCCTAAAGCTGATAAGGATCTGGAAGATCCAGGATCATATAGAGCAATTGCACTTTTAAATACAGATCAGAAAATACTAACTAAAATTTTAGCGCACAGATTAAGTACAGTGATGAATAAATTAATACATCCTGACCAAACAGGTTTTATTCAGAAACGGTATTCATATTATAATCTAAGAAGATTATTTAATATAATATATTCAAAGAGAATTATTAATGAAGATCTAGCAATAATCTCACTTGATGCTGAAAAAGCTTTTGATCAGGTGGAATGGCCCTATTTATTTTCGGTGATGGAAAAATTGCAGCTGGGCGAGAAATTCTGCGCATGGATAAAACTGTTATATACCAACCCTACGGCTAGAATATTAACAAACCAAAGGTTATCATCTAAATTTAACCTATCTAGAGGTTGCAGACAAGGATGCCCGTTGTCTCCATTATTATTTGCGCTTGCTATTGAGCCACTCGCAGAAAGAATTAGGACTCATCCGGAAATATATGGGTATAACACAAAGGATACAGTGAATACAATTTCTCTATACGCAGATGACGTATTAATTTACATTACAAAACCAGAAATTAGTATTCCAAATTTATAAAAGTGAATAACTCAATTTGGTTCACTTTCTGGATAGAGAATAAATTGGAATAAAAGCGAAATTATGCCAATAAGGGAACATAATAAACATATAATACAACAATTTCCGTTTAAAATAGTAAACGAAAAATTCAAATACCTAGGCATTTATGTCACTAAGACATATACATCATTATTTAAAGCAAATTTTCCCCCATTACTGAATAAACTACATAAGAACATTCAGTATTGGAAAACACTTCCTATCTCAATGGTTGGTAAAATTAATGCCATAAAAATGATTTTCTTACCACAAATATTATACCTTTTTCAAACAATTCCGATATACTTGCCAACAAAACTTTTTTAAAAAGTTGGATTCCATTGTCAGTGACTTTATCTGGCATTATAAGAATCATAGGATAAGCAAAAAACATCTGTGCAAATCAAAAATAAATGGAGGCTTGGTTTTACCAAACTTTTTGTTTTATTTTTGGGCAGTTAACATTAAAAATATGAATTTTTGGTTAGAAGAAATAGATCAACAACCAGATTGGTTAAAAATGGAAAAGGAAGATTGTTCACCTTTTGAAATCGGCTCGATACTATTTGCTACTTCTAAATTAAACAAAAAAAATTATAGGGAAAATCCTATAATATATAATGCTATGCGAATTTGGAAACAAATAAAAAAGACATTAAAATTAGATAACTTATCACTTTTTCTTCCAATTGTGAATAATCCGTTGTTTAAGCCCTCATGGTTGGACAAAGGTTTTACACAATGGAAAAACTATGGAATTAAGAAGATGGGACAACTTTACAAGGAAGGCACTTTTCTTTCATTTCAGGAGTTGCAACAGACTTATGGACTTCAAGTAAATGATTTTTTCAGATATCTTCAACTTAGAGATTATGTAAAAGCAAATACTCAAAACTTTAGAATTAGAAATTCAGAAATTCTTGACGACTGTTGGAATAAACATCCTAATACAGAAAAATTAATATCTTATATATATAATATTTTATTAGACAGCGATATTCCATCGACGGACTTACATAGACAAACATGGGAAAAAGAACTAAATCAAATAATAACGAAAGATACTTGGGACACATACATCAATGTTCATTAAATGCCAGACACTCTTTAATACAATTTAAAGTAATACACAGGTTACATTATTCTAAAACAAAATTAAATAAAATCTTCCCACATATTTCACCTATATGTGATAAATGTCAACATTTAGAAGCTAACTTATCTCATATGTTTGCAAATTGCATAAAAATTAAAAAATTCTGGGCAAATATTTTTAGAATAATATCTAAAGTGACCAGCACTCAATTGGACCCGGATCCAAAATTAATAATACTAGGAACATTAGAACTAAATCAAACATTTACAACAACTCAAAGAAACTTTATTGATTATAGTATAATAATTGGGAAAAAATTAATTCTAAAATTTTGGAAAGGCCCTATAACCCCCACAATTAAAATGTGGATTATAGAAATGACGGAGACCTTACACTTGGAAAGAATTAGACTTGTCCTGTTGGACAAACAAGAACTATTTGTTGGAAGGTACACAAAAATGCTGGAGAAACTCAGCGGGTGCAGCAGCATCTATGGAGCGAAGGAAATAGGCAACGTTTCGGGCCGAAACCCTTCTTCAGACAGTCTGAAGAAGGGTTTCGGCCCGAAACGTTGCCTATTTCCTTAGCTCCATAGATGCTGCTGCACCCGCTGAGTTTCTCCAGCATTTTTGTGTACCTTCGATTTTCCAGCATCTGCAGTTCCTTCTTTAACACTATTTGTTGGAACATGGTCTCCCTTTATTGATTATCTAAAGGGTCAGAACGGTTCAGCACGAGAACCTGACTAGCACTCGAGCCAAGGAATAGATGAAATGTTATATTCTGAAATGAACGAATATATCTCGAATGAAGTTTTTTATCTTAGTAACTTATTCCATTCTTCTTTATTATCTCTTTTTTTTTCTTCTTTTTCTTTTCTCTCTTTTCTTTCTTTATTTCATCTATCTTTTTAGTTCTATTTAGTTTTAAAAAAAATTCAAAAAAAAGTATTGGAGACAATGTAATAATATTTGACAATATTATTAATTCAAAAATGTAAGACTGGTAACGACTTTAATATGATATGTATTTACATCCAATAAAAAATATTTTCAACAAAAAAAAAAAGAACATGGATAGGTGACATTTCCGGTCGGGACCCTTCTTCTGTCTGATCTTTGTTACATCTCCCAGATATACCTATTGATATTCACTAGCCTTTACCCTGTTCTATCAGCTAACAGCACCACTTACATCATTCACTCATTCTCAGTCTCCACAGGCAAGTCTGGAAGGAGTTGATAGAAAACACCAACATGACCAATAACAGCAGGAAGGCATGGGCCACAATCCGCCGCCTCGGCGAAGACCATACCACACCGCCCACGCTCACAACACTCACAGCAAACTCAGTTGCAGCACAGCTGGTGGCAAACGGTCGTAGCCAAAACCGGCGCAGACCCACAGGAGAATACTGCTGGACAGCGGTAACAGACCGCCTACAACCAGCCAGCGCTCTCACCAAGCCCTTCGACCTAGAAGAACTCGAAGCTGCAATGAGCATGCTCAAGCCTGGGAAAGCAGCAGGAATTGATGATGTACTGACGGAAATGATACAGCACCTTGGACCTAAAGCAAAGACCTGGCTCCTAGCAATGCTGAACTCATGCATGGCACAGACAACAACCCCACCTGTATGGAGTAAGGCCAAGACTGTCGCAATTCCCAAACCTGGAAAGGACCCATCATCCCCAAAGAGCTACAGACCCATTTACCTCCTCTGCATCACCTACAAGCTCTACGAGAGGCTACTACTCCAACGCCTTATGCCACTTATAGACTCCAAGCTTACTAAAGATCAAGCTGCCTTCCGCCCTGGCCGCTCCTGTGCCGGGCAGCTACTGAACCTCACCCAACACATTGAGGACGGTTTTGAGTGCAAACTCATCACCGGAGCAGCTTTCATAGACCTCACCGCTGCTTACGGCACTGTCGAGCACCGCAACATGATCAGGAAATTTGTTGACATGACTGGTGACCTCGACCTGAGCCAAGTCATCAAAAGCCTTCTCAACAACAGGCGCTTCTTCGTTCAACTAAGCGACAAGAAGAGCAAATGGAAAGCCCAAAAGAATGGCCTAACACAAGGCAGCGTACTGGCCCCCCTCCTCTTCAACATCTACACCAACGACTAACCACTTCCCCCACAATGCCGCCGCTTCATCTATGCTGATGACCTCTGCATCACCACCCAACAGGAGAACTTCCAGAAGATCGAGCCTGTCCTGGAAAGCGCCCTCCAAGAGATGACAACCTACTACAATAACAACCACCTGAAACCCAACCCATCAAACATTCAACTATGCAGCTTCCATCTTAAAAATCAAGATGCAGGAAAACAACTGAGCGTCTCATGGGATGGCCACAAACTCTCCAACCACGTCCACCCCGTGTACCTCAGAGTTACACTCGACAGGACACTCTCTTTCAAAACCCAGGTTCAGAACACCAAAGCCAAGGTCAACACTCGCAACAACATCCTGCGCAAACTGGTAAACTCAAAGTGGGGCGCTGATCCACCAACCATCCGTGCAACTGCCCTAGCCCTGTACTTCTCCACAGCTGAATACACGTGCTCAAGCTGGAGCCGCTCCCACCACACCAAACTGGTTGACACAGCCCTCAATGACACCTGCCGCATTATCACGGGATGTATAAAGACAACGCCAGTCCTGTGCCTCTACACCCTAGCTGGTATTGCCCCCCGCCCCATATCAGACGATCCATCGTCGCCTAAGACGAGCGGAGAGCACAGGAGATCGATACCAGGCACCCCCTGCACGGACACACAGCACCTCCACCCCGACTGAAATCCAGAGCCAGTTTCTTGCAGACAGTCCCACCTCTCCAGACAACCAAAGAAACAGCAAGGACCAACATCTGGAAAGATGAATGGAACCAGCTCAACACACGAGCACACGACTGGATGGAGAGAGGAATCACTCCGACTGAATGCCTCGCCAGCGGGCACGACCTCCCATGGCCAACCTGGAAGACTCCACAGATTACGAGTGGAGCAGGGGAGGTGCAAAGCACTTATGAAAGCATGGAAATACCAGGCAGAAGACACATGCAGCTGTGGAGCAGTACAGACCATGTCCCACCTACTGGAGTGTGACAACGCCCCCAGTGCAGCCCCCAGGACCTGGCTGAACCGAACCGACCAGATGTGACCTGCGCCAGATACTGGCAGAATGACATCTGAGATTGCAACGGACTCGAAGAAGAAGTCTCCACCCAAGAGCGGGGCAGAAGGACTTTCCTCCATTTTATTAAATAATGTCGTGAATGTTCATGCATCATTTTGTAAGAAACATAAGATCACTGCAAAATGAGGCGGCCAGAATGGGAGGAGTTATAAATGTAAAGGTTGAAGAATAGAGAAGAGCAAAGACAGGGAGGGATTTGAAAAGGTCAATGAGAATTTTAATTCGCCACATCTCAATTAGAAGACCAAAGTCCATAAGCAGAGGGATAAAGACACACCATGAGTTAGGAGAAGCACTAAAACAGATAAGTATTGGGTATTTTTGTAGAAAGTATTAAAATCTCATTTACCTGGAGCTGAAACCATAATCTGACATCTCGTGAAGATCGCAAGCAAGAAGTCATTATGAGAATGCACTGCAAAACAAAAATGAGTTGTTCCTTTAGTAATTTCATGCTTAATCCACCACAGTTTAGAACCACGTCTGTGGTAATCCAAGACCAAAACGGTTGTCAATGCAAAAAAAAGATGAGCAGCCTCGTCACTTTTCCCTGCTGTCTCAAAATTATTTGATTTTCATGTACAAATCTAATTCAATTAAAAAAGTTAATACTGAATCTATTGTCTCCAATCATTTAGGGATTTGGCTGCAGTGAGACTGTCCTTGCTACATCTAGCCTCACGATCAACATTGTTCACCTAAACTATCCAAACATTTCGGATGGTTGAGCTGAACATTAGCTAAATACATTTCACAGTGAATCCCCACATGCAACATAGAGAGAAGATACCTCATCAGTCTGGTGGGTTGTTCATCAAGTTTACTCCAGCTGATTTAAGTTACTGTATTACGGTACGATAATACTTTAAACATCCGTGGGGGGAAATTGGGATGTCACCTGCCACATGGAAAATACTCTTGCTTAGTTTATTGTCACGTGTACCGAGGTACAGTGAAGAGCTTTTGTTGCGTGCTCAGCAGTCAGCGGAAAGACAATATATGATTACAATCCAGTCATCCAGTGTAGATACATGATAAAGGAAATAACATTTACTGCAAGATAATGTCCTGTAAAGTCCAAGTAAAGATAGTCTGAGGGTCTCCAATGAGATAGATAGTAGCTCAGGACCACTCTCCAGTTGGTGGTAGGATGGTTCAGTTGCCTGGTAACAGCTAGGAAGAAAATGTCCCTGAATCTGGAGGTGTGTGTTTTCACACTTCTGTACCTCTTGCCAGATTGGAGGAGAGAACGGGGTGAGACTCGACCTTGATTATGCTGGTGTCCTTGCTGAGGTAGTGTGAAGTGTACATGGAGTCAGTGGAAGGGAGGTTGGTTTGTGTGATGTTCTGAGCTGTGCCTACAGCTCGCTACAATTTCTTGTGCTCTTGGATGGAGCTGTTCCCAAACAATGCTGTGATGCACCCTTGATACAGTTTGAATGAATACAAAAGGAGGGTTGCACGAGGGAATACAAGCATTGATAAAATGCTTTCCGCTGTGGATCTGTTGAAGTTGGTGAGAGTTGTTGGAGACATGCCAAACTTCCTAAGACTTCTAAGGAAGCAGAGATGGTGGGGAGCTTTCTTGGCCATTGCTTTGACATGGCTGGTCCAGGACAAGTTGCTGAGTACAAAGTCACCTCATTGTTTTCCGTCAAAAAGTGTACAGATATATATCAAGGGTAAAGGAAGCAAGCAATTATAGGCCTTACCATTATCATGAGTAAGGAGCTTCCTGGCTTCCAAATCAAACTCCTCTTTACTTGTCTTTTGCTTGAAACAAAGTTTCCCGTTTGCCCAGTATCTGAATTTTTTTTAAAAAACTGGAGATGAGAATTGTGTACCAGGCAGCTTCAATAAATGACTTTTATACAGTGGCTTTATGGTACAAGAATGTCACAATGCACAGTGTTACACATTGCATGGGTGGCACAGTGGAGCAACTATAGAGTTGCTGCCTCACAGCACCAGAGACCCGGGTTCCATCCTGACTACGGATGCTGTCTGTTCGGAGTTTGTACCTTCCCCATGTGACTGCGTGGGTTCCAGTTTCCACCCACACTCCAAAGACATGCAGATTTGTAAGTTAATTGGTTTCAGTAAAAATTGCTCCTGGTGTGTGGAGGATAGTGATAGTGTACTGGTCGTCATGGACTTGGTGGGTCGAAATGGTAAGCTCGGATTTTATTCCTTGGAGCGCAGGAGGCTGAGGGGTGATTTATAGAAGTGTATAAAAAATGAGGGGAATAGGGTGAATACACAGTGCTTATTTCCCAGCATAGAGGAATTAAGAACCAGAGTAATAACTCAGCCGTAGCAACTTATCCAAGGTTAACGATATTGAGGGTAGCTATTGGATGGAGGGAAAATGCCAGATGTTTTTATGGGGAAGGTGACGGAGGGTTATTAAAACTGCAGCAGTTGGAGAGGGAATCTTATGACAAGAATGAGAGTTTTTTCTTTAATTTCAACAGGTCTTTATTGTACTAAAGTTAATAAGGAGAAGGCCAAACATGAGTGGTGATTGATCCTTTGAAATGGGGAGGATGAAGAGCTGGAGGCTCAAACTGTGGATCAGCTAAGGTGAAGAGGATGTGAACTGTGATTCAGAAAGTGTCAGGCAACCACATAAGTGTTTAAAATCTGTATGAAGCCAAAATAGTGGGTTGCATTTTTTTCTAAGAGATGCAGCGTGGAAACATGCCCTTTAACCCAGAGTCTGTGCGACCAGCGATCCCCATACACTGGTTCTATGCTACAGATTAGGGACAATTCATTGTCACAGAAGGTTGCAGAGGTCAAGTCAATTGGGTATTTTAACGGCAGAGATAGATAGAGTCTTGATTAGTACGGGTGTCTGGGGTTATGAGATGGCAGAAGGGAAAGATAGATCAGCCATGATTGAATGGTGATGTTTCCTTACTGTGTTTCCTTACTGTAAACTGCTCCATTACAGCTTCACAACTAATTAACAGAGGCTTTACACTCGAGCCTTGGGTTCAGCCTTTTTTATTCAAGATCCATCTTGGCTGCAGCCTCGTGGGTATTGCATCATGGGTACTGCACCACTGATGGTGTTATTCCCATAACATCCCCCTTTATTTACAAAACACATATGTACAGGGACTTTACATGTATAGCAAGAAATTACATTCTTCCATCGCATCGTATTTCACTGAGTCCAACATGTGTCCGACAGTCCATATCCCAACATGCATTTGACAGTCCATTTCCGTGGTAGCTTTCAAATTCTCATTCCTTGGATCTGCGATAGTTCAGTGCTCAGAATTATCAAAACTTTGAACAACACATGTCTGGTTTCTCATTTCCTTTCCCCTTTTTATTTATTTATCTATTTATTTATTTATTTGTTCCTTTCCCCTTTTTAATTTATTAATTTGTTTAGTTTTAAAATGGCCATTACCACTACCAAATAAAACTATGCATATCAAACTATAAAAGAACACAATAACATTAACTATTTAAACATAACCTAATAGCCTTTTAAATCTGAAATCAACTACAAGTACAGACCCTATCCTTATTTGGGCACATAATCCTGCAGATAGCGTGGTTTTCGAACGGATCTACCAGATCTTGTTGTTAACGAAGGAACTGCAGATGCTGGAAAATCGAAGGTACACAAAAATGCTGGAGAAACTCAGCGGGTGCAGCAGCATCTATGGAGCGAAGGAAATAGGTAACGTTTGGCCCGAAACGTTACCTATTTCCTTCGCTCCATAGATGCTGCTGCACCCGCTGAGTTTCTCCAGCATTTTTGTGTACCAGATCTTGTTGTCAGGGTTTGATGCTCCCTGGGGACCGGTTGTCGGCTCATAGGTTGATTGTCTCGCTCTGGTTTAGGCATCGTCACCAGGTCATCTCGATCAACCAGGGTTTGATGTTCCCTGGGGACCGGTGGTCGGCTCACAGGTCGATTGTCTCACTCCGGTTTTGGAGAAGTCACCAGGTCATCCAGGTCAACAACAGCATGATGAAATGGCTCTTTAGTCCTCAGATGGCGCCGATTCCAACGATAGATGACGTCGTCCTTGGTCCTGACTTCATACAATCTGGGTTGCGCCACATGGCCTACAACCACAACCTTCCTCTAGGGCTGATGTCGGTCACCGGTCGGCTTCACTCGAACTGGATCATCAGCTTTCAGGGGAATCAGATCTTGGGATCCTCTGTTGTAGTAGTTTGCTTGTCTGTCTCCAGCTGCTCTCAACTCAGCTCCTACCTTTTTCTGAATTTCAGGTTTGAGCAGCCTCTGTGTAGTTGATGGAATGGTCCTGGTACATCTGTTCATCATTCTTTGTACTGGACTGCTACTCATGCCAGGTGTTCCAGGAGAATAAAGCCCCGGAGGCCGGTCGTGAGTCAGTCAGCCCGGAAGCCGTGAGTGAGAGTTGAGTCCAGAATTGTGAGTGCTCCAGCCGTGCTGACTGAACTGTGAGTCCACAAGCAGTTAGTGAAAGTTGAGTCCAGAAATGTGAGTCTACATGTCGTGCTGAGTGAATTGTGAGTCCACAAGCAGTTAGTGAGAGTCGAGTCCAGAACTGTGAGTCTACAAGTCGCGCTGAGTGAATTGTGAGTCTACAAGCAGTTAGTGAGAGTTGAGTCCAGAACTGTTAGTGAGTGAATCCAGCTGTTAGTGAGTGAATATGAATCTACAAGCCGTGGCTCACTCAGGAAGTTGCAATCACTCCGGAGGTCGCGCTCAGTCCAGAGGTCCAACCTGAGTCCAAGGCCGTGCTCAGTCCAGAAGTCGGGCGTGAGTAGATTCAAGAGTTTTACTGTCAAATGTCCCGGATGTGTGTGTGTGTGTGTGTGATGGAGGGTGTGTGTGTGTGTGTGAGTGAGTGTGCGTGTGAGTGAGTGTGCGTGTGTAAGTGTGAGTGTGTGAGAGATGGAGGGTGTGTGTGTGTGTGTGAGATGGAGTGTGTGTGTGTGTGTACGTGTGAGCCCACCAGCCGTGATTGAGTGAACTGCCAGCCCACCAGCCGTGAATGAGTGAACTGCCAGCCCACCAACCGTGAGTGAACTGCCAGCCCACCAGCAGTGAGTGAGTGAACTGCCAGCCCACCAGCCGCGTGACTGAACTGCGAGTCCAAGAATCCATTGGACACAATGTCCATACTAGCCCTCTGGAAACCAGTCCCTTCAGCCCACAACACCCATACTAGCGCTCCAGGCAGCCCCACCCCCCTTACTTGCCACAACTATTGGAATTGGCGGAAAGAGGTGGAATATTGCGTTGGTGGACCAGCCCTCCCATGTGAACATGGGACCCAACGGGTCCCACTTAGTCTAGTATTCTCTAATACTCTCTAATATTCTCTCCAAGTATTTCTAAGACACTGTAAGACACTAGGACCATATGGCTCTATATAAATCTATGACTCTATGACTCCAGAATTATGGCTCTGTGACTATGGCTCGATGCTCATAGCGCCAAAAAGTTGTAGATGCTGCCTGTCCCGCTGAGTTACTCCAGCACTTTGCGTCTATCTTCGGTGTAAACCGGCATCTGCTGTTCCTTCCTGCACAAAGTGCTGGAGTAACTCAGCGGGACTGGCAACATCTCTGGAGAGAAGGAATGGGTGACGTATCGGGCCGGGACCCTTCTTCAGTCTGAAGAAGGATCTCGAATCGAAACATGGCCCATTTCTTCTTTCCAGAGATGCTGCCTGTCCCGCTGAGTTACTCCAGCACTTTGTACCTGTCCACGTTCTCCACAGAGATGCTGCCTGACCCGCTGAGGTACTCCAGCTCTTTGTACCTGTCCACATTCTCTCTGGAGATGCTGCCTGTCCCGCTGAGTTACTCCAGCACTTTGTGGCCACCTTTGATTTAAACCAGCATCTGCAGTTCCTTCCCACACCAAATGCTTTCCTTACACGTTGCATCTGTAGGAGTTGGGGAGAGTTGTGGAGTGTAGTCTAGACGGTAACGAGCTGGGACAAAGTTGTACTTCCACTGGACATCGATGCGTTGATCTGGGGACTTTTCTCCGAGAATATTGCTCACGGTGCAGAAATAGTCGCAGGTCTCGACCTGTATAGTGGCCCTCAGTCTGTATTCCGCACCATATCCCCACAGATCTGTAGACTGAGAGACAGAGCTTTCTCCAGCTGTAAGAGTTCACTACAAGGTTGGCCTGTGATCCACACCGCAGTGTGATGTATTTACCAGCAGGAGGGGCTGTTGGAGCTGTGATCATCACATTGATAGGAGCGTCTACAGGGAGAAACATTCCCAGCGTCAGACACACACACACACAGTGGAGCTCCCTGTATATTTACATCCATTTGTCTCCCTCTGTCTGTCTCTGTCTCGGTCTCTCTCTCTCTGTCTCTCTCGCTGTCTCTCTCTCTATTCCTCCCCTATCTCTGTCTCTCTCTGTGTCTCCCTCCCTCTCTAAGACTCTGAACATTCTCTGAATCTAACATTAAGATTTTCCCTCCCTCTCTCTCCCTCTTCCTCTCTCTCTCCCCCTCTCTTCCTCCCGCAGTGCGGCGTTCCCTCCTTCCTGCACCTCCCTCCCTCCAGGAGAAAACTCCCAACTTCAATTCAATTCAAAGCACTTTATTCGTCCCCGAGGGGCAATTTAAAAGGGCGCATTACAGTAGCTTTATAAAAAAAAAAGGGACACAATCAACAAACATAAGCAGCACGCATACTGCACAATCAACCAACACACGCATTTCACAGACACACTGCACAATCACACAACACACACCGCACATCAACATTCAAAACATAGTAATAGTTTTCAACACATAGTAATAGTTTTTAAAGTGCTTCCTTAGTGCTGCAATTAAAAAGTGCATATAGAAGGTTATTTCATTTCATATGTTCATGAGTCATTGATCAGCATTAAGAAGCTGGACAGCCCTGGGGATGAAGGTTGCCTTCCTCCTCTGTGTCCAGCAACCCGGACAGCGAAGTCTGCGTCCTGAAGGGAGCCACTCAAACTCAGGAAACAGGATGTGAGAGGGGTCCTGAAGAATCCTGCATGTTAACTTTACAGACTGTTGGTCGCATAGGGCAGTGAGAGTTCGGACGGGCTGCTCAATGATTTTTGAGCAGACCTTGACCACATTCAACAGGCGGTTTCTGTTTTGCAGGGTGATGGAGCGGAACCAGCTAGTGAAAGAGAAAGTTATTACATTTTCAATGAATGCGTAGTAGAATGTGGTGAGAATGTCTTTGTTAATCCCAAATGACTTCAGCTTCCTGAGTAGGTACTGTCTCTGATGGCACTTTTTAAGGATTTCCTCTGTGTTAGAGGAAAACCTTTGCAGGTTGTCGAAGGCTGTTCCCAGGTATTTGTATACCTCCACTATCTCCACTGGCTCCTGCTGGATGATAGTGGTAGCTGCCTCAGCCATCTGTCTCTGTTGGGGGGAAAAGGTCACAACCATGTCCTTGGTTTTGCTTATATTTAGCTCAAGATGAGACTTTTCACACCATACTATAAAGTCCTGCAGGGCTGAGCTGTGATGTTGTGTATGGCTGGGAAGCAGAGACAGGAGGACTGTGTCATCAGCAAATTTTACAAAGTGGCAGTTTGGCTGGGTGGATCTGCAGTCATCAGTGTAGAGAATGAAGAGAAGTGGGGAGAGGACACAGCCTTGTGGAGAGCCAGTGAAGGTGAAGAGGGTGTCGGACAAGGTATGGTTCACCAACACCCTCTGTGATCTGTTGGTGAGGAAGTCTATAATCCACAGAGTGAGTTGGTGGTTGAGGTGGAAGCCAAAAACTTGTCACCCTGTATAACACCACGAGAGGGAGGGAGGGACAGAGAGAGGGAGAAAGGGAGTGAGAAAGAGAGAGAGGCAGTGAGAAAGAGAGGGAGGGATGAGGGGAGAGGGAGAGGGTGAGAGGGAGGGAGTGAGAGTGAGAAAGCGAGGGAGAGAGAGGGAGTGAGACAGAGAGAGAGAGGGAGAGAGGGAGGGGCAGTGAAGAGGGAATGCCGTTCCCTATAACGGGCAATGTTGAAGGGTTTGTGTACGGGATGGCGGGGAATACTCACACTGGACATTAACAGTGATGGTCTCTGAGCTGACAGTTCCGATCTCGTTCCCCGCTGTACAGAGATACCGACCAGCTTGTTGTGGGGTAATTCTGTTGAACACCAGCGTCTGGTCCCAGTGTCTGTACACAAAGCCATTGCGGTACCAGGAGTATCTGTTCACGGGTGGATCACTCACACGGCTAACACACATCAGACTCAGCCGGTCATTCATGTTCACGCTCACCTTCTCTCTGACCTCCACACCATTGACACGGGACTCAATGTGAACACCTTGGGGCTTATCTGAAACGTTTGGACAGGAAAGAGTTACCCAGGGTTAGACACACACACACACACAAGCTCCCACTCTCTCTCCCTCACCCTCTCTTCCTCTCTCCCTCTCCCTCCCTTTCCCCCCTCCCTCCGTCCTAACCACCCTAGTTCATTAGGGATACTCAGCATGGTTTATTGTTCCGTTTAGTTTAGAGATATAGCGTGGAAACAGGCCCTTCGACCCACCGATTCTGTGCTGACCAGTGATCGCCCGTTCACAAACTAGTTCTGTGTTTAGTTCAGAGATACAGCATGGAAACAGACCCTTCGGACCACCGAGTCCATGCTGACCAGCGATCGCCGCACACTAACACTAACCTACACACACACACACACACACACACACTAGGGGACAATTTACAATTTTTACCGAAGCCTATTAACCTGCAAACCTGCACGTCTTTGGAGTATGGGAGGAAACCGGAGCGCCCGGAGAAAACCCACGCAGGTCACAGGGAGAACGTGCAAACTCCGCACAGACAACACCCGTGGTCGGGATGGAACCCGGGTCTCTGGCGCTGTGAGGCAGCAGCTCTACCCGCTGCGCCACCAGGCCGCCCTTATTCGGGTCAATATAGACAATAGACAATAGGTGCAGGAGTAGGCCATTTGGCCCTTCAAACCAGCACCGCCATTCAATGTGATCATGGCTGATCATCCACAATCAGTACCCCGTTCTTGCCTTCTCCCCATATCCCCTGACTCCGCTATCTTTAAGAGCCCTATCTAACTCTATCTTGAAAGCATCAAGAGAATCGGCCTCCACCGCCCTCTGAGGCAGAGAATTCCAGATTCACAACTCTCTGGGTGAAATAGTTTTTCCTCATCTCCGTTCTGTTGGGGGAATCCAGAACCAAGGGCCACAGTTTAAGAATAAGGGGTAATAGATTTAGAACAGAGACGAGGAAACACTTTTTCTAACAGAGAGTTGTGAGTCTGTGGAATTCTCCACAGAGGGCAGTGGAGGCCGGTTCTCTGGATACTTTCAAGAGAGAGCTAGATAGGGCTCTTAAAGATAGCGGAGGATATGGGGAGAAGGCAGGAACGAGGTACTGATTGTGGATGATCAGCCGTGATCACATTGTCACTAAATGGATACCAAATTTTTCTGACAAAATTCAACCTTTGATTAGAGCAAAATCTTTCCCCCTTGACTCTACAGCAATTGGTGCCTTTACTTCTTTAAAGAAACAATTAGAATCTGCGACATTACACACCATCGATGAGGAGCTCCCCTTTGTTGTTGAATGTGATGCCTCTGATTTAGCAGTATCAGCAACATTAAATCAAGGACGACCGGTGGCTTTCATGTCTCGTACTCTCCAAGTTAGTGAATTGCACTACTCACCCGTCGAATAGGAAGCTACAGCAATTATTGAAGCAGTGAGAAAATTGAGTCATTTCCTTGCTCGCCAGCACTTCACTTTGATAACAGATCAGCGTTCAGTAGCTTTTATGCTGGATAATCGGAAACGAACAAAGATTAAAACCAGTAAAATTCATGAATGGAGGATTGAATTATCTGCATATAGTTATTCAATTGAGTACCGCCCTGGTAAGGATAATGTTGCTCCGGATACATTAACTCGAGCATTTTGTGCCTCTGTTCATTCTTCTGAACTCACTGATCTTCACAATGGGATGTGTCATCCTGGAGTCACTCGTTTGTTACACAATTTTCGTTCCAAAAACGTACCTTTCCCTACAGAAGATGTGAAGATGAAGTGTGCTTCATGTAGAATCTGTGCTGAATTAAAACCAAGGTTCTTCCGTCCTGAAGAAGGAAGATTGATCAAAGCTACTGAACCTATGGAACGTTTGAGTATTGACTTCAAAGGGCCTTTACTATCCTCCTCTCGAAATGTTTACTTACCATAGATGATGAATATTCAAGGTTTCCATTTGCCTTTCCTTGTCCAAATGTCAGCTGCTACGGTTATCAAATGTTTAGATCAACTGTTTTCACTCTGTGGATTTCCAAGTTACGTACATTCTTATTGGGGCACCTCATTCGTGTCAAAATATTTAAAAGACTATCTTTCTAATAGAGGAATTGCAACAAGTAAAACAACACCATATCATCCTATTGGAAATGGTCAAGTTGAGAGGTATAACGGAATCATTTGGAAAGCAGTGAAACTGGCTTTATAATCAAATGACCATACCAGATCAGCAGTGGGAATGTGTTCTACCAGATGCATTACACTCCATCAGATCGCTACTGTCAACTGCTACCAATATTACTCAACATGAGCGGTTCTTTAACTTCAAACGGCGTTCATCTAGTAGCACTTCTCTGCCATCATGGTTGATTAGCCATGGGCCTGTGTTGCTTCGTCGTTATGTCCGATCAAATAAGAAAGCCTTTTGTTGATGAAGTTGAACTCTGATGTTAACCCTTCTTATGCAACTATCATGTATCAAGATGGATGTCAGTCAACTGTCTCACTTCGTGACCTTGCACCATGTCCGTCTACTCCATCAGCTCCATCACTCCTTGATAATATTAATCGAGAACTTCCTTCAACACTCCCATTACCCCCTATGGAAACTTCTATAAGTAATTCTAAAATTGAAAATGTAAATAACAATATGAGTGAAGTTGATGACCCCCTCTCTCTCGCCCTCTTCCACCTCTCTCCCCCTCTCTCGCTCACCCCCTCGCTCTCCTCGTCTCTCTCTCTCTCTGTCTCTGTCCCTCTCTCTCACTCTCTCTCTCCCTTTCAGGTTGCTACATCACTACTATCGGAGTGGATTTCAAGATTCAGACGGTCGATGTTAATGGGGAGAAGATGAAGCTGCAGATCTGGGAAACCGCTGGGCAAGAAGGATTCAGTACAATCACGTCTGCGTAAGTTCAATCCCCCTCTCTCACCCATCTCACACCCCAACCTCTCCCCCTATCCCCCCCTCCCTCAAGTCGCCAACTTTATTTGTCACATACACATACAAGATGTACAGTGAAATGAAAGTGGCCATGCCTGCAGGATTCCCCTCCCTCCCCTGCTCCCTCTCCCCTCTCCTCCTCCCTCTCCCTCTCCCCTCCTCTACCCCTCCCTCTCCCCCTCCTCTACCCCTCTCTTTCCCCCCTCTCTCCCATCCCTCCCCCTCCTTCTTCCGCCCCTCTCTCCCCCCTCTCTCTCTTCCTTCCCTCTCACCCTCTAACCCTCTCCCTCTCCCCCTCTCTCTCACTCCCCCCTCTCCCTCCCTACTCTCCCGCATAAGGTCATAAGATCATAAGTGATAGGAACATAATTAGGCCATTCAACCCATCATGTTTACGCCATTCAAAAAAGGCTGATCTATCTCCCTCCTAACCTATTCTCCTGCCTTCTCCGCATAACCCCTGACCCCCACTAATCAACAATTAAACCACCTATCTCTGCCTTAAAAATACCCAGTGACTTTTGGCCTCGACCGCCATTTGTGAATCCCAGATTCCCCATCCTCTGGCTAAATAAATTCCCCCTCATCTTCTTCCTGAAGGAACGTCCTTTAATTCTGAGGCTGTGCCCTCTGGTCCTACACTCTCCCACTCGTGGAAATATCCTCTCCACATCCACTGTATCTAGGCCTTTCACTATTTGCTAAAGTTTCAATGAGGTTCCCCCCCCCCCCCGTTCTTCTAAACTCCAGCGAGTACAGGTCGAGCGCCGACAAACGCTCATCGTACGTTAACCCACTCATTCCTGGGATGTGTTGCCGTGAACCTCCTCTGGACCCTCTCCAGAGCCGGCACGTCCTTCCTCAGATATGGGGCCCAAAATTGCTCACAGTTACTCCGAATGCGACCGGACCAGCGCCTCATAGAGCCTTGTTTTTGTAAACAAGTAACATTAGCAAATTTGCAGATGACACAAAGCTGGGTGGCAGTGTGAACTGTGAGGAGGATGCTATGAGAATGCAGGGTGACTTGGACTGGTTGGGTGAGTGGGCAGATGCATGGCAGATGCAGTTAAATGTGGATAAACGTGAAGTTATCCACTTTGGTAGCAAAATCAGGAAGGCAGATTACTATCTGAATGGTGTCAAGTTGGAAAAAGGGGAAGTACAACAGGATCTGGGGGTCCTTGTTCATCAGTCAATGAAAGTAAGCATGCAGATACAGCAGGCAGTGAAGAAAGCAAATGGCATGTTGGCCTTCATAACAAGAGGAGTTGAGTATAGGAGCAAAGAGGTCCTTATCCAGTTGTATAGTGTCCTAGTGAGACCACACCTGGAGTATTGTTATTATTATTATTATTAACATTATACATATGGGCACCTTTCAAAGACTCTCAAGGACGCCTTACAAAATGTAATAAGCAGATTACAAAACATATAAGCAGAATATAACCAAAAAGTGTGCAGCTTTGGTCTCCAAATTTGAGGAAGGACATTCTTGCTACTGAGGGAGTGCAGCGTAGGTTCACAAGATTAATTCCCGAGATGGTGGGACTGTCATATGCTGAGAGAATGAAGCGGCTGGATTTGTATGCTCTGGAATTTAGAAGGATGAGAGGGTATCTTATTGAAACATATAAGATTATTAAGTGGTTGGACAAGCTAGAGGCAGGAAACATGTTCCCGATGTTGGGGGAGCTCAGAGCCAGGGGCCACAGTTTAAGAATAAGGGGTAAACCATTTAGAATGGAGATGAGGAAACACTTTTTCACCCAGAGAGTTGTGAGTCTGTGGAATTCTCTGCCTCAGAGGCCGGTTCTCTGGATACTTTCAAGAGAGAGCTAGATAGGGCTGTTAAAGATAGCGGTGTCAGGGGATACGGGGAGAAGACAGGAACGGGGTACTGATTGTGGATGATCAGCCATGATCACAGTGAATGGCGGTGCTATCTTGAAGGGCTGAATGGCCTACTCCTGCATCTGTTGTCCATTGACTTGCAGATTAACTTTTTGGGAAGTTCTCCCCTTCACTCGTCACCCCTTCACTCCTCACCCCCTCCCTCACCCCTTCCTCTCTCTCTCTCTCCCTCTCCCTCCCCCCTCCCTCCCCACAATAGAAGGCTTTTTATCGGGATGAATCACAGCACAGTTTAGGAACAGCTCCGTCCAAGACCCGCAGGTAATCGCAGAGAGTTGTGGAGGAAGGAACTGCAGATGCCTGACCCAGTGAGTTACTCCATCACTTTGTACCTGTCTACGTTTTCCAGAGATGCTGCCTGTCCCGCTGAGTTACCCCACCACTTTGTACCTGTCCACGTTCTCCATAGATGCTGCCTGATCTGCTGAGTTACTCCAGCACTTTGTAACACGTTCTCCATAGATGCTGCCTGACCCGCTGAGTTACTCCAGCACTTTGTGTCCATCATCAATTTTTACCAGCATCTGCAGTTCCTTGCCACACACTTAGAAACATAGAAAATAGTTGCAGGAGTAGACCATTCGGCCCTTCGAGCCGGCACCGCAATTCAATATGATCATGGCTGATCATCCACAATCAGTTCCCTGTTCCTGCCTTCTCCCCATATCCCTTGATTCCGTTAGCCCTAAGAGCTAACTCTAACTGTCTTGAAAGCATCCAGAGAATTGGCCTCTACTGCCTTCTGAGGCAGAGAATCTCACAGATTCACAACTCTCTGGGTGGAAAATGTTCTCCTCATCTCAGTCCTAAATAGCTGACCCCTAATTCTTAAACTGGGTGTTGCCCCTGGTTCTGGGCTACCCCAACATCAGGAACATTTTTCTTGCATCTAGCCTGTTCAATCCCTAAAGAATTTTATATGTTTCTCAAAGTTGCCCAAGCAGTTGTCCCCACGTGCCTTAAAACCACCTCCACCGTGCCGGTGCCAAAACACTCCACAGCGACGAGCCTTAATGACTTGGCGTGATATTTGACTCAGCACTGAAATTTGACAAACAAGTCAATGCCGTGGTAAAGGCTAGCTTCTTTCAGCTTTGGACGATAGCTAAAATAAAATAATTCCTCCAGTCTGATGACCTCGAAAAGATCATCCACACATTTATCTCCTCCCGCCTAGATTACTGCAACTCCCTCTACACTGGCATCAGCCAATCTTCCCTGTCCCGCCTGCAACTGGTCCAAAACGCCGCAGCGAGACTCCTGACGGGCACCCGAAAAAAGGACCACATCACCCCGATCCTGGCCTCTCTCCACTGGCTCCCTGTGTGGTTCCGTATAAACTTCAAGATCCTCCTCCATGTCTACAAAGCCCTCAATGGGCTTGCCCCCACCTACATAAAAAGTCTTCTCACCCACCACTCCACCTCCAGGCCCCTCAGATCGGCTGACTTGGGGTTGCTGAATATCCCACGGTCCAGACATAAGCTCAGGGGCGACCGCGCCTATGCGGTTGCAGCCCTTAGACTGTGGAACAGCATCCCCTTTCCCATCAGAACTGCCCCCTCCATCGACTCTTTTAAGTCAAGACTAAAAACCTATCTATATTCCCAAGCCTTTCCTGACGTCCTCTGAGTGAGGGCTACATGTATATATTATGTAGTTTGTTTTGTTTATGCTATTCTTATAACAAATGTAAAGCACTTTGGCCAACGAGAGTTGTTTTTTAAATGTTCTATATAAATAAATGTGACTTGACGACTTGACTGACTTCCGCCCAGTTGCACTTACTCCCATCATCACCAAGTGCTTCGAGAGGCTGGTCCTGGCACACCTCAAAGGCTGCCTACCTCCCTCACTGGACCCCTATCAGTTTGCCTACCGCAAGAACAGGAGTACGGAGGATGCCATCTCAACGGCACTCCACTCCGCCCTCTCCCAAGTCGACAACACAAACACCTACGTGAGAATGCTGTTCATCGACTATAGCTCAGCATTCAACACCATTATCCCCTCAAAACTGATCACCAAACTCAGCGACCTGGGCATCAACTCCTCCCTCTGCAACTGGTTACTGGACTTCCTAACTAACAGACCCCAGTCTGTTAGGTTGGACAACCACACCTCTTCAAACCTCACCCTGAACACCGGCGTTCCACAGGGCTGTGTATTGAGCCCCCTCCTCTACACCCTCTTCACCTACGACTGCACACCTGTACATGGTTCTAAGAGAGAGAGAGAGAGAGAGAGAGACAGAGACAGAGACTGAGACTGAGAGAGAGAGAGAGAGGTCAGTGAGGGGGAGAGAGAGACAGAGACTTAGAGACAGAGAGACAGAGAGAGAGAGAGAGAGAGAGGTCAGTGAGGGGGAGAGAGAGAGAGACAGAGACAGAGAGACAGAGAGACAGAGAGACAGAGAGAGAGAGAGAGAGAGAGAGAGAGAGAGAGAGAGAGAGAGAGAGAGAGAGAGAGAGAGAGAGAGAGAGAGAGAGAGACAGAGAGAGAGAGACAGAGACAGAGAGAGAGAGAGGGAGAGGTCAGTGAGGGGGAGAGAGAGAGAGACAGAGAGAGAGAGACAGAGACAGAGAGAGAGGGAGAGGTCAGTGAGGGGGAGGAGAGAGAGAGACAGAGAGGAGAGAGAGAGAGAGAGAGAGAGAGAGAGAGAGAGAGAGAGAGAGAGAGAGAGAGAGAGACAGAGACAGAGACAGAGACAGAGACAGAGAGAGAGAGAGACAGAGACTGAGAGAGAGAGGTCAGTGAGGGGGAGAGAGAGAGAGACAGAGACTGAGAGAGAGAGAGAGAGAGAGAGGTCAGTGAGAGAGAGAGAGAGAGAGACAGAGACAGAGACTGAGAGAGGTCAGTGAGGGGGAGAGAGAGAGACAGAGACAGAGAGAGAGAGAGGTCAGTGAGGGGGAGAGAGAGAGAGAGACAGAGACAGAGAGAGAGAGAGAGAGAGACAGAGAGAGAGAGAGAGAGGTCAGTGGGGGAGAGGGAGGGGGGGGGAATCAGAGAGTGAGGTGTGGGAGTGAGAGGGGAGGAGTTGGGGCCACTTAACGATACCACCCACCCCCGCTCCTCTCCCCCCCCCCCACTGTGTCCCAGTCCTCACCCCCCCTCCCTCATCTCCACTCCCCTATCCCTACTCCCCCCTCCCTCCCCATCCCCTCTCCCTCCTCTCCGCCTCCCTCCCCTCTCTCTCCCCCCTCCCCTCTCTCTCCCCCTCCCCACCCTTCCCCTTTTTCACCCAGAGAGTTGTGAATCTGTTGAATTCTCTGCACAGAAGGCAGTGGAGGCCAATTCACTGAATGTTTTCAAGAGAGTTAGATATGCAGTGCCCTCCATAATGTTTGGGGACAAAGACCCAACATTTATTTATTTGCCTCTGTACTCCACAATTTGAGATTTGTAATAGAAAAAAATCACATGTGGTTAAAGTGCACATTGTCAGATTTTAATAAAGGCCATTTTTATACATTTTGGTTTCAACGTAGAAATTACAGCAGTGTTTGTACATAGTCCCCCCCCATTTCAGGGCACCATAATGTTTGGGACACATGGCTTCACAGGTGTTTATAATTGCTCAAGTGGTGTGTTTAATTGCCTCCTTAATGCAGGTATAAGAGAGCTCTCAGCACCCAATCTTTCCTCCAGTCTTTCCATCACCTATGGAAACTTTTATTGCTGTTTATCAACATGAGGATCAAAGTTGTACGAATGAAAGTGAAAGAAGCCATTATGAGACTGAGAAACAAGAATAAAACTGCTAGGGACATCAGCCAAACCTTATGCTTACCAAAATGAACTGTTTGGAACATCATTAAGAAAGAGAGCACTGGTGAGCTTACTAATCGCAAAGGGACTGGTAGGCCAAGGAAGACCTCCACAGCTGATGACAGAATTATCTCTATAATAAAGAAAAATCCCCTTCATGAACGGAAATACAGAGGCTACACTGCAAGATGCAAACCACTGGATAGCTGCAAAAATAGGATGGTCAGGTTACATTTTGCCAAGACGTGCTTAAAAGAGCAACCACAGTTCTGGAAAAAAGGTCTTGTGGACAGATGAGACGAAGATTAACTTATATCAGAGTGATGGCAAGAGCACAGTATGGAGGCAAGAAGGAACTGCCCAAGATCCAAAGCATACCACCTCATCTGTGAAACACGGTGGTGGGGGTGTTATGGCCTGGGCATGTATGGCTGCTGAAGGTACTGACTCACTTATCTTCTTTGATGATACAACTGCTGATGGTACTAACATGATGAATTCTGAAGTGTATAGACACATCCTATCTGCTCCAGTTCAAACAAATGCCTCAAAACTCATTGGCCGGCGGTTCATTCTGCAGCAAGACAATGATCCCAAACATACTGCTAAAGCAACAAAGGAGTTTTTCAAAGCTAAAAAATGGTAAATTCTTGAGTGGCCAAGTCAATCACCCAATCTGAACCCAATTGAGCATGCCTTTTATATGCTGAAGAGAAAACTGAAGGGGAATAGACCCAAAACAAACAAAAGCCAAAGATGGCTGCAATACAGGCCTGGCAGAGCATCACTTGAGAAGACACCCAGCAACTGGTGATGTCCATGAATCGCAGACTTCAAGCAGTCATTGCATGCAAAGGATATGTAACAAAATACTAAACATGGCTACTTTCATTTACATGACATTGCTGTGTCCCAAACATTATGGTGCCCTGAAATTGGGGGACTATGTTTAAACACTGCTGTAATTTCTACATGATGAAACCAAAATGTATAAAAATGGCCTTTATTAAAATCTGACAATGTGCTCTTTAACCACATGTGATTTTTTCCTATTACAAATCGCAAATTGTGGAGTACAGAGGCAAATAAATAAATGATGGACCTTTGTTCCAAACATTATGGAGGGCACTGATTGGGGCTGATCAGCCATGATCACATTGAATGGCGGTGCTGGCTCGAAGGGCCGAATGGCCTACTCCTGCACCTATTGTCTAATGTAGCTCTTGGGGTGAAAGGAATAAAGGGATATGTGGAGAAAGCAGGAACGGGGAACTGATTTTAGATGATCAGCCAAGATCATATTACGCCCGCCTCTCCCCCCTCCCCCCCTCCACTCACAAGCCACTCTTGTCCACGGCGACGGCCCGGATCCCCCCTTTGTGACAAATCATCTTCACCAGCGGCTCTTTCATGTTGGGACTCCACAGCGTCACTGTACCTGGGCGGGGGGGGGGGGCGGCGGTGGGGAGTGGAGTGAACACGGTGGCGCAGCGGTCGAGTTGCTGCCTCACAGCGCCGGAGACCCGGGTACGATCCCGACCACGGGTGTTGTCTGTACGGAGTTTGCACGTTCTCCCCGTGACATGCGTGGGTTTTCTCCGGTAGCTCCGGTTTCCTCCCGCACTCCAAAGTCGTGCAGGTGAGTAGGTTAGTTGGATTGGTGTAAATGTGATAAATTGTTCCTAGTGTGTGTAGGGTAGCGTTAGTGTGTGGGGACCGAAGGGCCTGTTTCCGCGCTGTATCTCTAAACTGAACTAAACTAAACGCTGAAGGGTCTTAACCCGAAACGTTACCTATTCCTTCGCTCCATAAATGCCGCCTCACCTGTTGAGTTTCCCCAGCATTTTTGTCCACCTTAAACTAAACGCCGTGAGGTGGCAACATATTGGGGGGGGGGGTGGCAGCAGACGGCGGGAGGAGGGGGAGAGGGGGGAAGGGGAGAGGGGGGGAAGCGGAGAGGAGGGGGGCAGTCTGGGGTCACATGGGAGCGGGAAGAGAGAAGGGGAGTTGAGGGTTCACTGAGTGGAGGGGGAGAGGAGTGGGCGTCATAGAGTGATAGTGTGGAAACAGGCCCTTCGGCCCAACTCGCCCACTCCGGCCAACAATGTCCCAGCTGAACCAATCACACCTGCGTGAGCTTGGTCCATATCCCTCCAAACCTGTCCTGTCCATGTACCTGTTTAAATGTTTCTTAAACGTTGGGATAGTCCCAGCCTCAACAACCTCCTCTGGCAGCTTGTTCCGTACGCCAACCACCCTCTGTGTGAAAACGTTACCCCTCAGATTCCTATTAAATCTTTTCTTCTTCACCTTGAACATATGTTCTCTGGTCCTCGATTCCCCGACTCTGGGCAAGAGACTCCGTGCATCTACCCGATCTATTCCTCTCATGATTTTATACACCTCCATAAGATCACACCTCATCCTCCTGAGGTCCATGGAATAGAGACCCAGCCTACTCAACCTCTCCCTATAGCTCTAGTCCTGGCAACATCCTCGTAAGTCTTCGCTTAACCCTTTCAAGCTTGACAATATCTTTCCTATAACGTGGTTCCCAGAACTGAACACAATATTCTAAATGCTGTCTCACCAACGTCTTATACAACTGCAACATGACCTCCCGACTTCTATACTCAATATTCTGACTGATGAAGGCCAACGTGCCAAAGTCTTTTTGACCACCTTATCTACCTGTGACTCGACCTACAAGGAACCATGCACCTGTACTCCTAGATCCCTCTGCTCTACAACACTACCCAGAGGCCTACCATTTACTGTGTAGGTCCTGCCCTTGTTCGACATCCCAAAATGCAACACCTCTGTATTAAATTCCATCAACCATTCCCCAGCACACTTGGCCAATCGATCCAGATCCTGCTGCAATTGTTCACAACCATCTTCAATATCTGCAGGCCTCCAGTCCAAGAAGCAACCTTCCACCATCACCCTCTGCTTCGTTCCATTGAGCCAATTTGCTATCCTTTCAGCTATCTTTCCTTAGACCCCATGCGATCTAACCTTCCAGAGCAGCCTACCATGCAGAACCTTGTCGAACGCCTCACTGAAGTCCATGTACACAACATCTACATGGTCACATCTTCAATAAACAATCAGATTTGTGAGACACGACCTCCCACGTACAGAACCATGCTGACTGTCCCTAATCAGCCCTTGCCCATCCAAATGCCCGTACATCCTATCCCTCAGAATACTCTCCAGTAACTTTCCAACTACAGATGTTAAGCTCACCGGCCTGTAGTTTCCAGCATTTTCCCTGCAGCCCTTCTTGAAAAGAGGCACAACATTTGCCACCCTCCTGTCTTCTGGCACCTCTCCTGTATTCAAAGAGGGTGGAGGGGTGACATTCGGGGGGGGGAGAGGAGAGTGGGGGAGGGTCTGGGGTCAATGAGGGGAGAGAGGAGAGTGGGGGGGATGGCATTTGAGCGGACGCTTGTGGAGGTTACGGGTGGGGGGGGGTGCGGTGACCTCGCTGACCACTGACCGGTGCCCATTGTCCAGAGTGACCAGTGCCCATTGTCGAGAGTGACCGGTGCCCACACTGGCCGGAGTGACCGGTGCCCATTGTCGAGAGTGACTGGTGCCCGCACTGGCCGGAGTGACCGGTGCCCACCTCCCCCTTATCCTGCGGGTGCCCCAAGTGGACGATGCCGTTGTGAGGGTTGTGGGTCATGACGTCCAGTCGACCGGCCTTGGTGCAGATGGCAGCCACCTCCTTGCCCACCGAGATGTCCAAGTACTGCAGGAACCCTGGCGCACTCTGCACCAGCAGGGGGAAGAGGGGGGGGAGACAGGATGAGGCACACAGGGGGCATGGAGCACACGGGTGAGACACACGTCGGGAACAGGGCACAGAGGGATCACGGACACAGGGCAAGCACGGGATCACACGCAGCGGGCACACGGCACACGCAGGGGCGTGCACACGGGGGTGGCACGGACAGAGGAATAGTGGGGATGGAGGGTACACAGGGAGCAGGGTCACGGACACAGGGCACAGACAGGGGGACAAGAAGGACATGGGGGGTGGGGAGAACAAGCAGGGGGGGAGACACACACACACAAGCGTACACACACACAACGCACAAACACGCACACAAACATGCATAACGCACAAACACGCACACAAACGCACACACAAACAAACACGCACAACGCACACACATGCACAATCACACACACACACAAACACGGGCAGAGATCCCAAACGCGGAGTTTAGGTGTGGAGAGGAACATGCGTCACACGCAGGGAACACGGATGTGGAGAACACGCAGGCAGACGTGTACACACCGAGCAAACAGCCCACACGCGGGTGGACAACATGGACATGTGGCACAGAACACACACACACACATGGATGGGGTGGGGGTGGGGAAGAGAGAGTGAGAGAGAGACAGAGAGAACGTTAAATCACTCACTGACCAGGAGGGAACGTTACCGTGGGTGAGTGAGTGGGTGAGTGGGTGGGTGAGTGGGTGGGTGAGTGAGTGGGTGAATGGGTGGGTCAGTGAGGGCTGGAGGAACTCACGCAGGTTGCCAGCAGGAAGTGGTAGGGGAGGAATCCCATGCGGAGGACATCGTTGAACGTCTTCACGCAGTGCAGCTCGATGCCCTGGTTGTTGTAGATGTGCAGCCACTTCTTCTGTGCCACCGCAAACATGATCTCCGTGTGAAGCCACCTGACACACACAACACAACGCACAACGTGAGGCGGGTCAGGCACGCACCTCCCAGGGCAGCGGGTGGAGCGGGCACAGGCAGGCAGTGAACCCACAGAGATACAGTCTGATACACTGGACCCACGGAGATACAGTCTGGTTCACTGAACCCACGGAGATACAGTCTGGTTCACTGAACCCACAGAGATACAGTCTGATACACTGGACCCACGGAGATACAGTCTGGTTCACTGAACCCACGGAGATACAGCAGGGCTTGAAATTAGTGGTTGCCCGGGTGCCAATGGCAATCTACAGTCCCAACCTTATCACAGCAGTCGTTTGGGGGGGGAAGAGAGACTCGTTCTAATCAAGAATCTGCCTATCTCTGCCTTAATAATATCCACTGACGGCCTCCACAGGCAAATAATTCCACAGATTCACCACCCTCTGACTAAAGAAATTCCTCATCTTCCTGAAGGTACATCCTTTTATTCTGATGCCGTGCGCTCTGGTCCTAGCCTCTCCCACCAGTGGAAACATCCTCTCCACATCCACTGTGTCCAGGCCTTTCGCCGTTCAGTACGTTTCGAAACTCCACGCGAGTGCAGGCCCGGCGCCGTCAAACGCTCATCGTATGTTGACCCACCCATTCCCGAGATCGTTCTCGTCAACCTCCTCCGGACGCTCTCCGGGGCCAGCACATCCTTCCTCAGATGTGAGGTCTAAAACCGCTCCACAGCGGCCGGGAGATTCTCCGGCTTTGGGGAATTCCACCGGCGGTAATCGCTGGCCCCACTCTCCCCTTCTTTATCCCTCTACCCCAACACCAAGAATCCCCCTCCCTAACCTCCATCCCCCCCCATCCGTTCCGAGTGTAGTTTATTCTGTACAGTCCGAACGGAGGCAGGTCTAGGTTGAAGGACTGTGGGCAAAGGCAGGAGGTGAGTATGTTCTGTGAGTTTAGTTTAGAGTTACAGCGCGGAAACAGGCCCTTCGGCCCACCGGGTCCGCGCCGACCAGCGATCCCCGCACACTAACGCTATCCTACACACACACACACACACACACGGGACAATTTTTACATTTACCAAGCCAATTAATCTACAAACCTGTACGTCTTTGGAGTGTGGGAGAAAAAACGGAAGATCTCGGAGAAAACCCACGCAGGTCACGGAGAGAACGTACAAACTCCGTACAGACAGCGCCCATAGTCGGGATCGAACCCGGGTCTCTGGCACTGCATTCGCTGTAAGGCAGCAACTCTACATATGATTGTTAAGGGTTTGGACACGATAGAGGCAAGAAACATGTTCCCAATGTTGGGGGAGTCCAGAACCAGGGCCATAGTTTAAGAATAAGTGATAAGCCATTTAGAACGGAAATGAAGAAACACTTTTTCACACAGAGAGATGTGAATGTGTGGAATTTTCTGCCTCAGAGGGCGGTGAAGGCTGGGTCTCTGTATGCTTTCAAGAGAGAGTTAGATAGAGCTCTTAAAGTTAGCAGAGAGAAGGCAGGAACGGGGTACTGATTGGGGATGATCAGCCACGATCACATTGAATGCCGGTGCTAGCTCGAAGGGCCGAATGACCTACTCCTGCACCTGTTGTCTTTTGTCTACCGCTGCGCCACAAAGCCGACAAACACTCATCATACGTCACTCCAATCATCCCCAGGATTATTCTCGTGAACCTCGTACTGTGTGCAGTTTTTGGTCCCCTAATTTGAGGAAGGACATTCTTGCTATTGAGGGAGTGCAGCGTAGGTTTACAAGGTTAATTCCCGGGATGGCGGGACTGTCATATGCTGAGAGAATGGAGCAGCTGGGCTTGTACACTCTGGAGTTTAGAAGGATGAGAGGGAATCTCATTGAAACATATAAGATTGTCACTTCCGGTTGCGTCATGCTCTGTTAGCAGTCGCAAACTTTTTAGCTCCGCTGAAAAAACGTGTTTTTTCGCGTTAAAATCGGGTCTGGAGGTCGGGACCGTTTTTAAAAACTTACCGGAGCTTCATGTCGCGGTGCTGATGACGTCATCAGTAAGCGCCGCGATTTTAACGGAGGGAAAGTCATTTTAAATGAAAAGTACATCTCCAGGTCAGAGCCCACAGAGGAAAATCTCAAAACATCTGCTGAAGACTCTGGAACAGCAAGAAACTTCAGAACTGACCTCTGGAGAGGTCTCTGGAATGGCTACTCGATCTGCAAAAGAGAAAGCCGAAATGGAGGACTTAAGAAACTCGGTAAGAGATATCAAAAATGATATGGAAGCTGGGAACAGTAAATTGATGGCCGGTAATGATAAAATACTTGAGGGTATTGAGGCTCTCCAAAAAAGAATTGAAGGTGTGGAAAAAGGATTATCGATAAAAATTGAAAAGCTGGCAGAAGAGACCACAAAGATGTTTGAGGCTGTGCACGAAACTGTGGCTGTAAATGCATCTGCAGTGAAAGATTTGGAAGCTGCTGTGGAAGTGATGGCTGGAGAGATGCAGACTATGAAGTCAGAAATAGATAGTCTCAAGAACCAAGTCACAAAGGTTTCGAATAAATGTGTTGACCTAGAAGCTCGCTCAAGATGTCAAAATATAAGAATACGTGGTGTAAAAGAGGGAGCTGAGGGGGACAATGTTTGTGAGTTCGCTGCCAACCTAATTAAACACGTACTGAAGCTACCAGAAGTACCTGTAATTGAAGTAGCACATCGACTCCCCAGATTTAAATCAAGATCTCAAGGAGAACATGCCTACCCACGACAGATCATAATTAAACTTCGGGATATTTCAACAATGGAAGCGCTGATGAAAAAAATCAACCACGGAGAGAAGATGATGTACAGAGGTGATACTATTAAACTCCTACGGGACTACCCTTATGAGATTGAGCAAAAGAGAAGAAAGTTCTCACAGACCAGAGAAGTTCTTTATGGTGTTAAGGGAGTTTTGTGTGGAGTGTTCTATCCGGCTAGAATGCGTATTACCTTTGAGGGAGTGTCAAAAACATTCACTAATTCGGATGAATCTCTCAAATACGCTCAAGAAATCGCGACTAAGGCTGCATCAACTGGAGATTGAAAACCAAGACGACATGAACAAACAAACTTGCTTATTCTCCCAACAAGAGTATCACAAGGAAAGTGAATTAACTGAACACTGATTTTTTATTTTTTATTTGACTTCAAGCAACAGATTCTTAGTGAGACGTGGCTAGACATTATTATCTTCGCTGGAACATTGTGCTATGTAATTCAAGGACACTACGTGCTCAAACGAGGAAAACCTGATAACACGGGACGAACTGCTGGGCTGAGAGTGAAAAACATCACATGGCTTATATTGTTTATAAAAAACTGAAAAAACTGAGAACTAATAATAATTAATAATTAACAATACTAATATAGAAATAGCAATTGAAATAGATAAAAAATGTGCAGCCTGCTCTGTTTAGCAGATAACAGCAAGTGCTATGCAGCTCGAGAGTGGAGGGAGGGGGAGACCGGGTACCTGGCATAACTCCAGGAGCCAGACGCCCGTTAACCCTTCCAGCGAACAGCTCATTTTTAACAATATTAAAACCAATTTAAAATAGTTAAGAGATAATATACACTCGAGGTTGGTATGAAAAATATATACGGCTTATATAGTTTTACAAAATGCTGAGAATTAATCATAATTAATAATTAACAATACTAATATAGAAATAATATTTGAAACTGATAAAACTGTGGTGCCTGCGTCATAACGCAGACAGCAGTTATCACATATGTTCGCAGCTCGTGGAGAGGAGAGGAGATCAGGCACCTGGCACAATTCTAGGAACCTGACTCCGGTTAATCCACTCAGTAAATCGCTCACTTTAACAATACTAAATTCATTTTAAAATAGTTAAGAGATAAAGAGTGAGTAGGATATGGAATCGAATACATTTGACATATATATAAATTGTAACTGGGTGAAATAGAACTGAATTGGAAATGGTAATGACCCCATAGATTTTGGGTAATAAATACAGCGGGGCTAACTTTATACCAACTACGCCGGAAGCGTTATGGATGTCGTACCCCACAGACGAGTGGGCCACTCACTACGGTGTTGAAATTTTAGACACCGTAAATTTTATTTGACATATATTTTTTTTTTAATCACAATATGTCACATCTGTGTGTTTTTTCTTCAAGGACAATCGCGCAGGAGAACTACCAAGGAAGTCTATAATAGAAATACTCCCAAAATAACCAGAGTCCGGAGGTATGAACGCACCATAATAATTAAGGTCATTAAAACTGGTAAAAATGCATGACGACAATCAAAAGAAAATAGGAGGAATCACATTATGTAGTTGGAATATAAGGGGGATTAATGAACCTATTAAAAGGGGCAAGATACTAGCTCAGTTGAAATCATACAACACGGACATTGCGTTTCTACAGGAAACACATCTTAAACAGCAAGATCAGACAAGACTGAGGGCGAACTGGATAGGCCAAACATTTCACTCTTCATTTACCTCCAAATCTAGAGGTACTGCAATTATTATTCGTAAAGGAATTCCATTTAAATCAAAGAACACTATTTTAGATAAGGAAGGGAGATATCTTATAGTAGCAGGGGAGATCAATAATATGCCAATTACGCTGGTAAACATATATGCGCCCAACTTTGATAACCCTCAATTTTTTAATAAAATTCTGAATATAATTGCAGAATCTAATTATCAAAATGTTATAATCGGAGGAGATTTTAATTGTGTTTTAGATCCTTATTTAGATAAATCGATGCAAAAACAAAAAGGTCAGACGAAATCTAAAACTAGTGAACTCTTACACACATATATGGAAAACACAAATATAACAGATGTATGGAGGATTGCAAACCCGACGGGAAGGGATTACTCGTTTTATTCAATGGTGCATAAAACATATTCACGGATAGACTATTTTCTTGTGGATACAAAATTAATTCCGCAATCTCTGAATCCTAAATATCATATTAATGCGATCTCAGATCATTCTCCGTTAACTTTTGTTCTAAAACTAGAAGGAATGTCTATGAATAAACCGTTCTGGAGGTTTAACTCACAAATTTTAAAAGACCCTCAAGGGAGTATCTATCTAAAAAAACAGATGGATCTATTTTTTGAGTTAAATGATACACCAGAGATATCCCCCACGTTATTATGGGAATCCTTCAAAGCATTTATAAGAGGAGTCATTATTTCATTTCAAGCTTATCAAAATAAAAAGAATAAGAATGAACAAAGACACTTAGAAGATCAAATAAAACAGTTAGATATAGATAATGCTAAAGACCCAACTATGGATAAACATAATAAAATACTACTACTGAAATTTCAGTTAAATAAATTACTGTCAGAGAAAAGTTATAACATTATTTCAAATCACAAAACAAGAACACTTCGAATTCGGGGACAAACCCCACAAACTTCTAGCACGACAACTTAAAAAACGGGAAAAAGAGAATGCAATATTAAAGATTAAATCAGATAGAGGGAAGTATTAACACTACCCAAGGATATTAATAAAAGATTTGCTCAATTTTACCAGAATCTATACACATCTAAAACGTCAATAGACAATAATAAAATCTCAGAATTTTTAGATAATTGTAATCTACCACAATTAGAACGCAGGGAACAAGAGGAACTGGGAGCACAAATTACTTTTAAGGAGATAGAAGACACAATAAAAACACTAAAAAATGGAAAAACACCAGGACCAGACGGATTCAGTAATGAATTTTATAAATCTTTTTATGATATAGTTACTCCACGATTACAAAAAATGTATACATATGCTTATAAAGAGCAAAACCTACCTGAAACACTAGCGGAATCAACGATCATATTAATACTTAAAAAAGATAAAAATATAGAAGAACCAGGATCATATAGAGCTATTGCTTTGTTAAATACGGATCAGAAAATAATAGCAAAAACATTAGCCAATAGATTAAGCAAGTATGTTAGTAGACTAATACATGAGGATCAAACAGGATTTATACCTAAGAGACACTCATTTAATAATTTGAGACGTTTGCTTAACATAATGCATTCACATAAATCTTATGACCAAGAGTTAGCTATCATCTCACTGGACGCAGAAAAAGCGTTTGATCAAGTAGAATGGGACTATATGATCAAAGTATTGCAAAAATTCCAATTGGGAGAAAACTTTATTGCATGGATAAAACTACTATATAACAAACCTACGGCTAGAATACTAACTAATAATATATTATCTTCAAAATTCGAATTATCTAGGGCAACAGACAAGGATGTTCACTATCACCGCTGTTATTTGCTTTGGTAATTGAACCCCTTGCTGAAAAAATAAGAACACACTCGAATATTCACGGTTACAACACAAATATTCAAACAACAAACTATCCCTATATGCTGATGATGTACTACTGTACATCACAAAACCACAAATTAGTATACCAAATATATTAAACTTAATTGAGGACTTTGGATCCTTTTCAGGATATAGAATAAATTGGAACAAAAGTGAAATTATGTCGATTAAACCAAAAGACTCAACACATCTCAGGAAATTCCCTTTTAAAATAGCTATGGAAAAATTCAAATATTTAGGAATTGAGATTACTAGAAATTACCATGATATGTTTAAAGCTAATTATAATCCCCTACTTATGAAATTAAATAATTTGATTAAATTTTGGAAAACACTTCCGATGTCCTTAATAGGTAGGATAAATGCTATAAAAATGATTTTCTTACCACAAATCCTTTACCTATTTCAATCAATACCTATATATCTCCCAAAAAAGTTTTTCAAAAAACTGGACTCAGACATTACAAATTTTATATGGGATTACAAATCCCACAGAATACAAAGAACACACCTTAACAAACGAAAAGAGTTGGGGGGTCTAGCGCTCCCTAACTTTATGTATTATAACTGGGCAGTAAATATTAAAAATATGATTCACCTGCTGGACAATTCTGCCCAGCAGGTGGACTGGATTATAATGGAAAAAGGGGATTGCTCCCCGAATAATATAGGAGCGATTATTCTCTCTCCAATAAATTTGAATAATAAAAATTATAATAAAAATCCAATTATATATAGCACTATTAGAACATGGAAGCAAATAAAACAGAATCTAAAATTAAGAAACCTATCTCTCTTAATACCAATAGTCAATAACCCATCGTTTAAACCTTCAATCATAGATAAATCATTTATACAATGGGAAAGAATGGGAATCAAAACGCTCGAAGATCTGTATGAATTAGAAAAATTACTATCATTTCAACAACTACAACTGAAATATAATTTGAAAAATAATCAATATTTTAAATATCTACAAATCTGTGACTATTTGAAAACACACACAAAAGATTATTATAATATGCCTTCCGACTTACTAGATGAAGCAATGAAGACAAAGGCGGAATCAGTTAATTTAATATCATACTTATATAATATCATCTTAAACATAGAAATACCCACAACAGATGGAATTAGAAGAGATTGGGAACAAGATCTAGGTATAAAAATTTCAAAAGAGAGTTGGGATAATCATTTATTACAGGTGCATAAATGCTCGATCAACGTACGACACACGCTTATCCAATTTAAAACATTACATAGATTATATTATTCAAAAACCAAACTAAATAAAATCTTTCCTAACGTCTCACCAATCTGTGATAAATGTATATGTCAAGAAGCTACCATAGCACATTATTTTGTTTTTTGTACAAAAATCCAAAAATTCTGGTTTGAAATATTTGATATTTTTTCAAAATTAATCAAAATATAACTGGTACCAAAACCAGAATGGATTATTTTTGGAATATCGGAAGGTATTCCTGAATTAAACGTGTATCAGAAGAATTTACTCAATTATGGGCTAATAATGGGAAAAAAGCTTATACTTAAATTCTGGAAAAATGCGCCCACACCAACAATAAAAATGTGGACATCAAATATGTTGGAAACATTACACCTGGAAGAGATGAGATTCCTCCTAGTAGGCAAAGTAGACCAATTTCAAAAGACGTGGTCTACGTTTTTGGACCTATTACAAGCATGAGGTGCAATAGTAATTTAGAAAAACAAATAAATAAATAAAAGGTATCTGGACCTGGTAATGGGAGGTAAAACAAAAACAGACTTGGTTGGTAGTTCCTTCTCTATGAAGTATGTTATAAGAGTTATAATAGAGCGATTGTTCCTTCTTTCTTTCTCTTTCTTTTCTAGGGTCTATTTTCTAACTTTACTTCCTTCTCTAACTTCTTTTCTAAGGGGCTTTCTTTTCCCAACACTCTTTTGCACTTCACAACCTTTGCGCACTTTCTTCACTTTTCTTACTTCTTTCTTTTTCTTTCTTAAAGTTAAAATAAAAAAAATAAAAAATAAAAAATAAAAAAAAGAAACATATAAGATTGTTAAGGGTTTGGACACACTCGAGGCAAGAAACATGTTCCCGATGTTGGGGGAGTCCAGAACCAGGGCCATAGTTTAAGAATAAGTGGTAAGCCATTTAGAACGTAGATGAGGAAACACTTTTTCACACAGAGAGTTGTGAATGTGTGGAATTCTCTGCCTCAGAGGGTGGTGGAGGCTGGGTCTGTATGCTTTCAAGAGCGAGTTAGATAGAGCTCTTAAAGATAGTGGAGAGAAGGCAGGAACGGGGTACTGATTGTGGATGATCAGCCATGATCACATTGAATGGCGGTGCTAGCTCGAAGGGCCGAATGGCCTACTCCTGCACCTGTTGTCTATTGTCTACCGCTGCACCACTGTGCCGACAAACACTCATCATACGTCACCCCATTCACCCCCAGGATCATTCTCGTGAACCTCCTCTGGACCCTTCGAGCCAGCACTGCCATTCACCGTGATCATGGCTGATCATCCACAACAGTACCCACAGGGCTCGAAATTAGCGGTTGCCCGGGTGCCACTGACCACTCAAAGCGCCACCGGGCAACCTAAACACCGAGTCATTTTGCCCGGCTTGGCAACCAGATACTGGTTTGTACTGAAGATAGACACAAAAAACTGGAGTAACTCCGCGGGTCAGGCAGCATCTCTGACTTAGATTCCTTTATTGTCATTCACACCTTTCGGTCTGAACGAAATTTCGTTGCCTGCAGTCATACATATAATAAATAACAAAACACACAATAAACACAAATTAACATCCACCACAGTGAGTTCACCAGGCACCTCCTCACTGTGATGGAGGCAAAAGTCTTAAAGTCTCTGTCTCTTCCCTCTTTGTTCTCCCTCTGCGCTGAGGCGATCCAGGCTTCTGACGTTGTGACCCCGCCGGGTGATGGTAAGTCAGTCCCGCGGCTGAATCCGTGCTCTGCTCCGCGACGGGCCGGTTCAAACTCCGCGGCCCGGGGTGGCCGAAGCTACCGCCCTCCAGTCCAGCGGACGCAGCTGTAGTTGCGGGAGCTCCAGAAAAACAGGTCACCCACCTGTGACCTGCGAGCTTCCGACAATGTCGTCCATCGGGCCCGCGGCCGAGCGTCCGGATTCAGGTCGCCACCGCCGGAACGCCACCGCAGCCCCGAAGCCGGCCAGCCCCGCGCTGCTAAGTCCTGGCTCTGCCTCCGGAGCCTCGAGGTCGGTCGGTCACAGTTGGAGTTGGAGGCCGGCAGCTCCGCCAATTTGGCCTCAGCGCAGACGGAGGCAGAGAAGGGGGATACGACAAGAAAAAGTCGCATTCCCCCGAAGGAAGAGACAAAACTCATTTCACCCCCCCCACCCCCACCACACGTACACAACCCAATAAACTAAAATTTAACTAAAACAGGACAAAAGAAAACAACAACAAAAGTAAAAACAGACGGACTGCAGGCGAGCCGCAGCTGTGCAACAGCGCAGCCTCCCCCTCCCTCTCCCCCTCCCCCTCCTCCTCCCCCTCCCCCCTCCCTCCTACCGGCCTCGGAGTGCGGGAGAGTTTGTTTGAAAGCGCCGTTAGCGAGTTTACAAGCAGAGGCCCTTATCAGGGCAGGAGGGGGGCAGGAGGAGGAGATGGTGCCGCTGTCCCGGCCGCTGCTGCCGCTGTTCGGGACCCGTCATTCGCTCCGACCCTTCCTCACCCTGCACCAAGTATCTTTGCCCCGCACAACAGCCGCCGACACGAAACGTCGCGTCTGAAGCAACTGCACCAAAGATCTCTGAGCTGCACCGCCCGGCCCCGCACCTTGCTGTTGGCTGGCGGAGGAGGGAGGCGGTGGCGAGGAGTTCCCAACGGCCAAGGCAGCGGGGCGATGTTGTCCGAGGAGCGCTGGCCTTCCTTCCTCCCCACCTAGCTCCCCCTCCACCCCCCCTTTAATCCTGGGACCCCTCCACTCCATCCCGCACTGATCCCCATTCCCGCCTCTATTCATTCCTCACTGACATCCCCTGTGCTCCCCTCCCCAACTACCCCCCCCCCCATCTATTCATCCTGCGCTGATCACCCTATCCACCTCGCATTGATTCTCCTGCCACCCCCCCCCCATCCATCCTACACTGGTTCCCCAATTCACCCTGTACTTACCCCTTTCCCATCCATCCTGCACTTCTCCTCCATCCATCCTGTACTGATCGCCCATCCATCCTGTACTAATCCACGCATTCATCCCGTACTGACCCACCCTCCATTTACCCTGCACCTTCCCCCTTCCCCTCATTCATCCTGTAGTGATTTCCCATTCATCCTGCACAGACCCTCCGATCCACACTGTACTGACCCCCCCCCCTCCCATTCATCCTGCGCTGATCTCCCCCCCCCATCCATCCTGTACTGATCCTCCCATTCAAGAAGAATGGGGGGAACAGTCTGAAGAAGGGTCTCGACCCGAGACGTTGCCTATTTCCTTTGCTCCATAAATGCTGCCTCACCCGCTGAGTTTCTGCAGCACGTTTGTCTACCCCATCCATCCCGTACTGAACCCCCCTCATTCAACACCACTGACATCCCCGGTGCTCTCCCTCACAATTTTACCTACTCCAACCAACACGTACTAATTCACCTGCCTCAATCCATCCATTCTGCACCGACTGCCTTCTAACCCCCCACCCCGCCATCTATCCACCCCGCACTGATTCACACACACCCCCCTCCCTGACCCTATTGTGCTGGAAATGTCTTCAGAGCTAACTTTGACTATGTTTGATAACGGAATGCAATCAAATGTATTTTAATTCCCGATGTTATTATTTGTTTTAATACATAAAGATGGATTAATTAAATTGTGAACACGTGAAACATTAAAACCGCAGTGTTCGATTGTCACTGCTGCCGTTTACACGTTATTACAGAATTCATTTTCACGGCAAATCAATGCTCTTAATATGGAGTATCAGTACTGTAGTTATTTAATGAGCAACATTCATAACTATACGTAAGCATATATGTTACCATGGTCCAGGATTTATTGACACAGGTTGATCATACGCTGAATAATCCAACCACATTGTTGTTTGGAAGTGGAAAGAACTAATAGAAATTGCATTAATTGCAACGTGTAAAAAGAGTTGAGATACTGTCTTATAATTTTGCTGCATGTCATTGTGGGATATATCATGTCTTGATTGGTGAATATGTTTAGTTTGTGACTTTATTTGAAGCAGAAATAATATTTGAATGCTTCATTGAGTATAATTCCGACTGGTAACTACGCACTTCGTCCGAGCACATTATTGCATGCGTCATGCAAGCCATCTTAAATGACCACCTAAACTGTCATTTGGCAACCTAAAAAGCTGCCAAGGTTGCCCGTCTGGCAACAGGGAAAAAAAGTTAAGCGAGAGCCCTGGAGCACCACGCATAGTTGACCATGAGGCAGACGCCTCCTCCTCTCCCTTTCCCAGATGCCAGTGTACGGCCATACGGTGGATGGAGAAACCTTCAGGCTGGACCGCTGAGTCTGGGGAGCTGGGGGTGAGCCATGTCTCTGTGAAACAGAACACAGAGCATTCCCTCAGCACCCTTTGATAAAGCAGCCTTGCCCTTAAGTCCTCCACTTTATTTTCAAGGGACTGTACGTTGGCTAGTAGGATAGTAGGGAGACGGGGCCGAAGTCCCCTGCACTTCAGTCTGACCTGAAGTCCTGCCTGTCGGCCACGTTTCCGGACACAATGGAGGCTTCCCCTTTGTTTCCAGGTGCTGAGTCCACTGTACCTGCTGATTCAACGGACCTGCGCTGGGACGGGGATTCCTTCACAGACGGCAGCTCCAGCTCCGTAACGAATGGGGGTACATTCAATTGGAAGCTCCAGCTTCATTGTTCCTGGGAGATCCGGCCCGTGGGCTCTGGAGGTGATCCCGGGGTTCCCAGGTACAGTACCTGGGATCCTCAGTCGGGTCGGGAGTTCCACAGCCAGCGTGGGAAAATTTAAAGTCCGGGGCTCCCGCAGCTGTGAGAGATCGCGAAATTGCCAGCGCTTTCAGCTGCCCAAGGAGCTTGTCTGAAACGGCACCGATTACTGCCGTTTCCCTGATGCAGGTAAGTTGATAGAAATTGCAGGTGAACCTTTTCTGTTCTGGTGCTCCGCAAAAGTCGCCGCAGGCAGGCACCATCTTAATTGGCTTGGAAAAACTGAAAATCGACCCTAGTGTGTGTAAGATAGTGTTAATATGCAGGAATCGCTGGTCGCCTGCACTCAGTGGGCCGAAGGGCCTGCTTCCACGCTGTATTTCTAAACTAAACTAAAAACTAGGGACAATTTACAGAGGTCCAATTAACCTACCAACCCACACTACTTTGTGGTGAAAACACAGTTACAGGGAAAACATGCAAACTCCACACACAGACAGCACTCAAGGACAGGATCTGGGTCTCTGGCGCTGTGAGGCAGCAGCTCTACCAGCTACGCCACTGTGCAGCCAACCTCATTCACCTTTTATTTTTTGGCCCCATGTCAGCATCATTCAAGGTAAAACATTGGAAGGACGTAGATTGGCTGTCTCTTCTGTTTAAAATAATGACAAAGATTGCTTTGATGGAGCAAAATTAGGGTGCAAGGTTGAAAGACAATGCTACTTTTATCAGCGAACATGTCCTTCTATTTTAGTTTCAGAGGTACAGAATGGAAACATGCCCTTCAACCCACCGAGTCTATGTCTGTCCAGAAAAGTATAAATAGAAGAAGCTAAATAAAGTCCATTAGAGAGCAAAAAACATTATGTTGGAAGTGTGAGTTGGAGAACTCAGCAGTTGTCAGAAATCTTGAATAAAAGGAGATATTCATAAGTAGAATTCAGTAAAACCCTCGCTCTGATGGACCTCAGTGGAGAGGGCACGGTGTCTGTTTTTGCCGATTGTCCACTATAACCAAGTGAGGGGGGTAAAGTTTAACCCAAGGCCGGGAGGGAACAAAGGCGATTAAAACGGGGAATTCACAGGCCGCCTTCATGCTGCGCGCTCTCTCAGCTCCTGCAACCGGAAGCTCCCGCCATGTGGTGCCAGCTCGGTGGGTAACTGGCGGAAGTGGGGGGCAGTGCAATGGGGGCTTTGGTCCGCTATAACCAAAATCTGCTGTATAGAGGTCCGTTATTGCGAGTGTTTCCTGTACAGTACATCATATTTTTAAACTCCATGAAAAAAAATTTAGTCACATGTTTTGCGGGAAGGCAAGTATTTACAGTGAGAATAGTTAGCATAAATTTGCAGTCCTCATCAATTCACTTGCATCCCTCAGCAAGGCTTCATTGGCTCACTGTGTTGCTGAAAAAGTTATCAGTGAGTAGCAATGCCAGGATTTCTGCATTTAATTTTGAACATGAAAACTCAGATGTTTCTATCAGTTTTATGGTGCGGCAATGGTAAAACACTGACAGTTTTGCCACCATCTGGGCTACTAAATTTAGGTCAAATTTAGATTAGTGAAAAGAAGTGAGATCTTTACTTAAGCTGTTACAGAAAGTGGTAAGAACAAGCATATTTCTAACCATAAGGTTCTGTTGCCTCAGGTAGAATTTTGCTTTCGTCCAAGATAATAGTATTGAAAATTTTGATTTGCAGCATTGGATACAGCTAACATCACCGTAAAAAAACAAGTCTTTGAGTTATTAGCCGCACTATGTATTTACTCCCTGGAGGGTCGTGATCTGGCTTTGGACGCACTGGAAAACTACAAGGCAAGTATAAAACTGCTCTTCAAAACATCCTGGCAATATGTGCTTGTTAGAAACGCAGGGATCAGTAAGTGACAGCCCTTCGGCCCACCATGTCCGTGCCCAACCAGCGATCACCCTGCACACCCTGCCCTGTACACCAGGGAAAAGTTACAATTTACAAAAGCCAATTAACCTACAAACCTATCAACGTGTACGTCTAGAGTGTGGGAGGAAACTAGAGCACCATGAGAAAACCCACACTGTCACAGGGTGAACATACAAACAGCACCCATAGTCAGGATCGACCCCGTGTCTCTGACGCTGTAAGGCACTACTGTGTGGCTGCCTATCTTCACACATTCTGCCTGATCTCCAACATTTCAGCAGTTTCTGTTTTTATTGCATAATGCAGTATTACACTAGAGTGTGCAAAAAATACTAAAAAGGTAACTTTCCCAAAATGAGTAACTGTTTAATCAATGAAATTTTATAATTCACATTTGTAAACCTCATGAGTGTCCTGGTCCAAGTGAATTGACTTTAGTAGATAATAAATTCAATACATAAAGAATTCCCTGGATTTATTGCAAAACTCAGTATTGCTCCAAGAGCTGTCCTGCGATCATCCGCACACAAGTTCTATGTTATCCCATCCTATACATGAGAGCCAATTTACAGAAGCCAATTAACCCACAAACCTTATATCTTTGGAGTGTGGGAGAAAACTAGAGCATCTGGAGAAAACCCATGCAGGCACAGAGAGAACACACCAACTCTGTACAGACAGCATCCATTGTCAGGATTGAACCTGGGTCTCTTGCATTGGAAGACAGCAACTCAACCACTGTGCTGCCCTTTCCTTGGGAGAAAGTAGACATTGAGTCATGCCCTTTCAGTGGTAATTATCCTAAAAGATAACTACGTTTTTTTTCCAGGAACAATTGTTTCCTTCTCCCCACCATCTCTACACTTTGACAACACACGGGCCTCTTAATGTTTAATTTTGATGGAACACCATTGTCTCCATTGCTTCCCTCTATCCTGTCAAACTTCCCTTCCAGCCCATGGTCCTGTAATCTACATCTTTCTTTCTTCTCTCATGCTCTGCTGAGGAAGCTTTGACCACATGACCAATCCCCAACATACTGGACACCATTTTCACGAAATCATTAGAAAACCGTTTTCATAAGACATGGGAGCAGAATTAGGCCATTTGGCCCATCTACACCATTCATTCATGGCTGATCTATCCCACTCATGACCTACTGTCCTATCCATCCTCATGAATTAATAGCAACTTCTAAACATTGATTTTATTTGTATTTTTTCTTGGCAGACTGTGAAAAGGCAACACTACTGATTTAGTGTAATCATGAATGAACTCCAGGCTACAGATAATGTTCCATATATGACTATGTTGCTGAGTGTCATCAACGCTATCATTTTTGGGAAGTGAGGAACTGATACCTCGTACTCATCTGCGGAATGAATTCATAGGTAACTATTCCTTGTATAATTCAGCTGCTTACCATCCAGCCCACCCATAGTAATTTAAGTATAGAGTATTTTCCTTACCTGAAAAGCACAACACAGCTGCTTCCAGATCCAAAATAGAAAATCTCTCCTGAAACTTATAGAGAAATATCAATTCAATATCCTGCCATTGTAAAGGATTCCCTCTTTTGATTCAAAAGGTTTTCAGTAATTCCAGACGCCACTGCAGTCACCTATTAACTGGCTCAGTAACTGCTGAAGAAGTGCCACATTATTGGAACAGGTTATTAATAAAATAACCAGGAACACCATAAGTCATTTTCTCAATGTCTATTTAGTTTAGTTTTGAGGTACAGCATGATAAAAGGCCCTATGGTGCACCGAGTCCGTGCTGAGCAATGATCACCCGTATACCAGTTCTATGTTATCCCAGTTTCACATCCTACACACTAGGCACAATTCACAGAAGCCAATTAACTACTAACCTGCACGTCTTTGGGATGTGGGAGGCAACCAGAGCACCGGAGAAAACCCACAGGGAGAACGTACAAACTCCATGAAGACAGCACCCATAGTCAGGATTGAACCCAGGTCTCTGGCACTGTAAGGCAGTAACTCTACCGCTGCAGCACTGTGCCGCCCATTCATTGTGAAAAAATAGACACTTCAATGTTTTATCAACTTGAACTTAATTCAATTAGTTATATAGAGTCATACAGTGTGGAAACAGGCCCTTTGGCCTAATATGCCCAAGCCAACCAACATGCCCTATTTACACCTGCCTGCATTTGGCCAATATCCTTCCAAACCTATCCTATTCATGTACCTGTCCAAATATTTCTGAAATGATGCGATAGTACCTGCCTCAACTACCTCCTTCAGTAACTCATTCCATGCCCCCACCACCCTTTGTATAAAAAAAGTAATCCCTCAGGTTCCTATTTCATATGTAAGATATCTGAGAGAATACTGTTCTTCCCTACACTTATAATTCTTAACATATTTGCTAACCAATATAATTTTAGAGAGTATAGGAACAACCAAAAGAACACGAAAAACAAAACATTTCCTGTGTAGCTGTCATTTAGTGGCGGAATAGTGGCGGTGCTGTCGTACAGCAGCGGCTCGCCTGCAGTCCGTCTGTTTTTACTTTTTTTATTGTTTTCTTTTGTCCTGTTTTAGATAAAGTTTAGTTTATTGGGTTGTGTATGTGTGGGGTGGGGGGGTGAAACATGATTTTTGTCTCTTCCTTCGGGGGATGCGACTTTTTCTTGTCGTATCCCCCTTCTCTGCCTCCGTCTGCGCTGAGGCCTAATGGCGGAGCTGCCGGCCTCCAACTCCAACTGCGACCGACCGACCGACCGACCTCGAGGCTCCGGAGGCAGAGCCAGGACTTACCAGCGCGGGGCTGGCCTGCTTCGGGGCTGCGGTGGCGTTCCGGCGGTGGCGACCGAGGACACTGGTGGCGACCTGAATCCGGAGGCTCGGCCGCGGGCCCGGTGGACGACATCGTCGTGAGCTCGCAGGTCACAGGTTGGTGACCTGTTTTTCTGGAGCTCCCGCAACTACAGCTGCGTCCGCTGGACTGGAGGGCGGCAGCTTCGGCAGCTTCGCCCATCCCGGGCCGCGGAGTTTGTACCGGCCGTCGCGGACGGAGCACGGATTCAGCCGCGGGATTGACTTACCATCACCCGGCAGGGTCACAACATCAGAAACATCAGAAGCCTGGATCGCCTCAGCGCAGAGGAAGAGCAAAGAGGGAAGAGACAGAGACTTTAAGACTTTTGCCTCCATCACAGTGAGGAGGTGCCTGGTGAACTCACTGTGGTGGATGTTAATTTGTGTTTTGTTATTTATTATTATATGTATGACTGCAGGCAACGAAATTTCGTTCAGACCGAAAGGTCTGAATGACAAATAAAGGAATCTCTCTAATCTCTAATTTACGACAAACATCCATCCCAGATTAAGCGATTCTGCCCAAAACAGTTTTTGTTATGATTCTGATAAAGTTGCTTGAGATTCTTAGCAATTACAGGCTTGATTCATGCTCTTTCATTGTAATTCTCCTTAAAGGGGAACATTCTTAGTTCATTAAACTTACCTTTCAAAACTACAAAATGCAAGTCAAAACAATCCCATCACATTTTGATTGGAAAATAATGAATAAAGAAAATGAAGTATTACACTAATTTCATTATGGTTGCCTCAAAACCCATTAATATAAGACAAGAAAAAAATAATGCCACTTTAAATTTAAAAATACAAACATTTGTATAAATGAATGTCACCTGCTAAGTTCCAAAAGTGGCTTATTCTGCAAGGCTTTGTTGGAGCTATATTTGTGCACAAGGTAATCATGTTTATTTCAAAAATAAAAAAGTATAAATTGAATATTTGATGCATTTGATATTATCTACTTCAATGGTTAAGTCTAGTTTCTTTAGAGACTCCCTTTCAGGTAATTATTTTATTTGCTTCTAACAAGTAACTTCAGGCTGTCTAGTTTTGCACCTGCATTATATAAAATCATGGTCTTAAAAACTACCTAGACCATATTATGTGTGACACCATTTGTTGAAGCCAAATAATATTACTAAATTATTGATTTTAGGTCTCCATCTGTTGGATATACTGCCATCATCAAGGTATGGTTTATTCATGTAGATTGCCCAGTTTAAATAGATTTAACATAATGTTTACTAAATGTGTGCTCAGATTTCTTGATTGTTATGCATTTTCTGAAGAATATTGTAGATTATGGTTTTTATTTTGAAGTGAAAAGTCTAAATGTGAGTTAATTTAACTCTTGCATTACTTAAGCCTTAAGAGACATTACTTAAGAAAAAGGAATTACCTGATTGAGTTATACTGGCATTTGTTCAAGGGAAATGCACAAACTTAATCTGTATCATGATGTATTCCTTAGCGGAAAAAGATGATGAGGATTTATTAGTCCAATGTTTAACCTTTGAGGATGCTAAGGGAGTTAATGAAACTCTATGGTGGCATTGATATGAATAGCCATCAAGAGGTCTTTACAACATTGTTTAACAAAGTAAGTGCATGTTTTTTGTTGGTGTTATTTCAGAATTTTAAATGTTTAATTAGTCCAATTTTAGAGTGAGCCATTGAGTCAAATGAGTTGGATGTTCTGCAACAAATGGCACAGAGTAATATTCATGTTTTTCAGTGAAATGGCTCAAGCTTAATTGTTGTGGTCTGAGAACCTTTTAAAAGTGAAACCTATTGATCTATTTAAGATCCAGAAAAACTTAAATCAAGGTCAAAATGTATCAACATGTACAATATGAGGGATTATCTCCAGTGTTCATGATTAAACAAAAAGCTACTGTAAAATGTAGATTGGTATCCAAAATATTTAAGATAGGAACTTACCCCTACGAGGAGCGGGCGAATGTCGCCTGGAAGTTGCTGCAGGAAGAAAACCCTGGTCCTTAACGGCACCGCAGTGCGGGAGAGTCGCAGTCCAGGCCCGGTGGAAGGGGCACCAAGTTCTGTGCTCGGCGAGCAGCCGGAGCCGGGGTCCGAAATGGGCCCGACCTGGGCTAGGGGGCAGTGGTGCTTGGAGCTGGGGACAGCGGAGACCCGGAGCTTGGAGCAGCGGAGACCCGGAGCGTGAAGCCGGGCAGCAGGCAGCGGAGCTTGGGGCCGAGCAAGAGGCAGCGGGGGAGCCGGTGCCTCGGCCACAGGCAACCGGCAGGCGAAGATGGCGGGCATTGCTGCTGGTCTTGGCAGGTCTAGAGTAAAGCCTGAGATCTACAAGACTGTTGACGGTAAGGTTATTGTTGAGGATGAGTTACTTAACTTTCTTGCTGTAAAGATTAAGACCTTAAGCCAGGATGAGATCGTCCTTCTGGCTGCAAACACTTTTGATTCTGAGTGGATAGAGTCCTCGAAAAAAGTTCTGTTTGAACTCTGCCCCACTACACAGCGGAATGTTTCCCATAAAGGGGCACAGAAAGGCGTTAACATAAAGAGTTGCCTTAAAGTAATGAATGAGTGTGGCGAGAATACTCCCAGATTTGTCTCTCATTACTTGGATGAACTGCCGCAGGTGACATTTTGTAACATGGATGTCTCGAGCCTACTTCGGAGAATGGAGCAACTGTACGCTGAGGTCTGTTCTATGAAGCACGTCATGCAGCTACAGGCTGATGTAAGCGAAGATTTTCGTGCCATCACAGTGGAAATTGATCGGCGAGCGGGTGCATTGGAGCGCACCTTGATCACTACTCCAGTGTGTGCATTGGAGCGCACCACTGACCTGACTCGGGGCAGGGTCCGGATGTGTCGGCGGTGATGGATGGAGCCATTGGCATGGCAGACACAGCACTGGGAGCTGCACTGGCAGGAGCCTCTGGCTTAGTTGTTGGAGTGAGGGCTGCGGCGGAGGGCCTTGCCTTAAACGTGGAGAGGGCAAAGGCAATGAATAGTCCCAGTGGTTTAACGTTGCAAGACTCTCCAAAGTGGAGTCATGTTGTGAAAAAGGGTCGACGTCATGCTCCAGGGAACACTGTTGGTAAGCCAAAATTGTGCACTATTACCACCGGGCAGAGAAAGAAATCCAGTAATGCTGTGCCTATTATTGGTACCGGAGCTGCGGGGAACATCAAAATGATCAAGACTAAGCTGGTGAGTGTTTTTGCCTCCAAGTTTTCACCGGATCTAGACGCCAAAACTTTATCTGTGTATCTTAAAGAAAAACGTGGCCGTGAGGTTACCTGTCAAAAGATTGACACTGTACACAGTAGATACTGTTCATTTAAAGTATCTGCGGAATGTAATGAGGTTGGTGAAATGTACAATCTGGAGCTCTGGCCAGAAGCGGCATTTGTCCGGCGCTATTACGAGCTGCGCAGGGTTGGAGTCATCGGATCAAGCACTGCGCCTGCCGCGGGGAGAATGAGTGTGCCTGCTGGTGCTAGGGGCACTCACTAGTCTCACTAAATGAACATTCGGGTACTATCGTACAACTGTAGTGGCCTGCGTTTGGGCCAGAGCGCAGGGGGATAAAGCTCGCCGCTCTGTTATTGACAACCTTCTGGAGAACTGTGACATACTATGTAGGCAAGAGACATTCTTAGCGAAGCAAGACTTGGACAAACTCAATTCTCTCAATGACAACTTTCATGGGGCTGGGGAGTCTACAACTGACCTTGGCATGGGAATAGTCAGAGGTAGGATACCAGGGGGTGTGGCTATTCTATGGAACAAGAAGCTTGACTCATCAATAAATGTGGTTCGGCTTGATGCTGACTGGTGCATTGCCATACACTTTGCTCACAACGACAAGGAATTTGTTATCCTGAATGTATATACACCCTATGAATGCCATCAGAATGAGGATGAATATTTCAATAGGCTTGCTTTCATCCATTCTTTCATTCAAAACAATATTTATTGTAGTGTATATGTCATTGGGGATATGAATGCAGATATCTCAGATAGGAACTCATTATTTGCCAATCATATGGCTCAGTTCTGTCAAGATAATAATCTAATATTGTCAAGCAAAGTGCTTTTATCTACAGACAGTTATACTTATATTAGTGAAGCCTGGCACACTACGTCATGGCTGGACCACTGTATTAGTACAGCTGATGCACATGCCTCCTTGGGGTGTATGAGCATTCTGTACTGGGCCGCAATGACTGATCATATACTTGTTGCTATGACAATAAATGTTGAACACATACCCGTGGTATCCAGAGATAGAAATAGCTTTAATACAGAAAAACTGGACTAGTCAATGCTTACAAAGAAAGACATCCTAGCCTATTATGCCCATACAGATAAATCTTTAAGGAATATTCATTTATCTAAAGATGCAATAATGTGTAATAATGTAAATTGTAAGGATATGAAGCATAGGAGAGATATCTGCTCCATGTATAATGATATAGTAAGCGCTCTATATGTAGGTAGTAAGCCCTACTACAAGCATATAAATAAGACACATAACATCAGGCCTGGCTGGAATAAGTATGTAGCTGAGTATCATACTGAAGCCACTAAATCATGGGCTAGGGCAGGTAGACCCAGACAGGGGCCTGTGTTTGAGTACAAGAAGCTCACTAATGCAAGGTATAAGTATGCTGTTCGCTTCATCTGTAAAAATGAGCAAGCTATGAGGGCTGATTCCATGGCTACGAAGCTGCTAAGTAACAACGCTACAGATTTTTGGAAAGCAGTGAGAGCTCTTAACAGTTGCAAAACAACCTCTACCATGCACTGTAAATGGAATCACCGGAACAGCTAATATCGTGGAGTTATGGCGACAACATTATAGTACTTTATTCAACTGTGTCCAAGGTGACTTGTATAGGGTGGACAATATTGAGAGTAATAGCTCAATGGCGATTGTCACATGAGGTGTATCATGCCATGAACAAGCTGTCTGAAAACAAAGCAAGTGGCTTGGATCATATTTCTGCTGAACATGTTAAGTATGCGAGTATGAGGATAGCTCCTCTCCTTGCCATTTGTTTTACAGCTTTATGACTCATGGCTTGTTACCAGACTCAATGTTGTCTGTTCTTTTAGTGCCGGTCATTAAGGACAAAGCTGGTAAAGTAGGTAGCCTAAATAATTACAGGCCCATAGCTTTAGCCAGCATATTGTCAAAGGTTTTAGAAATAGTTCTGCTGGATAGAATAAATACGTTTGTTAACTCCACAGATAACCAGTTTGGTTTTAAAGCTAAACATGGCACTGACTTATGCATATATGCCCTAAAGGAGATTGTAAACAAATATAGAGGCAAAAACTCTTCAATCCTTATGTGCTTATTGATGCTTCCAATGCCTTTGACCGTGTTAATCACAGAAAGCTGTTTGTTAAAATGTCAAAGAGGGGTGCCTAAATACATTGTGAGAATTCTGGCCTACTGGTATGCCCACCAGACTATGCAAATAAAATGGGGCAATAGGGTCTCAGCCCCATTTGGGGTTTGCAATGGTGTTAGACAAGGGGGAATTTTGTCCCCAGTCCTTTTTAATCTTTATATTGATGATCTGTCCAAACAATTGAAAGACTGTCATACTGGGTGCATGATGGGTAATACTTTAGTGAACCATATTATGTATGCAGATGATCTTGATGTCTTTAGTCCATCTAGCACTGGTCTCCAGCAGCTCCTTACTATATGTTCTGTGTATGGTGTGGAACATGATATTAAATATAATGCTGGTAAGAGTGCTGTTATGATCTGTAGAAACAAAGAGGATAAATGTCTAAAATTTCTTGATTTTAAATTGTCTCACAATAATCTTAGTGTCTGTAATAAGGTAAAATATCTAGGGCATTTTATTACAGAACAAATGACAGATGATGAGGATATTTATAGGCAACGACACATGCTGTATGTACAGGCGAATATTCTCTTGTGTAAGTTTGGTGCGTGTGAAGATGTCGCTATTTAGAGCATACTGCACACCACTCTACACTGCGTACCTGTGGTCGAACTATGGAAAGACAAGTTTGCAGAGACTAAAGGTGTCATATAATGATGCCGTGAGAACACTGCTAAGGAAACCTAGATGGTGTAGTGCTAGTATCATATTTGTGGCGGCAGGAGTCAGTACTTTAGAAGCTATCCTAAGAAATCATATTTATAAATTCATTTGCAGGATAAATGACTCTAAAAATGTAATTATTGTGGCCTTGTCAAAGATAAGGTTTAGCACTACATGCTACGAATCCCAGTTGTGGAGACACTGGTATCATTGTCTCGTTGTAGGGCATTGATCATTCTTTTATTCTGGATTTTAATTCATGTATTGTGTTTTTAAATTTTTTTATATATAGTTTTACTTCGGAGTCACGTGAGTGATTCCGTGAAGAAATCCCGCCAGTGCGCATGCGCGTCATTACGTCAGCCGCATTGGCGCACGGAGGCTGTGAGGAGCAGAGCTCCTCCAGTGATAAGTATTTTCAACTCCAAGGTAAGTGAAAAAACTTTGTTGGAGTTTCCGGTCCGTTTGCTGTGGTGCTCTGTTGGACAGATTTTCGCAGGCGCCATGGACAAGACGGGCAAGGGTAAGAGGCGAGCCACGAAACCGGTAGACAGCCGCGGGAGTGCAGTAGGTGAAGGGCTGCCTCATACCCCTGTACAGTCGTCGGCTGGGAGCGTGGTGACTGTGGGCTTGGGTTTAAAAACAACGGAGCCAGCGCCAGTCGGGCGCAAGGCAACGCACAAGTCCGTAAGGCCCATGGAGGAGGAGTCGGGTCGGGAGGATTCGCCTCCAGGGCTGGATACCACTTTTGAGCGAATATCCCAAATGGAGAGCCTGTTACACAGGTTGCTCGAACAAGGCACACTCAGGGAGGAGTGGAGTCAGAGCCAGGCTGGAGAAGCCAGGCCAGCAGCACCAAGTAAAGGGCTGCTTGAGAGCACCCTCATTGATGAGGCGCGTGCACTGGGTCAGCAGAGTTCTGACCCCGACTCTTGACGGTGAGGCCAATTCAAGCGAAGAACGGCAGCTGCCAGATATTCCACCTCTGGCAGTACGATTCGCTGACCCGTCAGAGTCCCGAGAGCCACTGGGAGAAGAGCTGGCCTCCACGATCAACTATTTGGTCTCACATCAGCTCCAGCAGCTTACAATGGACGAAACTGCCAAAAAGCACGAGACCCCGAGTAACTGTGTGCTACTAAAAGCACCGGCAGTGAACCAGGTCATATGGGGTCAGATGGGCTTGGGCATGCGAGCCCAAGAAATAAAATTGCAGAGAATTTTGAAGCTGCTGGGTTCAGAAATAACGGCGTTTGCAAGAACGATGGATGGAGGGCAGGTGACAGAGTTGCATCAAGAGGCACTGGGATTGCTACATAGCGCCCACTTTGAGATCAATTGTCTCAGGTAGGGTGCCATTCGGCCCACCATCAACCCCAAGTTTGCAGCACTCTGTAAGCCCAGCAACGTGCAGCCACCCAACTTACTCTTCGGAGAAGACCTCGCGAAACGGGTAAAAGAGTTGGATGTCGAGGCAAAAACGGCAGGGTTGATCAAAACACCGATGGTCGGCAAGTCTGTGAAGAGGAGGTATCCCTACAGATGACATACAGATCCTGGGCCTACACCAGGACCAAGTCGGCTGTCGACGCACGTGCGTAGTTGGCGCCCTGCAGCGGGAACACGGACAAGCGTGGGGTTTCCCGCCAGGAATCGGGGACCACAGGTCACTCAGGTTACCAAGGAGGTAGGTGGGCCTGGTTTCTCATGTGAACATATTATAGGCAAAACAGTCAAGGGTTGGAGACAGATTACATTTGTTCTATAAGAATTGGAAACAAATTACTTCAGATCCATTTATTCTGAGTATTATTCAAGGGTTTCGAATTGAGTTCGATCCAAATGGTGATTTGCCCTCCAGCATGTTCCTAGGAGAACACTCCAATTTTCATAAAAAGAAGTCATGGAGGTTCAGGTTGAACTTGACAATTTGTGTAATAAAGGAGTAATTGAAAGGTTGGTTTATCAAGCCCACCTAATATGTGTCTAATATTTTTCCATGACCTAAAAAGGACGGAGGATGTAGAATTATTTTGGATCTGACAAGTCTTAATCCTTTTGTACAGTATAGACACTTCAAAATGGAAACATTTGTGACTGCCAAACAACTTTTTCCCAGAGCATGTTATATGGCAACTATAGATCTGAAAGATGCATATTATCTCAATGTCTGTTCATTTGAAAGAATATTCACTAAATTCTTAAAGCCAATACTGGGGCTACTTAGAGTCCAGGGTCATGTGGTGATGGCTTTACTGGATGATATCCTAATTATAGGACGAACAACAGAATTAGCTGAGTCATCTGTGCAAGTTGTTAAATCCACTTTTCAAAAAAAATTTTTTTTAATTCATCCAGAGAAATCAAGATTAACACCACTTACAACAATTGATTATTTGGGTTTCACAATTGATTCAATTCGTATGGTAGTAACTTTGCTCAAGGAAAAAAGGGTGGAGCTAATTGACGGTTGCATTAACCTGTTGAATGAGCAACGACCTTCAATTAGACAGGTGGCCAGCTTGCTGGGAAAATTCGTGGCAGCTTTTCCGGCAGTGCAATATGGGCCATTGCACTACCAGCAGCTAGAAAAGGCCAAAGGAACAGGCACTGAGGATGCATTGCGGCCATTTTGATAGGCCCATGCAGTTAACAACAAACGCTGCTTCTGATTTGCAGTGGTGGATTCAACATGTCTCCAGTAGTTCCAGCAAAGTATTGATTGAACAGCCTTCCATGATCTTACAGACTGATGTCAGTGCACTTGGAGGATGCCACTGATATGACATCCAGCTGCGGAGGCAGATGGAATATGGAAGAGGCATTGTTTCTGCAGACATGGGGAATCAACTATTTAGAGCTGTTTGGGAGGTTTTTATGGGTTTAAAGCTTATTGTTCTAACACAACTAACCTGCATGTTCAGCTTCAAATTGACAATACTACAGCAATAGCATATATTAATCACATGGGTGGAATCAAGTCGGTGTCTTGTGACAGATTGGCTAATCGAATCTGGACTTGGTGTATTGCCAAAAATATTTGGATTTCAGCTATATATCTACCAGGTAGATTCAATATAGTAGCAGACACCAGGTCGCGAAAATTCCATGACAACATAGAATGGATGTTGAATCGTAATGTATTCTATGATATAGTAGTCAGATTTGGAAGGCCAGATATCGACTTGTTCGCATCCAGACTCAACCACCAGCTACCGAGATATGTGTCATTGAAACCAGATGCTGGGGCATTAGCGATTGATGCTTTCTCGCTATATTGGAGTGGTATGTTTCTACCATTCTGTCTCATAAGTCGGCGTCTGCTCAAAATCAAGCAGGATGCCGCCTCTGGGGTGCTGGTGGTACCGGACTGGCATACTCAGGCATGGTTTCCTTTGATATTGGAATTAATGACACAACCTCTGATGGAGGTCCCCAAAAGAAGGGATTTACGGGTGCATCGGGTAACTGGAGAGCAACATCCGTTATATGACCGTATGGATCTGTTAATTTGCAGGTTTTAAGAAGGCCATATCTCGGGCGAGGACTGTCTGGGCGTACTGTGGACATGCTCACTGCAACCTGGAGGAAGAGTACTCAAAAGCAGTACATTTCTTATATAAAGAAATGGGAACATTTCTGTGTACAAAAGAATATTGAATATTGTACGGCAGTTATCTCGCATGTCCTAGATTTTCTGTCAACACTCTATTACGATGAGGGGTTGAGTTATAGTGCGATTAATTCAGCCAGAAGTGCATTGTCCTCGTATTTATTGATGGGATCAGAAAGACATCCTGTTGGGTCTCATCCTCTCGTTTCCAGATTGATGAAAGGAATTTTTAATTCCAGACCTGCTAAACCTAGGTACATGGCAATCTGGGATGTAAGTGTGGTTCTCAAGCTACTTCGTCAATGGACTCCTGGTACGTCTCTGGCTTTGGCCAAACTCGTCATGAAGGTGGTCATGCTTATGGCACTAGTATCAGCACAGCGAGTGCAAACATTGCAAAAGTTACAGATAGACAGGATGGAAGTAGCTCCAGATAATGTTATGTTTTACATTTATGACCTACTCAAACAAAGCAGGCCAGGTGTGACAGGATTCAAGATTGTTTTCTCAGCATATCCCACGGATCCATGTCTATGTGTTAAGACATATTTGCTGCAATACATTGAGGCCACAAGGGCTTTACAAAATATGGAAACAGGGTTGTTTATCACTCACAAAAAAACACACAAGAGAGTGTCAGTGCAGACAATTTCAAGTGGTTAAAACAAGTCTTGATTGCTGCAGGTATTAACACTGATGTTTTTACATCCCATTCCACTAGGGCAGCAGCAACTTCGGCAGCCAGGGCGATGGATGTCCCCGTCGACCATATTCTCGCAGCCGCCGGGTGGTCCAATGAGTTGGTGTTTCAACAATTTTACCATCGGCCAATTACCGATACGGGGCTGTTTGCAAATACTATATTAAGTTCTGTTTAAGTTTCCCCTGGGTTTGAGGGGATACTGTTAATTCTGTTATTCAAATAAATTAGTTACTGCATTTTCATGCAATGTAATTATTAATGCATTATTGATTATTTCTCGTTTTCCGAGTCAATCAATGCAGTGAGAAGCCGGGATTTGAATCTGCGACATGAAATCACAAAGCTTTGAATCCTTCACGGAATCACTCACGTGACTCCGAAGTAAAATAGTAAGATTAAAGGAGAACTTACCAGTTTGAAGTTTGATCTTTATTTTATGAGGAGTTACGTTGGTGATTACGTGCCCTCCACGCCCAACCCTCTCTCATAAGTTCAGCTGGTAGTTCTCAAGTTACTCATTTTACTATGTTACTTCGTTAATTGTTGTTTGTGATTTCATACCGCTGCTTTGAAGATTGACGTGCATGCGCACTGGCGGGACTTTTTCATGTAATCACCAACGTAACTCCTCATAAAATAAAGATCAATCTTCAAACTGGTAAGTTCTCGTTTATCTTACTATTTATGATGCTTTTATGTAATATACTAAGATTTTATATGTAGTTTATGATGTTTTTAATATGCAATGCATTTTTATGTAATGTTGCCCCTTGTCTGGACCTTGAGTCCGAAATAAAGTTTATTATTATTATTATTATTATTATTATGTTACAGGGTGGAGAATGGGATTGAGAGGGAAAGATAGACAATTCTGCGCCTTTGACCATGATTGAACGGCGGAGTAGACTCGATGGGCCGAATGAGCTAATTTTGCTCCTATGAACTTATGAACCTTCTGCCAGCGCACGGGCCTTGAGATGAATGTGAAAAAGACCAAGGGTTTCCATGTGGTCAACAAGAGAAAGACATGTCTACAATCCATTAAATAACTGGACAATAAACAAGGGCTCAACCGATCACATAAAACCAGGGGAGATCGAGAAATATCCCGGTGCATGTGTCGACCCGCTGCTCAGGGGTGACCAATGAAAACTGGTACTTAAAACTGGATAAATAGTTTGACAGCCTTAAGAACACCAAGCTGAAACCATTTTGAAAGATTGAGATCCTTAGGGCCCACATGGTCCCAAGATTGTATTACCACCTTATCCTCATTCTTATTCTCTAGGCTTTAGCCAGAGTGTGGTGAATCTGTGGAATTCAAGTCCACAGAAGCCTGTGGAGACCAAGTCAATGGATATTTTTAAGGCAGAGATAGATAGATTCTTGATTAGTATGGGTGTCACGGTTAATGGGGAGAAGGCAGGAGAATGGGGTTGAGAGGGAAAGATAGATCACCCATGATTGAATGGAGTAGACTGATGGGCCGAATGGCCTAATTCTGCTCCTAACACTTATGAACTCACGGAAGCATCCCAGAACAGGAAGTCTTATAAAGAAAACAGCAAAGGAGATCCTCCACATGCCGAGTGAAACCACGGATGGTAGCCTATATGCACAGAATTGTGATGGAGCCTACCAAAATTAGACACATACCATCTGCAGTCGTTAGGAAACAACTATCCTTGGAACACTCGGATGTTAAAATTATCAAGGCTTCATTCCAAATGGCTGGAAAGGAAGACATCACCCAGGGGAAACAGTTAAAATTTCTGCCAGTGCTACAAGAAATCGAAGAATTCCAGAACAAAAATACACCACCTGCAAGAGATGGAGAAGCCCCGGAGTAAATCCATTCGGACATAACATATCATGAATGTTTGACGGCTCTGAGCCTGTACTTGCTGGAGTTTAGAAGGATGAGGGGGGACCTCAATGAAACTTACCGAATAGCAAAAAGTCTGGATAAGCCAGGCAGTAGTGCCCAACTGCCTCAAAAGTGCCACCATCGTTCCCGTCCCGAAGAAGCCCAACCCAGCCTGTCACAATGACTTTCGTCCAGTGGCTCTCACACCCATATTAATGAAGTGTTTTGAGAGGCTGGTCATGCAGCACATCAAAAACTGTCTCCCTGCCAACCTGGACCCACTGCAGTTCGCTTACAGAACCAACCGCTCCACAGAGGATGCAGTCTCTACAACACTCAACCTCGCACTATCACATCTCGACCGGAAGAACACCTATGCCAGGATCATCTTCATAGACTTCAGCTCGGCTTTTAACACAATCATCCCACAGCAGCTGGTGGAGAAGCTGAAGCTGTTGAAGGTGGACACTGGCACTTGCAACTGGGTCCTTAATTTTCTGACCCAGCAGCAGCAGACAGTCAGGGTGGGCAGCCGGACATCAAGAACCATCGAAGTGAGCACTGGCTCACCCGAAGGCTGTGTCCTAAGCCCCCTGCTGTTCAGTCTGCTTACTCATGACTGCACTGCCAGACTCAGCAATAATTATATCAATAAGTTCGCTGATGACACAACAGTGGTGTGTCTCATCAGTGACAACAATGAGTCAGCATATAGGATGGAGGTGGAGCTGCTTACAGAGTGGTGCAGATCTCACAATCTCACCCTCAATGTGGAAAAGACAAAGGAGACAGTTAGGCACCTGTCAAAGCAAGCCACTGTTCGGTCTGAATGTCTGTTTTTAGTTCAAATTTTAGGCCTATTTTTTTTAGATATGTTAATTTTAATTTTAAAGTTGTATGTATTTATTCTGTTTTTATTAACTGCACTGATGGGAACTGATTGAGAAACGATTTTTTTGTTTCTTCTGTGTATGTAAGTACTCAGTTAAAATGACATCAAAGCGAATACTGAATGTGGGGAGGATGTTTTCTCCAGTGGGAGTGTCTCGGACCAGAGGGGACGGCCTCAGAATAAAAGGACGTACCTTTAGAAAGGAGATGAGGAGCAATTTCTTTAGTTGGAGGGTGGTGAATCTGTGGAATTCATTGCGAGACAGCTGTGAAGGCTAAGTTATTGAGTATTTTTAAAGTGAAGGTTGACAGGTTCATGATTAGTAAGGGCGTCAAAGGTTGTGGGGAATAGGCAGGAGAATAGGGAAAGGAAGATCGGCCATGATTGAACGGCAAAGTGCATTAGATGGGCTAAATGGCCTAATTATGCACCTAGGACTTATGAACATAACACCGACGAAGGAAGAAAAAGCCACCTAACATTTATTGGAACAGGAGAGGCTTAGAGTTCTGATAGTGGGCGAGCCTTCACAATAACAGCTGGGAATCACACCAGTTTATAAACAGACTCTTGCTGAGGTGTAATCTATACCCAACAAGATGCACTATCAGACATTGAAGGGCTCAATACGTGAAAACGTGCAGGTGTCAGAGGTTATGGGGAGACGGCAGGAGAATGGGATTATGAGGGAGAGATAGATCAGCCATGATTGAATGACGGGATAGACTTGATGGGCAGAATGGCCTAAATCTGCTATCACATGACATTATAATATCCCTCTAACTCTTTCCTTTCCATGCACCTGTTCAATTGTCTTTAGGAAGGTTGAAAGGAGATGGCTGAACTCTCTTATTGCCTATCCCTTGTGGCATGAATATTACTTGCCATCAGCCTCATAATATCAGCCTCAACATGGAATTTTTCAAGGCCTCTGATTCCCTCAAAATATATGATTGGAGGGTAGGGCTGTGCCCTCACCAGCAAACAGCCAAATTTCTAACGTTGTTGTTAGGCGGCATTTGGATCATGTACGCTATCGAACCTACGTAAGACGCAATGAAGCTATAGAAATGGTTCCTGTTGTCAACGACCAAGCTACTTCAGTCTGAAGAAGGGTTTCGGCCCGAAACGTTGCCTATTTCCTTCGCTCCATAGATGCTGCTGCACCCGCTGAGTTTCTCCAGCATTTTTGTGTACCTTCAATTTTCTAGCATCTGCAGTTCCTTCTTTAACACTAAGCTACTTCAATAGATGGACCAAAGGAAACTGCATTGAGTAACAGTGAACATCACAGCCAACTGCCCCCTCCACCAGCTGAACACAAAGATACTTTCTTGATTAGTTGGGGTGTCAGGGATTATGGGGAGAAGGCAGGAGAATGGGGTTAGGATTGAGAGATAGATCAGCCATGATTGTATGGTGGAGTAGAAATTATTTAATCATTCTTCTATGAACATCTATCTGTTGATTTTCCTCTTTTGAAGTTCCCTCCTACAGGGGGGAGGGATGAACCGTCCTGAACGGTTAATTTACGTGCATGTGTACCGGCATCTTACATGCATGGGCGCTGGCTTCTTACACGCAATTCCAGGAACATCACGGGTGTGCGCCTACATGGAAGATTAGGAACGCCGTCCATTCAGAGGACCGAGACGCGGGACACCATTTGTTAAGCTGCAGCCATTTTATGTAAGTTAGGCTGATGTACCATGTTGGAAGTTAGATAGTAAATAACTGTTTTAATTAGTTACTCCGTTGTTATTGTTCCGGGCAACACATAACAGTAATGACGAAAGTAAGATTATTCCACCATGAGCTGAAGATAGTTAGGCCCAAAGCATTGTTGATGGAACTCAGCTGGGAGACCAGAATTTGTTTCGTTTTTTTAGTTTAGAGAAACAGTACAGAAACTGGCCCTTCGGCCCTGCGAGTCCTCACCGACCAGCAATCCCCACACATTAACACTATCCTACACACTCAAGACAATTTACCTGTATACCTGTACGTCTTTGGAGTGTGGGAGGAAACTGAAGATCTCGGAGAAAACCCACGCAGTCACGGGGAGAATGTCCAAACTCCGTACAGACAGCACCTGTAGTCGGGACCGAACCCGGGTCTCCAGCGCTGCAAGAACTGAAAGGCAACAATTCTACTGCACCGTGCTCAGTATAATTTCAGTTTATTTCAGTTTGATTTCAGGTTTAAATGGAGCTCAATCATTTTGGAAGGACTAAGGAACATAAATACAACACGTACAAAGGAACATAATGGAAGGAAGGGGAGGAATTCTTACCTTAAGTGTTTGATCACTCCAGGAATGGTGTCAGTGAACCTTTTACACCATATAATTGTTTAAAAAGCAGAAGAGATAAACTAGAGTTGCAGGCTAATTATTTTAACTTGCGTGGTTGGAAAATTGTTGGAATTAATTGTCCTAGTACTATTTCGTGGTTTAGAAGGAAAAGTTGCAAGAGAGTGCGAATGCTGGAATCATTTTGTATTAAAGGAGACCGCAGAGGACAATAAAGTTCACTTTCCAGAAGAAGTGATAACCACTTTGAAGAATAATTTCTATGTGGATGATTGCTTAAAATCCATGTCTACTGAGCAGGAAGCAATTCAAATGGTAATACATCTGACTTCCCTCTGCAATAAGGGAGGATTCACGCTTTCCAAGTGGATCACCAACAGTCATGTTGTATTGGAAAATATTCCACCAGATGGAGACCAGAGAATTGGATTTGGACAAAGACAATTTGCCAATGGAAATAGCATTGGGACAGCACTGGTGCATTGAAACAGATGTGTTCAAGATCGCTGAACAGATGTGTTCAAGATGTGTTCAGCAGACCGCTTCTTAAGCAATAAGAGATGCATCAATGGACCAGAGTTTCTCTGTAAGCCAAACAGAGAATGGCCAAAACTTGAGCTGGGATTTGAAATCTCTGCTAATGATCCGGAGATTATACAAAACTATCTTCAGTCTGCAGCTCAACATTCAATTTAATTATACTGTATTATCGCACGTACCCATGTACAGTGAAATTCTTTGTTTTTGACTACATTGCACAAATTACGCAAAGTGTCGCCTCGTGTCTGGTGTCAGAAAAGTTACAAAAATAATCATTAGGGTCCCGATGGACACTCTTTGTTCTCGGCCACCCCGTCCCCAGGTCTCGCCTTGTCCACAGCGGCCTATCCCTTGCCGGGTCCCTCATTGTTCTCGGTGGACCCCTTCGCCGGGTCGCTCCTTGTTCATGGAGTCTCCCCCCAGCACGGAGATCCTCTTTAGTATCGGCACCTCCCCTTTCATCCCCCCCCCCCATCCCCACTCTGTTCTTGGCGGTCTCACCGCCCCTCTATGACCCGCCATCTCTCCCCCTCATACGGTTCGCCAGCGAACCATCCATCTCCTCTCCAGTCCACCAGTTTTTCTGCCACGGGGGTTCTCCTCCCACAGACAACCTTGAAGACGCGAGACGTTAGACCCCTCCCCCCCTCCTCCGACCGACCCCTTGTCCAGCGTCTGCCGGTCCGACTCTTTCCTCCTTCCGGTCCCCTGTTTTCGGGGGTCGAGTGGGAGACGAGCCTCGGGGCCCACTGCAGGCCGGTCCCCTGTCCGTTGCTCTGGTGGCTCGGGGTCAGGCCTTGGGGGCAGCTTCTCTCAGCAGCTCGTGGCCTGTCGGGGCCTCTGGCCAGGTCCCCGGTTCTGCAGGTCCCGCGGACCCTCAGCATGGCTTCTGCCGCGCGGCTCCCTTGGGCCCCAACATGAGCAAGAGTGTACAATTGTGACTCTCCATGTGAAACTGGCCATTAATGGAAGTGGTGATTATGTGGTGGGCCTAGCTCACCATTCTGGCTTGGGTAATAAAATTGGTAAGGAACAAAGCTTTGGATGCTACACAGCCACTCCGTGTTTGACCCGAGATGGCTGATTTATCCGTATTTGGAATGACACACTTGTTTAGTCAATATCAAAGCCTAATTTTCCCACATACATTTGAAATAATGCGCTCAAATTTTCTCTACCCACCATGTCGAGAAAATGTCCATCTGCCTTATCAGGGGAGACTAATGCTAAAAAAGACTCAAAAAGCTCAAAAGACAGTTGAGATGAGATTAGATATGATCCCTACTCGCACTCCCCTCCCGAGAGGCTAACCAGGTGTCCAAATGGATGTTGTGATGCGTCTAGCATAGTTACATGCTAGCGTTGCAGTGTGGTAGGACAGTGCTAGTGATTGTGAGTGCTTGTGTTAGTGTTTGCCAGTGCAGTACCTTCTCCACCACCACTGGTGAAGAATGTGACTCGCCACCACTAGCTCACAGCAATGTGAGGAGAGCCGGGTGCGCCAGTCTCTCTCTGCCGGTACAAAGCCTCTCCAACAGCACGCCTCCTGTGGTGTCTCCCCGTGGCGGCACACGGAAACCGAGCACCGTGCCGACTCAGGCTGAACTACAGAGGACTCAGAAGAGGTCCGGGCACCAGACACGCGGCACGCAGGCCCACCGGGTGGTGGACACACCCGGGTGCCCGTGAACCAGATCCCCAGCTATGGGTAAATAGTCCCACTGCCTTGTGGGAGCTTTTGGTGAAGCCAAGGCTAAGGGAATAAACCCAGACAGAAAATATGGAGTGGAGCCCGAATAGGAGGATTGATATCTCATTTTTGGCATTCTTCCAGCAGCTCCTGCAGCCAACCTGGTGCCATACGACGTGCCTGGCACTCCTTTGGATCCCACCAGTTAGGTCGTGGGGGCTGACGTTTGGAAAACCCAAGGTTTCCATCTTTTCCCCAGGCCTGCGCCCTGGAGAGGAACTTGAGCGCAGGAGGGAGCAGTTACGAGTGATAAGCCCGACTCGATCCCATTGCGGCAAAGACCATCTCTCGAGAATTGGGCTGGTCAGCCACAGCAGGCATTGCCAACGCATGCAACGACCCTGGAGACCTCACCATGGAGCAGAAACATGGTCTTTCAAGACTGAGAGCGGCCAATGAAAGATGTGATCAACCACCTTCAGAGAGGAATGTGTGTATTAGATGTCGGCTGCATGCTTGATTTAAGTGAGAGCACTGTTCATAGCATTCAACACAACGTTGAGAAGATTGAGAAAAGTGCTCAATTAGGACAATCTGCAAGTGCAATGAAAACATCTTTAAGTTTAGTTTCGAGATACATTGCGGAAACATGCCTTTCGACCCACCGAGTCCACACCGACCAGTGATCCTCACACATTAGCACCTTCCTGCACACACACACACACGAGGGACAATTTACAATTTATACTTATTCTAGACAATTAACCTACAAACCTGTACGTCAATCGAGTGTGGGAGGAAACCGAAGATCTTGGAGAAAACCCAAGCGGTCACGGGGAGAACGTACAACCTCCAAACAGACAGAACCCTTAGTCAGGATGGAACCCGGGTCCCGGGCGCTGCAAGCGCTGTAAGGCAGGAAATCTACGCTGCGCCACCATACTGCCCTCTAATGCTCGGAGTTTTACAATGGAACACATGGATGTGGTTCGAAGATCAAAATCAGTGCAACATGTTCCTAGCCCGGGCAAAAACCTGCACAATCTATGAACAATAACAAAAACGATGCAGAAGGCCTAGTGAAGCCATTCAATGCAAGTTCCGGTTGGTTCGCTAACTTCAGGCGAAGATACGGTTATCACTATATAAAGATGAATGGGGAGACTGCATCTGCCGACGCCATGTCTGCCGAGTGGTTCATCTAGATCAGGGTGTCAAACTACCTGCTCGCGATGATTTGGGGGAAACAAAGTATATTCACGACCATTTATTATGTATCTGTAAGGCAGCCGTTCTCTCTCTCTCGCCGCTCTCTCTCCCACCGCTGTCTGTGCCGCCTGCTATGCCAGCAGCTTGTTAGGTGTACTTAGAAAACAATAGGCGGCAGTTAACCATCAGCTGTGCAGAAGCACCTCCCACTCTGCACTGAAGACCACTAGAGCCCCACATGTCGTCAGACACCGTTTAAACACAAGTAGTACTCAGGTACGTTACACCAGTAGCAAGGCTGAGACTGTTTGCTGCAGTGGTTCAAAATACTTTCCAAGAAGAGGAAAGTTGACATCGAAGGTCAGATATTCAACGATAATTGGAAAGATATATTTTTCTTCTGTGGGGTCAACCTATGTGTCTGATATGATCACAACAAGTGGCTGTGACAAAAGAGTACAATATCAAACACTATCAGACGTCACATGGAGAAAAATATGACAAGTACACAGGACGACACAGAACGCAAAAGGTAAACGAGCTTGAAGCAGCTCTGAAACTTCACCAAAAGTCAAGAGACTCATGATGGAGCTGTCAAGGCCAGCAATATTATTGCCAACAAAATAGCTGCTGCGTCAAAGCCACACACAGAGGGGGAATTCATCAAATCATGCATGCTGACGGCGGCTCAGCTGGTGTGCCCTGAGAAGAGACAGGCTTTTGGTAATATCAGCTTATCAAGAAATACTGTGGCAGAGAAAATCGGGGACCTTGCAGGAGATTTGAACTAATCAACTAAAAGACAAAGTGAAGTAATTTATTGCCTTCACTATTGTAATTGATGAGAACACCGACGTGATAATATTTATTTGTGGTGTTGCTACATCTTTGACCCTCACTGAGGAGTTTGTGGAGATGGTGCCCATGACAAACACCACAACAGTTAACTGCAGTCACGCTGTCAGTGTGGCAACAGGTGGCACACCGTCCATGTCGGGCAAAAGGCAGGTGTTGTTGTGCAACTCAGAGAGAAAGTTCAGACAGCGAATCCAGAGCAGGAATTCTGGAATTGTCATTGTATTATACACCAAGAGGCAGGCGTATTGTAGCAGGAGCCTGAAAATGGACAATGTCATGGATGTATTGCTCAAAACGGTTAATTTATTCGAGCCAAGGGACTCAACCATAGGCAATTTGACACTCTTTTGTAATGAATATTGTGATTCATTCATTTTCTGACTATTCTATTATTGTAAATGTGATCACTTCAATACAAATTAGAGGCTAACTGTGTTCATTGTGTGAGTTTGATTGCTGGAAACAGGTTAATAGAAATTAGTTGCACTTGTATAGCCTACATTTACAATTTGTTTCGTTAGGTCTACATTTTTGTCTGCTAATGTTGGATTTCAAATGGTTTAATGGAAAGAGTGGGGCTCCCAAAACAATCTTAGCTAAAATGGCATTATTTTTTCTATCTCTCATCACAACTTTCTTGTAGCCTACAATTGATAAGTAAGTGAAGTAGTTTTTCTTGATTTACGAAAAGCCTTCGATACTGTGAACTATCAGATCTTGATGACCAAATTGTCTTATTTAAACCTCTCTCTGAGCACGATGAAATGGATTGAGTCATATATGGTACAGAGAAAACAGTGTGTTAGAGTACGCAACATTAAATCTGCAACTTCTGAAAACGCTCTTGGTGTAACTTCAATCTTGGGACCGCTATTATTCAGTCTATACATTAATGATCTGCCAAGTAGCTGTCCATCAAATGTAACTTGCCAGATGTATGCTGATGATGCAGTCGTGTATGTACATGCCAAAAACAAACATCAAGCTACACAAGATCTATCAGCTGCTATGATTAATGTGCCAAACTGGGTGCAATGTTCTGATCTACATCTTAATGTGTCAAAGACTGTCTGTATGTTTTTCTCCAAAAAGGCAAGTACTGATGTAGATCCTGATGTGTTTGTACATGGAACAAAACTTGAAATTGTACATGAGTTTAAATATTTAGGAATCATGATCGATTCACAGCTCTGCTTCAAACAACAAATGAAAAGAACAGTAAATATAATTAAATCTAACTTGTCCAATTTTAGATATATTAGAAATAATTTAACTATTCATTCAGCTAAACTATATTTTAATGCAATGATTATGCCATATATGACCTACTGTATAACAAGTTGGACACTGGCATGTAAGTCCACACTAAAGCCTGTTGAAATTGCTTATAAACAAGCCCTAAAAATTCATGACAAAAAGCCCTGAATGTACCATCACTGTAGCATCATGAAGAAATGTGATCTGCTGAGCTGGGAAAACATAATAAAATATGCAGATTCTATCTTGGTTTACAAAACCTTCCATGGACTAGCCCCACCTCAGTTAAAGGACTTTATAAAGAAAAACACAAATAGGTCGACTAGAGCAGGCTCCAGAGGTGATTGTCTAGTCCCATTTAGGAAATGTGTTTTTGGGCAGTCAGTGTTTTCATATCGAGCGTCGCAGACCTGGAACACAACACCAAGCGTCATACGGGATCTGCCAACCTTTACCTCATTTACCAAACATCTAAAAACATGGTTACTGGAAAATCAATACTGCACTCATAATCTACCTTAAAATTATCCACCGCTATCTGGTCTGTCATAAGCAGCATTGTTTATTGTACTCTTTATTGTTCTTTTTCTTATTTTATTGTTATTTTGTTTTCTTATTGATTGATTGTGTTGTGATGTGTTTAACTTGTTTATTTAACATCAACCTGCCAAAGGGACTAAAGATGTAAATTAGCGACTGGTTATAATCTTGCATATTTACATGTAAATGTTTATCAATATGCACTGTCCCTGTTTAAAAAACAAACAATTAAAAAATTAAAAAAATTAATAAAAATACCAATCATAAAAGTAATGCTTGCTAGGCAATCTTCTTCATAAGAAATGAAAGTCATAAAGTGAAACACTTTGAAGTTATAGCAGAGACTGAGACACATGAGAGCAGGTTGAAAACACGAAGGCAACGAAAGCTGTGGGAGTACGCGTGCGTTCGCGCGTGTACAACAGATCCTGCCCGCATGAAGTCATTTTTGCCCATTCCGGCCCGTGACCTAAAATGAATTTGACACCCCTGAGCTAGATCCTAAAGGCTATTATTGAGGAGGGGGCTATTCTGCAAGGCAGATTTTCAATCAGAACGAAACAGCTCTTTTCTGGAAGAGAATGTCGGTTCGAATATATATATCTCTCGCGAGTACAAAATGGCAATTGGTTTCAAGGCATCAAGGGATCGTTGCACCTTACTGTCAGGGGTAATGCTGAAGGTGGCTACAAATTAAAATCAGTGCCTGTGCAGCATTTGACAAACCTCCATTTGTATATTTATTTCCCAAGCCTAGCCGAGAAGGGGAAGAGCACAGGAGATTTAAAAAGCAGCCATTAAGGTAAGGACTTCGTAGTTTCAGAACAAACAGGGGCCAGGCTTCTGCAGAGTGGCCATTTTGGAGCAAGCATAGTGAGAATGGATGAGTGTGAGTTCCAGGTGTGGACTTTGAGGAGCAAGTGCTGAGGCGTTGGCTTGTGAGGTTTCGGTGAGGAGGCTGAGCAGAGGTTTGGGAAATAAACTGTGAGGTCTTTTAACTTAGGGTATTGGGGATGGGAATCAGGGCAATGATATGCCCTTCCTGCAGGATGTGGGAGATCAGTAACACACCACAGTGACTACACCTGTGGGAAGTGAGTCCAGCTGCAGTTCCTGACTGACTGCATTGAAGAACTGGAGCTGGAGTTGGGAGCATTCAGAATCAGCCAGGATAATGAAAGATACCGAGAGCCAGGATACGCTGAAACCCCTGTCTCACGGTGCGAGTCCACCCACGAGTGATCCCGAGTTAAAAACAAATCAAACTCGTGGTAATCATGTAGAATTAACGTAGCGGGAACGTCAGAACTCGTGGACGTAACTTAGCGACTCGTAACGCTAACGGCAGGTACTCGGGAAACTTGTCAAGTCGTGAAAATTTTTCAACATGTTGAAAGATTTCCACGAGTCAAATTTACTCTTGAAGGAAAAATTTGAAACTTTTAAACTCGTTGTAATACTGTAGTAGCCTGTGAGTTTACCGTAGTGACTCGTGAGTAACTCGTGGGTTTGGCCTGAGTGCCAGAAGTGAAATGTTGAAGATTAGTCAGATGTTAATGGAAAATTTTACAGTGATCTAACAATTCACTGTTAAGGAGCAAAAAGCACTCACCGGGGATCTGAGAAACAGTGGCAAAAAGAATGAACCATGCAGTGTGGGGAAAGCCGCATTGCGAGAGTTAATTAGTTCCCTTCAGAACATTAACTTTTCACATTGAAACGGTGCCATGAATCCTTGTTAATTAATGCACTTTTTATGGAGAAGCAGATATATGGAACAGGTGTCCCGTCTCAGGATTTATATCCAACAAATTAACATCAGTTATTGAAGGCTGATGCGTTTATACAGGGGATTTTCTCAGGCATCACTTTCCACCCAGTCTGTCCGCGTTAGAGAGCAATTGGTCAAAACAATATTGTAAATGGGACGTTTTATTTTATTATTTTATAAATGGGAATTTTATAAATGTTATAAATTATAAATGGGAAGGAACTGCAGATGCAGGTTTAATCCGAAGAATGGTCTCGACCCGAAACGTCACCTATTCCTTCTCTCCAGAGATGCCGTCTGTCCCGCTGAGTTACTCTAGCTTCATCATTTCCTCAATCACCTCCTCATCACCTCCTTAATCACAGTCTGGTACGGAAACACTGACAGTCACTCACTACACAGAATACAGCGCATTGTCTCCAAGGCCTCTAGGATCATCAACTCTCCCCTCCCCTCAATCCATTCCATTTACCTCCAACGTACCTCAAAACGGGCAACAAAGATCATCTCGGACCCCTCCCATCCAGCAAACCACCTTTTCCAGTCTCTCCCTTCAGGGAGGCGCCTTAGGTCACTTGCTACAAAATCCACCCGTTTTAAAAACAGTTTCTTCCCCTCAGCAATAAGAACACTTAATTCCCTCCAATAACTTTTTGACTTTGATGTATACAGTGTCTTGTCTATGGTTTTTGTCTGTTCTTTTGCACTATGTATTGTTGGTGAGATTTGTGATTTGTGATGTGCTTTATTATTATGATCTGTGTTGTTATTAGTGTTAATGTGCTAAAGCAGTGTACCATCATGTACCGAACCCAATTACCACCAACCCTGGTCGTGTGGCAAATAAAGTTTCTATTCTATTCTATTCTATTCTTCTTGATAAATGAATCGTTGGAAGCTCCTTCGTGGCGTGTTACTATTCAGAGTTTTAAGTGTATTTGTACTAACCCGTGCTATATGCTTGCCAAAGATAGGAGGCGTTCAGTGGGGAAGTTCACAAAATAAGTTCACAAGTTCAAGAAGGAACTGCAGATGCTGGAAAATCGAAGGTAGACAAAAGTGCTGGAGAAACTCAACGGGTGCGGCAGCATCTATGGAGCGAAGGAAATAGGCAACGTTTCGGGCCGAAACCATTCTTCATTCTTCAGCACCCGCAAATAAGTTCACAAGCTGCATTGGTAATTAAGACCAGAGATATTTTTGTGTGTTATGTAAAATAAATTAATTTCAGGTTCTTTACATCACAAGTATTTTCCTAAAAGGTTACCCACAACTTTATGTTGTAAATGTGTTAGTTTCAGTCCAGCAAAAACACATAACATAAGTCCTTAATGACATTTCATAGAAACACAGCGAGAGTGTGTGAGATGTAGATGGGATATGACTCCAATTTTTAACTAACCCCTGTGCTTGTGTATTCATATTTTTCTAATAAATTATGGTTTATTAATAAATTAATAAAATAAGTAAACTCAGTTTACCCGAGTTTAAATTGAAACTTGGGCCAGGCGCTGAGAAACTCTGGGACGCCACTGCTGAAGAGAACATCTGAGCTTTGTCTTTCATTCAGAGGTTTGCGGGCGGGCTGGGGTGACTGTAGGGCTCTGACAACTTTGTTTCCCAGGGCTGGGGTTAGTGTGAAAGGGGTGGTTTCTGGGCAGATCTGCCCAATCAGCAATGTTTTGAGCCGCTGCTTTTTACATGGTTTAAGTCGCGACAGTGGGACGGCTGCTCTGACGGACATACTGGGTGAGTAGAGAGACACACACTGCTATCCCTCTGGTCTACGGACCTTGCTGTCGGGGGAAAAAATAACGTTAATGTTCAATTTACCTAATCTTTTTCTTTAGAAGTTTACCAACGTTTTGATGAGAGATAAATTAAGGGAATAAAACAATCTTACTAGACACAAAAAGCTGGAGTAACTCAGCCAAGCCGGCAGCATCTCTGGAGAGAAAGGTCGAAACGTTTTTTCAGTCTGAAGAAGGGACTCGACCAGAAACGCCACCCATTCCCTCTCTCCAGAAATGCTTCATGTCCCGCTGAGTTACTCCAGCATTTTGTGTCTATCTTTGGTGTAAACCAGCATATGCAGTTCCTCCCGACACAAAACAGCCCATGCCTTTCAATTGATGCCAGACCTTGAACAAATGCAGTTCAAAATGGACTTTTGAATGCAATTTTGGAAGGATTGTTTCTTGAAACAAACTGCTCTAAAAGTTTGAAGGAAGGAATTGCAGATACTAGTTTAAACCAAAGATAGACACAAAATGATGGATTAACTCAGCTGGTCAGGCAGCATCTCTGGAGAAAAGAAATAGGTGATATTTCGGGTCGAGATCGTTCTTCAGGCTGGGTCTTTTTATAGAGAGAAAAAAAACTGCATGACATAATTTTTACCATGTGATGATTTTTCCACACGTCGGTAGTCGTTGTTGGCTCAAGAGTAACTCGGGAGAGGAACTTGGTACATCGCAGAAATGAGAAGTAAACGGCAAACTTTAACATAAACGAGGGAACTCGTTTAAACTCGTGAACATAAACTTGGAATCTCGTAGACAACCACGAGTTTGATTTTTTCTTTCACTTGGGATCACTCGTGGGTGGACGCACCATGAGTCAGGGCCATGAGGCACAAGAAGGGACAGAGCCGTCTGTACTTTCTGAGGAGGCTCCGCTCTTTTGAGGACTGCAGGAAGATGTAGCAAACGTTCTATCAATCAGTGGTGGCCAGTGCCATCTTCTATGCTGTCGTGTGCTGAGGTAGCAGAACAAAGGCCGCGGATGCCAACAGAATCAACATGCTCATTAGGAAGGCTGGCTCCGCCCTGGGAATGGAGTTGGATTCATTGGAGTTGGTCTGGGAAAGGAGGATGCTCCTCAAACTGTAGAGTATCTTGGACAATACATCTCACCCCCCCCCCCTCCATGGCACACTGATCAACCTAAGGTGCACCTTTAGCAACAGGCTGGTCCCACCAAGGTGCAGCACAGAACGCCACAGGTGATCCTTTTTTACTGTGGCTATCAAACTGTACAACTCCTCGCCCTTGATCCCCCCCTCACATTTTGCAAATTCCTCACCCTGGACTTTTCCATTCGATAATTTAATTTCATGTTTGTGCAATATTACATATGTGCTGTGCAATAAAGGGTCAGTTTAATTGCATTATTATTATTATAATGCACAGGACACTTTCAATCCGTTGTAAATATCTTTTGCCTGTTGGCAGACCAACAGATAAATAAAGTTGTATCGTATAGTATGAGTTTTAGTGAGATGGTCACTCCTAAGGTGAAGGCTGGGGGGTGTTGTGGCTGCGAGGGTGACCGGTCCTCACCCTGTCACGGTGGGTGTCGAAGAGAGACGTGTGCATGGAGCGATTCCGGCCGGGCTTACCCACACTCCGTCGGAATTGTTCATAGGACCCATGGCCCGGGTCCCTCCCCGAGAGTCGGCCCCAGGCAACATGAGCCGCCTTTCCGAGATGCCCAGCGTGCTGTTCTGTGACGCAGAGAGGCGCGTGTTGTACAGACTCGTCCGCCGCCTGTCACTTCTGCGGTGAGGAGGCGTCCGTGTACCATTTGTATGTACAACGTGAGAGGTTGCAGCCCCTGTTCGAGTATCTGAAGGGGCTGCTCCTCAAGTTTTGACTCCATTTTAGCCCTGATTTTTGGGCACCCAGAACAGAGGGGGGAGGGTCAGGAGGGAGGAGGGGGGTCTCCGTGTCTGCTTGCTCCTGGGCCTGGCAAAGATGGCCATTCGCTGGTCCAGGCAGCAGGCAGTCGACGGCCGCACAGGGGTCGACTGCCTGCTGCCTGGACCAGCGAATGGCCATCTTAATTTGAACGGATTTTAATTTTAATTTTTGTTTTGTTTGTAAACTGCCGATACAGGCAGCTTTTGATATGAATGCTATACTACTTTGTATGTTTATTTTGTTTTTGGAATTAAATATTTGTTTAAAAAAAAAAGGTGAAGGCTGCATCATTGGGGTCCTGGGGGGAGAATATATGGGGTGGCATCTGTTACATGCCACAGAGCTGTGGCATGTAACAGATATTTAAGTTGGCTCATGGACTCGCCAGCCGCCTGTCACTTCTGCAGCGAGGAAGAGACCGTGTTCCACGTCTATATAGAGTGTGAGAGTGCAGCCCGTTTGACTATCTGAAGGGGATGCTCCTCAAGTTTTGGCTGCACTTTAACCCCACGCTCCTGATCTTTGGTCACCGAGTAGAGGGGGGAGGGTCTTTAGGGAGGGGGCGTCACCCTGACGGTTTGTTCCTGGGCCTGGCCAAGATGACCATTCGCGGATCCAGCAGCGGGCAGTCAAGGGTTCTGCACCAGTCGACTACCTGCCCCTCTTCCGGGTCTACGTCCATGCCCGTGTGTCCCTGCAGAGGGAGCAAACGGTATCCAGGAGGAGTCTAGAGGCCTTCCGTGAATGCTGGTCACCACGGGGAGTCGAGTGTTTGGAGATGAAGTTGACAATATTTTAATTTGATAACTATTTGATTGTAACTTGCCAATGGTAATCTTGATTTTATTATTATTCTGTATTTGTGTTTGTTTGAATGAAAGCTCTTTGTATTTAAAAAAGAAGTGAAGGCTGCAGGTAGTTTTGTGACCACAGGGAAGACAAAGGAAGAGGCACACAGTGCAGGCAGTACTGTCGCCATTGCCCTCAGTAACACATTTCAGATACTGTTGGGGGAAGATGACCTTTCTGAAGGCAGCAGCAGTGGCCACGTCCGTGGCATCAAATCAATTCTGCATGAATACATCATCTTCACCGCATAATGAATCAAATCAACTTCGCACCAGCAAAATGACTCAAAACTGCCTTGCTTCAACAACCATCACAAGAATGGACTGTGACAATGCATCTTCCCTAAGTGGGAGTACTGACCACTAAACAATTGCTGGGAAGTCAAACCAAGGACACACTCCATGTTATGTGGCACTACAATCATGCTAAATGGGATGGAGTCCAAACAAATCTGGAGGCTCAAAACTTGGTATGCACGAGTTTACTGGTTTTGACTTGGCCTCTTTGGCCTGAAATGTTAACTCTGTTACTCTTCTCACAGATGTTCACTGACCTGCTGAGTGTTTCCTGCATTTTCTGTTTCTTTGAGTTTCTATCAGAAAGTCAACAGCTGCAAGTTCCTGGGTCAGGAATCTTCATATTTCTGAAGATCTGTCCTGAGCTTGGTACATTGATGTAATCACAAGGCAAGCTCATCAACAATTGTACTTCCTTGGAAGATCGAGGAGATTTGTTATGTCAACAAATACTCCATTGAAGGTCCACAGATAGAGATTACATTGAGTGGTTGCATTGCGGCCTGGTTTCGCAAATCAAACGCCCAGGAATGGAGATTACAGAGTTCTGTAGACACTGCCTGAATCATCACAGGTACTAACATCCCTAACGTCAAAAGGATTTTTTGGAGGCGCTGCCTCAAAAAGGGCAGTCACTATCATCAAAGACCCACACCTCCCTGGCCATGTTCTTATTTCACGCCTACCATCAGGAAAGTGGTGCAGGAGCCTGAAAACCATGACCTCCAGGTCAAGACTAGCAGCAACCATCGCACTATATATCACAGACCTTGGCAACTTTAAACCAGTCCTGCAATGGACCAGAACTTTACTTCATTCGATGCCAGATCCACGCTCTCAACAAACGCTTCTTCGCCTATCTGGGCTCCACTAAGGATCACAAGCTTGCACGTCTCCAGACCAGTCCCTCCATTGACACTCCTCGAATCGACCGCTGCAGCTCCACTACTGGACCATGCCACCTGCCCTACCACCATGGGGCTAAGACACGCGATGACATAGCTGCCAAGAGGAGCAGCACCCACATCCACCACCGCTACATTGACGGCTGGATTGGTGCTACCATCCTGCACTCAAGATACACTTGGACCATCTCCTACATCTCCCTACCTTTTCTTAATCTCACCGTCTCCATCACAGGAGATGGTCCAAGACTATCAACTGACAATGACTCCCACAGCTATCTACGCCACATGTCTTACCACCCTGCTTCCTGTAAAGACCCCTACACCCAATTCCTCCGTCTACGCCGCATCTGCGCCCAAGATGAGGTGTTCCATACCAGGACATCCGAGATGTCCCCATTGATTAGGGACAGAGGATCTCCTCGGTATCCCGCAGCTCCGCTCTTGCTCCCCTTCCCTCCAGTTGTGACAGGAACAGAGTCCCCCTAGTCATCCAATACAGCAGATAATCCGACATTTTTGCCACCTCCAACGGGATCCCACCACAAGGCACATCTTCCCATCTCCACCCCTTTCCGCAGGGACCGTTCCCTATGTAACTCCCTGGTCAACTCGTCCCTTCCCAAACTTCCTCCTCTCCAGGTACTTTCCCCTACAACCGCAGGAGATGCAACACCTGAGCAGGAGATGAACCTATACTTCCCTCCTCTACTTCATCCAAGGACCCCAACAACCTTTTCAGGTGAGGCAGAGGTTCACTTGCACCACCTCCAAGCACATTTACTGTATCTGCTGTTCTAGGTGTACCTGTAATGTGCTCTCTGAAAGTGAAGGGGGCCATTCATACATGAGCACATTCACATTTTCTGCAAGTCCATCCAGGTGTGGACTCTTATATATCAGCGAGACCGAGCGCAGGACTCCCGCTTTTGCATTATTATGGCTACCTAGTATTATGGTTATAAATTTATTCCATTTTTTAATTCATGTTTTATCTGTGTGTGTGAGTCAAGCCTGTTAAGCTGCTAGCTGCAAAAATTTAATCGTTCTGTTACCGGTACATACGACAATTAAACACTCTTAACTCTCCAAGAATTACTGTGGGGCGTCAGCAGAAATGCAACCCACCACATTCTACAATGTCATGACTTAGCAGATTCCTCATTCTTCTCATCTTTTCAGTCAAGTCAGCGGGTCAAGACTGGTTCAATGAGGAGTGCAGAAGTGCAGCTTCAAGTATGTCCAGCTCAGTGCATCTTCAATACCATGCATGATCCACAGTAAAAGCAGCACACGCAGGCAGCATCCCTGGAGAGAAGGAACGGGCCCCGTCCAAGGAAGGAGATGGCCGGAGGCCCACAACAGCCTAGGATGTGTCGGGATGTGTCATAAGAACAAGAGCGTGGACTTTTAAAATGGCACTAAAACATGGCACCTCTTGCATACGAGCACTGCACACTATTTCTGTGCACTTGCTAATCGAGGATCAGGGGTATGGCAATACTGTACAGGACGCTTTGTGTGAAAAATAATCTATTCTGTCCGACATAAGGAAAGGTTTTAAATTGAAGAAAACGACAAGGAACCAACGTGAAAACCTGTCTGCTCCGAAACATTCTCTTAAAGAAGCTTCTACTGAAAAATGCTGGAGAACTATGTCACTGGGTAAGAACAAATCACTGCATGCATCTTTCTTCAAACTGTAAGCTTTGCTTGTTTTAATATGTAATGCATATTCCCCATTCAGAAAGAATGTGACTTGATTTGTATTTTACTGGCATCTTTAGGTAGCAGCTATCTAATTCATATTGCACATGCCTGCTATGTTTAATTCTTTCAATAGGCGAAGACAATGAAACCATGCATCTTGTATTCACTGGAGTTTAGAAGGATGAGGGGGATCTTATAGAAACAAGGAATTCCATAAATTCACAACTCTCTGGGTGAAAAAGTTTTTTCTCACCTCAGTCTTAAATGACCTCCTCTTTATTCTAAGACTGCGGCCCCTGGTTCTGGACTCGCCCAACATTGGAAACATTTTTCCTGCATCTAGCTTGTCCAGTCCTTTTATAATTTTATATGTTTCTATAAGATTCCCCCTCATCCTTCTAAACTCCAGTGAATACAAGCCTAGTTTTTTCAATCTTTCCTCATATGACAGTCCCGCCATACCAGGGATCAATCTCGTGAACCTACGCTGCACTGCCTCAATCACAAGGATATCCTTCCTCAAATTAGGAGACCAAAACTGTACACAATACTCCAGATGTGGTCTCACCAGAGCCCTATACAACTGCAGAAGAACCTCTTTACTCCTATACTGAAATTCTCTTGTTATGAAGGCCAACATTCCATTAGCTTTCTTCACTGCCTGCTGTACCTGTAAGACAACTTTCAATGACCGGTGTACAAAGACGCCCAGGTCTCGCTGCAGCTCCCCCTTACCTAACCAAACCCCATTGAGATAATAATCTGCCCCCTTGTTTTTGCCGCCGAAGTGAATAACCTCACATTTATCTATATTATACTGCATCTGCCACGCATCTGCCCACTCACTCAACCTGTCCAGGTCACCCTGCAACCTCCTAACATCCTCTTCACAGTTCACACTGACACCCAGCTTTATGTCATCTGCAAACTTGCCAGTGTTGCTCCTAATTCCCTCTTCCAAATCATTAATATATATGGTAAACAGTTGTGGCCCCAACACTGAGCCTTGCGGCACTCCACTCGCCACTGCCTGCCATTCTGAAAAGGACCCGTTCACTCCTACTCTTTGCTTCCGGTCTGCCAACCAATTTTCTATCCATGTCAACACCCTACCCCCAATAACATGTGCTCTAATTTTAGTCACCAGTCTCCCGTGCGGGACCTTATCAAAGGCTTTCTGAAAGTCTAGATACACTACATCCACTGGCACCCCTTCATCCATTTTACTTGTCGCATCCTCAAAAAATTCCATAAGATTAGTCAAGCATGATTTCCCTTTCATAAATCCATGTTGACTAGGACTAATCCTTTTACTGCTCTCCAAATGCCCCATTTTACTTCGGAGTCACGTGAAGACCCCGCCAGCACGCATGCCGACATAACGTCTCACGCTGTGCAACAGCGACGGGCGGGGGAAGAGCTCTCCCGCGGCAAAGTTTAAAACGGGACCTGCAGGTAGGTTAATCTTATTCTGAGGTCGTTTATTTCGAACCCTTGCTGTGTTCTGTATTTCAGCAAACATGGACAAGGGAAGGAAAATAAAGAAAGTCGCGTCCCGTACGACTGTGGTGGACCAGGAAGGTTCCGGCAGAGGGGAGCGACCGACGGCACCGGGACCGCATTCCCTGCAGTCCAGTCACCGACTCTAACACTGCTCAGCCAAGCCCAACGCCGCAAGCTTCTCAGCTCGAACCAATGCAGCGGGTTGGAGGCAAGGCGAAGCAGAAGTCGGTCCGGCCGATACTCGGACGAGTCCGGTCAGGAGGACGCGCTGTCCGAGAGTTGCAAAGGTGACTGTCTATCCCGCATGGAGTGGTTCATGGAGCAGATGCTCCAGCGAGACTTGCTCCGGGAGATGGAGCAAGCTCGCCATGGGAGTGCTCGCACACCCACAACAGCACCGTATTCTGCGCTGTCCATCGCATCTCCCTCGACAGAGGGGAGCGTTGGGGGGCAGGGCTGGGCTGGCCTGGAAGAGGGGTTCGTGGCTGAAGATACCAGCAGTGTGCTGGGGGTGCAGGACCAGGAAGAGCTGCTGGGAGTGGTCAACAAGTTTGCGGTACCACCCCAAGCGGGGCAACCATTACAGGCCAAACTGGCGGCCAGTATAGACTACCTGTCCTTCCACCCTCTGCAGGAACAGGTAGTCAATGAAACAATGGGCAAATATATACCACCGGAGAACTGCATCTCACTAAATGTACCCGCCGTCAACAGCCAAATCTGGGGGTACATTGGGCTGGGCATAAGGGCCCAGGAGGTGAAGCTTCAAAATATATTAAAACTTCTGACTTCAGCCATAACGTCCTACGCTCGTTCCGTTGATGGGGTTGAAATGACGGATAACCAGCAGGACACACTGGCCCTACTGTGTAATACACAGTATGAAATAAACTGCCTGCGGAAGAACACCATCAAACCTGCCCTCAACCCCAAATTCGCAGGGTTGTGCAAAACTGCAACTGCACAGCCACAGATACTGCTGTTTGGAAAACACTAGTCCAAGCAAATAAAAGAACTGGACGAAGAGTCTAAAGTCGTTGGGCTTACGAGGGCAGCTGCAGGAACGAGCAAAACTACACACCCCAGGCGGCAGCATCCCTATGCATCCATCAGCAGGCATCAACACCAGGGTGCTGGTGAAAGCATGAGGGCCGCACATCAACCACGAAGGGCTTTTTTAGGCCAAGGCCCAGAGCGGCCCTCATGGAAGATGCGCCAACCCCACACTCCGGCGCCTCGACCAGTGAAGAAACAGAGGCCGAAGAAATGAACATACCACCGGTAACCATGGAGGTAGGTGGGTCTGGTTCCTTCCAGAACATAAAAGGTGTAGGTCCTGTACTAACAGGGGGAAGGTTACACTTGTTTTGGGAAGCATGGAGGACTATTACATTTGACAAATATATACTACAAAGTATTCAGGGATACAAAATTGATTTCATCCAAAAAAGTATGCCACCAGTTCAACATGTACCTGACAGGGAGTTTATACTCTCACAACGGGAAACATTCAAAGGACATGCAGAACTGGAGAGGTTACATGCTAAAGGAGTTATAGAGAGAACGGAGCATGACTCTCTGGAATTTGTATCGAACATTTTTACAAAAACTAAGAAAGATGGTGGATGTCGCATCATCATTGACTTAACTAGACTGAATACTTTTGTTAAGTATATACATTTCAAAATGGAAACATTTGTTACTGCCAAACAATTAGTTCCCGAAGGATACTTCATGGAATGCATCGATTTAAAAGATGCATAATATTCAGTACCCATTCATAAGTATCATTGTAGATACCTAAAATTTAACTGGATGGGGCAACTATGGCAGTATAAAGCGTTGCCTAATGGGTTAACATCAGCCCCAAGACTATTTACCAAGATATTGAAACCAGCCTTGGCAATACTAAGGAAACAAAAACATATTGTTATGGCATAGCTTGATGATATTTTGATTGTGGGGAAAACCCTGGAATTAGCTAAATCAGCGGTTTTAGCTACCAAACATCCGTTTGAAACACTGGGGTTTATCATACATACATCTAAGTTGACACCATCCACAACTATGGACTATCTGGGATTCACAATTAACTCTGTCCACATGTCTGTAACATTGCCAAAGGACAAAGCAGCAGATTTGGTGGAAGCCTGCAACAAATTGATTGTTACTAATCAACCATCTATTCGACAGGTGGCAAAAGTGATTGGGAAACTAGTAGCAGCATTTCCAGCTACTCAGTTTGGACCTTTGCATTACCAAAATTTACAAAGGGCAAAGGTGCAAGCGCTAAAACAACATGAAGGTCATTTTGATCGACATATGCAATTACCAGCCAAAGCAATTTCGGAGTTACAATGGTGGAGAGAAAACATTTCGCATAGTTCCAGCCCCATCGTTATCAGTAACCCATCATTCACATTACAAACGGATGCCAGTGCTAAGGGCTCGGGAGCAACTAACACTATATCTAGTACTGGTGGTAGATGGAACATACAAGAATCATCACTACTACAGACACTGGGTATAAATTACTTAGAAATGTTGGGTGCGTTTTATGGGCTAAAAGCTTACTGTTCAGCTATGCACCATTTGCATGTCCGCTTACAAATTGACAATACCACAGTGGTGGCTTATATTAATCATATGGGTGGAATAAAATCGATATCGTGTGACGATCTGGTCAGCACAATCTGGCAATGGTGTGTCGACAGACATATTTGGCTATCAGCAACTTACCTACCAGGTAAGCTCAATACAGTGGCAGACACCAGGTCACGAAAATTTAATGACAACACCGAATGGATGTTGAACCACAAAGTATTTGCTGATAGTACAATGCGGTATGGTACACCTGATATCGATCTCTTTGCATCCAGACTGAATCACCAGTTACCAACATATGTCGCTTGGGAGCCAGACCCTGAGGCAGCAGCGATGGACGCTTTTTCGCTGAATTGGGGAAAATTGTTTTTCTATGCCTTCCCCCCTTCTGCCTCATCAGTCGGGTCCTACGCAAAATACAAATGGACTCAGCTTCAGGTATTTTGGTAGTACCCGATTGGCATACACAGCCATGATTCCCTGTGGTCCTCGACATGGTCTCTGAACCACTCATGACCATTCCCAAAAGACCAGATCTCTTGATCCATCCTGTTACGGGCGAAAGTCATCCGTGCCATGACAGGATAAATCTGTTGGCTTGAAGAATTTGAAAAGACCTCTGTTGGATCTGGGATTATCGGACAGGACCATGAAAATGATCACGGCGGCCTCCCGAGAATCGACTAAGAAGCAGTACCTCTCCAGCATTCGGAAGTGGGAAACGTACTGCTCAAGGACTGGGGTAGCATACAAATCAGCTATAATTACCAATGTCCTGGAGTTCCTATCCAGCCTTCACTTTGATGAAGGACTGAGTTACAGCACAATTAACAGTGCTAGGAGTGCTCTGTCAGCATATTAATGGCAGGTACCGGGACAGCAGTCCATGGAATCCCACCCTCTAGTTGCCAAACTAATGAGGGGTATCTACAACACCAATCCCCCCAGACCAAGGTACACCCAGATCTGGGACATCAGTGTTGTACTGACATTACGAAGGGGTTGGTCACCAGCAATGTCCCTGTCCCTGGAACAGCTCACACTAAAAACAGTAATGCTGATGGCTTTGGTCTCAGCTCAAAAGGTCCAGTCCCTATACAAATTAAGATTGGACAATATGAAATCATCAACTGACAAGATAACCTTCCAGATCTTGGAGTTGGTCAAACAGAATACACCGGGAACTTCGGGACTGAGTTTGGAATTCCGGGCATACCCACCTGACCCCCGTTTGTGTGTCATGACACACCTACTGCTTTATCTTAGGACAACAAAAGCCTTAAGAGGAAGCGAAATGGCATTATGGGTTAGCTTCAAACAGCCTCATGGACGGGTGTCAGTACAGACCATCTCAAGATGGCTCAGACAGGTTCTGGGGGCTGCTGGGGTGGATACTGACATTTTTAAATCTCACTCCACCAGGGCAGCAGCAACATCCGTGGCCAGAAATATGGAGGTACCAATGGACCATATCCTGGCGACATCAGGATGGTCTACGGAAAAGACTTTCCAAATATGTTATAATAAGCCGATCGCCAAACCTGCAGTGTTTCCAGAAATAATTTTAAGTTCTGCAATATAATTTAGCCCAAGGGAGCATTATTTTCTTTGTTAAAAAATAAATCGTTATTGTTTTTAAAAATTGATTCATGTTTAATTACGATAACATACTTCCTCCCTTGGGTGACTTCGGCAGTGAGTGAGGTATGGATTTGTTCCACGGCATGAAATCACACATCTTTAAAATCTTCACGTAGTCACTCACGTGACTCCGAAGTAAAATAGTAAGATTAAACGAGAACTTACCAGTTTGACGTTTGATCTTTATTTTATGAGGAGTTACGTCGAGGGATTACGTGCCCTCCATGCCCACCCTCTTATAAAGGTCAACTGGTATCCTAGTTCTTCTTATCTTACTATGTTTATTTCATTACTATTATTGTGATTCCACGCCGCTGCTTTGAACAATGTCGCGCATGCGTGCTGGCGGCGCCTTCGCGTAATCCCTCGACGTAACTCCTCATAAAATAAAGATCAAACATCAAACTGGTAAGTTCTCGTTTAATCTTACTATTATTACCTCCTTAATAATTGACTCCAGCATCTTTCCCACCACCGAAGTCAGGCTAACTGGTCTGTAATTCCCCGTTTTCTCTCTCGCTCCTTTCATGAAAAGTGGGATAACATTACCTATCCTCCAATCCACAGGAACTGATCCTGAATCTATTGAACATTGGAAAATGATCATCAATGCGTCCACTATTTCTAGAGCCACCCCCCTGAGGACCCTGGGATGCAGACCATCAGGTCCAGGGGATTTATCATCCTTCAGTCCCATTAGCCTACCCAATACTATTTCTCGCCTAATGAAAAATTCTTTCAGTTCCTCTACCCCCTTAGAGAGCTAGCTCTCTCTGGTTTCATTGCATAGGCCTTGATGAGCGACTTGAATTCTAGAAATGTAGCATTAGTGTAAAGTCAAATGCTGTTCATTTTAGGCTATTGATTGTGACATGAAAACAGCATGAAAGAGAAAGGGGCAAGTACCTTTTGGCTTTTTGCAATCTTGCACATAACATATGGTACAAGAATATTACCAGGAATTTTCAGTGCCATGTTAAATCATGATATGTGTATTAATATCCTCAAAGGTACACAAAAATGCTGGAGAAACTCAGCGGGTGCAGCAGCATCTATGGAGCGAAGGAAATAGGCAACGTTTCGGGCCGAAACCCTTCTTCAGACTGATGGGGGGTGGGGAGAAGAAAGGAAAAAGGCGGAGGAGGAGCCCGAGGGCTGAGGGATGGGAGGAGGAGCCCGAGGGCTGAGGAAGGGGAGGAGACAGCAAGGGCTAGCAAAATTGGGAGAATTCAATGTTCATGCCACCAGGATGCAAACTACGAGGTGCATTTCCTCCAATTTCCGGTGTTGCTCGCGCTGGCCATGGAGGAGACCCAGGACAGAGAGGTCGGATACGGAATGGGAGGGGGAGTTGAAGTGCTGAGCCACCGGGAGGTCAGGTTGGTTATTGCGGACCGAGCGGAGGTGTTCGGCGAAACGATCGCCAAGCCTCCGCTTGGTCTCACCGATGTAGATCAGCTGACATCTAGAGCAGCAGATACAATAGATGAGGTTGGAAGAGATGCAGGTGAACCTCTGTCGCACCTGGAACGACTGCTTGGGTCCTTGAATGGAGTCGAGGGGGGAGGTGAAGGGACAAGTGTTGCATCTCTTGCGGTTGCAAGGGAACGTGCCCGGGGAGGGGGTGGTACGGGAGGGAAGGGAAGAATTGACAAGGGAGTTACGGAGGGATCGGTCTTTGCGGAAGGCAGACATGGGGGGAGATGGGAAGATGTGGCGAGTGGTGGGGTCACGTTGGAGGTGGCGAAACTGACGGAGGATTACTTGTTGGGTGAAACTGACGGAGGATTACTTGTTGGGCGAAATTGATGGAGGATTACTTGTGTAATATCCTCAATGTTGCTTCTTACTTAATAAGGTGAACATTTACAAAAATAATGCTAATCTACTCATTATCCAGCTTGACTAGGTAAAATAAGCTGCAGGTCTTAATTGTAACTTTTTAAATGAAAAATGGTATAACCTAATATTTTATTATCAATCTGAAATAGAAGTGGGAGGAAACAAAGCCTGGCAAGTTATAGGTGGATACAGGCAAGGAGGTTTTATTGGCGGATGGGCGGATAAAAAAGAGACAAGGCTGTCAGATAATGAGAGAAAATGAGTGAAATACAATGCAGAAGGAGGGAGATAATGGGATTCACTGGAATTTAGACTGGGCTTATATTCAGTCGACCATTCTATTCCTTCCTCCAGTTCTGGGGGGGCGGGTCCTGTGGCGTCAGCTAATACACGGGCCACTTATGGTCGAACCCTCGTCAGTAGGTACGAGGGCTGGCACGTGACGTCATGGGCTAGAGGGAGTGTCCTGCTACTTAAGGTTATCTCACCTCGAGACCTTAGCAGTCAACAGGTAGCTGAGCCCGAGAGAACAGCCTCACTCAGCTACAGCAGCAATGATAATATAGTTAGCGCACCAGCCTAACGTGTAGAACCTGAATACACGACTGTTTGAACCTGCCTGACGTCTGGCCTTATTCACCACGTTTGTTGCCGCTACAGGGGTAACTTTATCACACAAAGGGTGATGGGTGTATGGAACGAGCTGCCAGAAGAGGTAGTTGAGACTGGGACTATCCCAACATTTCAGAAACAGTTAGACAGGCACATGGATAGGACTGGTTTGGAGGGATATGGACCAAACGCAGGCAGGTGGGACTAATGTAGCTGGGACATGTTGGCTGATGTGAGCAAGTTGGGCAGAAGGGCCTGTTTCCACACTCTATAATCTTTAGAAAATTAAATAGTTCATGTCCAGCATTCAGCTGAATCTGGACGACATTCAGCGTAGACTAAACAATTGCAAGTAACATTCATACACAGAAGAATCAAAGATCAGCTCCAAAAATGGAGAATCGAACCGCATACAGATGATGTTCAATCCCATTAGCATTGCCAAGTCACACCAACATTCTGGGGTCGTCACTGGCCAGAACTCAACTAGATCAAACACAATTACTGTGGCTACAAGAGCTGGTCAGGGATTGTAGTAACCCATCTACTCATGTCCCGAAGTTTTCAACCAGATGCAAGGCAGGAGCTTGATAGGATTCATCCATTTGCATCAATTAATGCATCTCCAACAGCATTCCCATAGTTGAGATCATTATTCAAAGCAGCCCACCTGTTTTGCATTCCACTGAAACAAGATAGATATTCTTTCCCCACACCTCCATTGTGCTAGGACTAGCTTTTATAACTCACTTGCCGGTCAAGAAGTCAACAGGACATTATCACATGTACTACAAGGCAGGTGCTCTCTCTTTAGTGAGATGATGAAGGGAGCCAAGAGGCCATCTCCACTTAAAAACTGATCTCTGCAGCAATGATGCCTTTCGAAGTTCACTCTAGTGCACAAGTATGTAGATAAAGTGTGGCACCCAGGGAAGACTTTGTTCTTAAAAACAAATAGCATGGAGTAATGATTTGTAAGAACCAATAAACAATTGGGAAAATACCACAGCTGAGAAAGGTGGGTATAGGATCAGGAACATTCAGGAGTTAATATACAAAACCAAAGTATCAAATACAATGGAAGCAGAGGATCATTGGGATTATTTCTACCGCAAAAACTGAAGCCAGAGAGAGAAGAGCCATCTTGCTGGAAGTAATAGTCTGCTTTTTAACAAGAAAAAGGTTTTAAAAACCAGTGGGAAGAGTTGCAGTTTTTCAGAATTGCTGATTGTGGAGTCAGAACATAAGTGCGAAGCTTGTCTAGAGGGGGAGGGGGAGAAAACAAAGCCTGGCAAATGATCTAAAAGCATTTATTTCAAGAGAATTAGAATATAAAAACAGGGATGTAATGCTGTGGCTTTAGAAGGCACTGGTCAGACTGCATTTGGAGTATTATGAGCAGTTTTGGGCCTAAATCTGAGGTGGGGGCTGGCTGTGCCGACATCCAGAGGTGGTTTACGTGAATGATCCTGGGGACGATTGGGTTAACGTATGAGCGTTTGACCACTCAAGACCTGTACTCACTGGAGTTTGGAAAGACGAGAGAGGACCTCATTGAAACTTACAGAATAATGATAGGCCTGGATAAGGTGGATGTGGAGAGGATGTTTCCACTAGTGAGATGGTCTCCGACCACAGGGCACAGCCTCGGAATATAAGGACATACCTATAGAAAGATAAGGATGAATTTCTTCAGTCAGAGAGTGGTGAATCTGTGGAATTCATTGCCATAGGTGGCTGTGGAGGCCATATCATTGTGTATACTTAAAGCAGAGATTGACATGTTCTTGATTAGGAAAGGTGTCAAAGGTTATGGGAGAAAGTAGGAAAATGGGGTCGAGAAGGAAAGATAGATGAGCCATGATTAAATGGCGGAGTAGACTCACTGGGGCGAATGGTTAAATAAACTCGATTGACTTATGAACTTGTAAATGCATTTTAAATCGATTACTCAGGAAGGATACAAGTCACATTTACCACTCTGACGGTGACACAAAAACATCTAGGCTTTGCAAGTAAGGCAATTTGTAATGGAATTATTCGTTTAATTAAAGCAAAAGTGTTTTGCATACTTCTGGCAGGAGTATTTTGTGGTATTATCAGATGCTTGTAATCATGGGAAATATTAATGCAGTTTGTCACCCATATTTACATGCAATTCTACAGTAGTTTTTAATGTCCAATGTTCCAATGACAGTCTAGAGTTGTTTACGACTTGTGTCTGAGTCCTGTCATTGGTTGGAATAACCAGTACCTAAAACCAAGCATTCCACATCACCTCATCAGTGGAATCAATGCTACACTGCACGGTGTGCTACCTTAGCAACGGAGCAGGAACAATAATCCAGCTCTCACCTCTAAAATTCCATGTAAACTAAATGGTACAATTATATGGGGAATGTTGGGACAGAGACCGCTGCAGATGTGCAAAGGCAATTTTTAACAATTGCAGAACAAGTTGGTTGAGTAGTCAGTTTAAAAAAGGAACACCGAACCTTTGGAACAGAGAAGCAAAGTATAAAAGCAAGGTATGCTACGTTTTTACAAATCTCTTCTGCACAAGTCTGCTCGACTGCATTAAACAGCAAGAATGGTATCAAGATGAAAGGTTTCACTTACATGAAAAATCCAAAGAAAGTGGGATTGTCGTGCTTAGAGAAGGTTAAAAGGAGTGTTCATAGATCAGTCAGGTACATACGGTTCTTGCCAAAGGCATAAAGGTTTCCAACCAAGGGATACTGATTTACTGAAAAAGAATCAAGGCAATACTTTTGATCTATTACGTGAAATAGCCAGGCATGTGTAAAGTATGCCTGGGAATCGCGAGACAGTCCATTAATGACTTTGCTTGCCAGATTATAATTCATTCTTCATTACAGAAACTAAACAAGCATATGGCAAATTTGTTGTGCCTCAGCATTCCGTCCCTCCCTCCTGAATATAAAATTATATTCTGTGCCATAAATACTTTTCTATACCTCAATGAGATGATCTGCACAACATCCCTCTTCAAAGCTAAAAGCATAATCAATTCAGTTCCTCTAATATTTTTCTTGACATTCAATTAGACAATGACAGAGCAGTACACAGGCCGTCCTAGAGTAACAAATGCCCCACTTACGAGAAACCCATCATGCAGAAAAGCTCCAATACTAAATTCAAAAGTCCGATGTACATACATACATTCATTTCTAGGAACTAGTTTTATCTCTTTTAACAATTGTTCCTTCTTGTCAGCATTATGTGTTTTTTAATGCCATTCATTACAAAATGGTAAACATAGTGATTTTTGTCTATTTTCTGACATGTACAGAAAATCAACATCTGTACTTCCATTTGTTAGTCAGGGAAGGCCTGTGCTCAGATTAATTTATGCACATTTGCTCTGAATCCCTCATTAACCCTCCCACCAAAATTCTTATCTAACATGGCAGTGAAAGTACCAACTGACCCACAGCATCCAAAAAGCCTTTTGGGGAGAGCGCTCCAGGTTTCCACTGTGTTGTGTGAATCAGACGTCTTGCCAGTTTCAAGGAATTGTAGAGTTGGTGACATAGAAGATGGTGTCCGTGCCAGCTGGAAAATTCCAGAACTTGATCCGTAGCCTTTCAGGCAGGCGCGCTGTTCATCTTCCAAAATTCCATAGGTTGCAGAATGGTTCACATAAATTGGAAGAGAGCAAATGATGCCTCACTGTTTCTGGAGAGAGGGAGATAGAAAATGAGGAACTGCAGATCAGTTAGGCTGGCATCAGCATTAGGGAAATGCTAGACTGTGGACTTAAATTAAAGATATGGTAGCAGGGTACATAAAAACTAAATTATTTAGCAGATGCAGCGCACATTTACAACTAGCACACCAAAGATAAAACATACAGTAGGGCTCGAAATTAATGGTTGCCCAGTTGCCAATTGCCACCTAAAGTCCCGCCGGGCAACCTAAAAGCCGTGTCATTTTGCCCGGCTTGATACTGCAGATACTGGTTTATACCGAAGATAGACACAAAAAATGGTGTAACTCAGTGGGTCAGGCAGCATCTCTGGGGAAGAGGAATAAGTGACGTTTCGGGTCGAGACCCTTCTTCAGAAGGAGAAAGAAATACATTCAATTTCCATTAGCCCTCCAGCTATTCATATTCCGGAGAACCAAAACTTGCACTCTGATAGCAGTAAATCTGATGCAGTATTTTTTCCAGTGTTATTATTGCGCCCATTGGTTCAAATAGGGAATCTGTGGCCGAATAATGGTGCTCGCAAGCGTTGCCTGCAGCCGGTCGACATCGCAGAACTGCAGCCAACACTGTGGGATCCCGTCCCACGCACTGCACTGACGCAAGCCACTATGATTTTTTAATATGCAAGCGAGCTACGGTGACGACCTGGCTGTTTTTTGTTTGTTTCAAATGCAGAAGCGAACGGAGATAGTTAGAAATAAAATAAATAAATAAACGGTTAGGTATAGGAAGGAACTGCAGATGCTGGTTTAAACAGAAGATAGGCACAAAAAGCTGGAGTAACTCAGCCAGTCAGGCAGCATTTCTGGAGAAAAGCAATGTGACGTTTCGGATCGAGACCCTTTTTCAGACTGAGAGTCAGGGGAAAGGGAAATTATCTATGGATGGTGATAGAGAAATATAGAACAAATGAATGAAAGTTATACAACAAAGTAACGATGATCAAGGAAAGGTGAGAGAAGGAATGTGTGACATTTCTGAACCTTTGCGCACTTTCTTCACTTTTCTTACTTCTTTCTTTTTCTTTCTTAAAGTTTAAAAAAGTGAAGCGGTACAAAAAATGTATTAATATATACGTGTTGTACATTACTGTAATCTACCGTACTTCTATTAAAAAAATTATTAAAAAGAGATCCTTCTTCTCCACAGATGCTATCTGTCCCACTGAGTTACTCCAGCATTTTGTGTCTATCTTCAGTGTAAACCAGCATCTGCAGTTCCTTCCTACATACATGGTCCATTGTTGGCAGCGAAGATACACAAAATGCTGGAGTAACTCAGCGGGACAGGCAGCATCTCTGAAGAGAAGGAATTGGTCCTCCATCGTATTCTCCGACTAGTTTTACTGTCCTCCTGATTAATTTTAATGTTTGCATACCTCGTTGTCACCTTCCCCTCAGCCAACAATGAACACAAAACGCTGGAGTTACTCAGCGGGACAGGCAGCAGCTTTGGAGGGTCTGAAGAAAGGTCTCGAACTGAAACGTCATTCATTCCTCTCCTATCTATCTAGGGTTGGGGTAGTGTGCAGGAAGGAACTGCGGATGCTGCTTTAAACCGAAGATAGACACCAAATGCTGGAAAACTCAGCAGGACACGCAGTATCTCCGGAGGGAAGGAACGGGTGACGTTTTGGGTCGAGATTCTTCTTCAGACTGAGAGTCAGGGGAAAGGGAGACAGAGATATGGAATGTTAAGATGTGAGAACACAGATCAAAGGGGACTATGGTCAAGGAAGGTTCATTGTTAGCGGAGGGGAAGCTGACAACGAGGCAAACAATCAGTAAAATGGTTTAATCAGTGAAACTAATCGGAGAACTAGGAGGGGTGGGGTGGAGCGAGGGGGGAAGCAATGCTTACTTGAAGTTAAATAAATCAATATTCATACCGCTGAATAGATACAAAAGGCTGGAGTAACTCAGCGGGTTCAGCAGCATCTCTGGAGAAAAGGAATAGGGGTCATTTCGGGTCAAGATCCTTCTTCATTCATACCACTGGGCTGTAAGCTGCCCAAGCGAAATATGATCTGCTGTTCCTCCAATTTACCTTGGGCTTGACTCTGGCAGTGGAGAGTGGACGGAGAGAGAGACGATGCAAGGGTTACTTGAAGGTAGATAAATCAATGTTCATTCTTTAGTTGTGTTTAGTTTAGAAATACAGCGCGGAAACAGGCCCTTCGGCCCACCGGCTGCGGAACGTGGCGGTGGACAGGGACGGCCAAGGCAGCGGGGCGATGATGCCGGTGTTGTCCGAGGAGCGCTGACCTTCCTTCCTCCCCACCTCCTCTGCCCCTACCCCTCTCTCTCTCTCTCTCTCTATTCTCCACCCCCATTATCCTGGGATCCCTCCTCTCCATCCCGCACTGATCCCCATTCGCGCCTGTATTCAGTCCTCCCCATCTACCCTCCCCCCCCATCAATGTTCATTCTTTAGTTTAGTGTTTAGTTTAGAGATACAGAGCGGAAACAGGCCCACCGCCCACCGCCCACCGCCCACCGTCACCTCCACCTTCATGTGTTAAAGAAGGAACTGCAGATGCTGGAAAATCGAAGGTACACAAAAATGCTGGAGAAACTCAGCGGGTGCAGCAGCATCTATGGAGCGAAGGAAATAGGCAACGTTACCTATTTCCTTCGCTCCATAGATGCTGCTGCACCCGCTGAGTTTCTCCAGCATTTTTGTGTACCTCCACCTTCATCTTCCCGCCCGCGCTCCGTTCTCGACCGTCGTCATGGCCGCATAGACAACATGGCGGCGCGTCGCGTCACGTGGTGGCCGCATTAATGACGGATGCGAGACGTCACGTGACCCTCCGTCCTTTGATAGGGCGGGAACGTCACGTGACGCCCCACCCCATCAATGAATGACGTGACGCCCCACCCCATCAATGAATGATGTGACGCCCCGCCCCATCTATGAATGACATAACGCCCCGCCCCATCAATGAATGACGTGCGCCCGCCAGGGGCGTCGCAGAGCGGACCACGTGACGCCACAATGCGTCATGAATGGACGTCACGTACCTTTCCCGCCCTATCAATGGACGGAGGGTCACGTGACGTTCCGCCTCCGTCATTAATGCGGCCAACACGTGACGCGACGCCATGTTCTCGATGCGGCCATGACGACGGTCGAGAACGGAGCGCTGGCGGGAAGGTGAAGGGGGAGGGGGAGGGGGAGGGGGAGGGGAGGGGGAGGGGGAGGGGGAGGGGGAGGGGAAGGAGGGGGAGGGGGAGGGGAAGGAGGGGGGGAAGGAGGGGGAGGGGAAGGGGAAGAAGGGGAAGAAGGGGAAGAAGCGGAAGAAGGGGAAGAAGGGGAAGAAGGGGAGGGGAAGGGGGGGGGAGGGAGAGGTGGAGAGGTGGAGGGAGAGGTGGAGAGGTGGAGGTGGGGGAGGAGGAGGTGGTGGAGGGGGAGGTGAAGGGGATGAGGTGAAGGGGCGGGAGGGGCAGGAGGGGAAGGGGGGGGAGGTGAAGGGGATGAGGTGAAGAGGGGCGGGAGGGGAAGGTGAAGCGGGTTTTTGCTCCCCGTCTGTCTGTCCCCGTCTGTCTGTCCTTCTGGCCCGGGCGCTCCCTCCCTCTGTAGCCCCGCCCACCCCGGGCGCTCCCTCCCTCCCTATTCCCCTCCCCAGGCCTCCAGTTCCCGGGCGCTGCATCCCTCCCTCCCTCATTCACTGGGCTGTGTTATGTGAAACGCTGCTTGACTAGTTCAAAATGGTTTTAATCTAGAACTTGTCAGGCAATTAGCTTGAAGAGCGAGGGGAGGGGCGGTGTCGCAGTTGCTGCCGCCAGACGGACAGACAGACAGACGGCGGCCGCCCCAGATGCGGGTTCGATCCTGACTACAGGCGCTGGCTGCACGGCCTTGGCTCCTTCCTCCCCCCCCCCCCTGGCCTCGGTGGGTTTTCTCCGGGTTCTCCGGTTTACTCCCACACCCCAAAGTCTTCAAAAGCAGAATTCCGCGAGTCATGGAGGATAAGTGTACACATCTCTTTGCCGTGTACAAAAGATGGTGGTCAATGGGAAAGTTTAGTAATTAAAAGGATCGGGGACATGTATGAAATGGGAGATTTATTATCATTTCAACAATTACAATTAAAATTTTAACTGAAAAACATTCATTATTTTAAATATTTTCAGATTTGTAATTTTTTGAAGACATACATACAGGGATATCAAAAAATAACTCCTGATTTACTAGAAGAAGTAATGAATATAAAAGCTGATACACAAAAATTAATATCATATTTATATAATAGTATCTTAAATATAGATTTACCTGTGACCGAGGTAATTAGAGAAGAGTGGGAACGGGAATTATTGATAAAAATTACGAAGGCTACATGGGAAAAGTATTTGACATACATTCACAAGTGTTCGATTAACGCAAGACATAATCTAATCCAATTTAAAATTTTACATAGATTATATTACTCAAAAACAAGATTAAATAAATTGTATCCAAATATATCGCCCATTTGCGATAAATGTTTAACCCAAGACGCAACTATAACACACTCTTTTGTTTCTTGTATAAAACTTCATGGATTTTGGAGTGATATTTTCGAAATATTCACAAAATAATTTAAGACAAAAATGGAACCCAATAACGAATTGATTAAATTTGGGGTAATGGGAGACGGGAACAAATTGAGCTCATCTCAAAAGTCAATTTTTAATTATGGTTTAATAATAGCAAAAAAATTAATATTCACATTTTGGAAAAACACACCAATACCAACGCTCAAAATGTGGATTGCAAGTATGTTGGATACCGCACATCTTGAGGAAATGCGATTCCTCCTAATAGATAAGTTTGACCAATTCCTAATGAGTTGGTCTCCATTTGTCGTCTTTTTGGAAACATATGGTGCAACACAATTGTAAAAGCTAATCCGTGACTGGGGATGGTCAAGATTATAAATGATCTCCTTCTATTTTCTTTTCATCTCTTTTTTTCTTTTACTTTCTTCTATTTTCTATCTCTCAACTTTCTTTTTTCACTCTCTTTTTCTTTTTCACACTATATATCTCACATTTTTCTATTTTTCATTATCTAACTTTTTTCTTTTTCTTCATTACAAAATTTTTTTAAAATAAGAAGCTGTACATAAAAGGTATTATGAAAATATGATTGTATACAATTGTACTTCTAATAAAATAAAAAATATTAAAAAAAACAAAAGATGGTGGTAATAGTGAGGTGAGACTTCCACTGCTGAATCACTATCGCTGAATTAAAATATGTACTCATTCCAGATTATTTCACCCTCCTGCAGCCTGTACAGTAATATCAATTGGCTAATTGTGCTACGGATTCCTGCCCCTCCTATAGTTGTACAACTCCTGATCGAAGAGGAGGATTTACCAGGAGCCCTGCTGCGGTTATGTTGCATAGGTAGGTTCTGAGGTGCCATGTGATTATGTATCCTATATAAATCTTTGGAAGCGAACCAGATGGTCGACGGCCTTTTACACACTTTTGCCAACGTTACTGATTTGAATGTTGCCAAATCAACCTCAAAGTTGCTGTTAAGCTAAAGTTGACTGACTAAAAGAAAGGAATAGAACAAAGAACATTATGGGCCCATGGCCCACAATGTCTGTGCCGAACATGATGCCAAGATAAACTAATCTCCTCTGCCTGCACATGATCCATACACCTCCATTCCCTGCATATCCAGGTGCCAATCGAAGGATATAGAAGAATGCCATGGAACTAGCAAAAAAACTCATAAATAACTAATTGTCGAGTTCAGCAACTTAAATTGTTTTACTCACTCCCCTAACCAGCAGGGAGCGAATCAAAGTACTGCATTTCAGTTGTTTAGTCTTGGCCTTGATGCTTCCTGCAGCACCAAGTGATAATTACAGTTCCATAACAGCCGCAGGACTCTCAATTTCACTGCCTACTAAGTTGGGCAGCAGTTTTGAGTGGCGCTAAATATCTAGGCTTTGGATTCATTCCAGAGGGTCCTCGAATGAAATTCAACTGCTGCAGCTCTACTTCGACACACATTGTTTGTAAAATCTTCACACTCTCCTCTGGTTATCTCCTCTTTACACTCTCAGTCCTGGTGCAGGATTCTGTGATCAGCCATGATCATATTGAATGGCGGTGCAGGCTCGAAGGGCCGAATGGCCTACTCCTGCACCTATTTTCTATGTATCTAGGGTCTCGACAAGAGACATAGATTATTCCCTTGCTTCCACAGTACTTGTAAGTACCCGCTGAGTTTCTCCAGTAATGTGTTTGTTGCAGTATAATAATGCTATTGTTTATGATTTCAGAAATTCTCTCTCCACAGTCAAGTATGGACAGATTGCCTCTTTAAAGAACATTGGCAGGAAATTCGACACTCGTGCCCTGATGTCCAAGGTAAAATAGGGAAAGGCTTATTATTGGAATTAGCTTTTATTTCAATGTATTACAGGAGTACAATTTACTGTGCCGTTGTGTTGGGTACTGCACTGGAGCTATCACTTCACATTCACTTTGCCCCTCATTGTTTAACCTCCTCACCATCTTTCAAATGAAAGAAAAACATTATGGACATTCCCCAAACAATAGGAGAGATTAGACAGCAGATGGTGTAATGTCAATGATAATGAAGGGATGTTGCTCATTTAGTGGAGATTACAGACTTTGTTTTTCTGAAAGTCTTTGCTTGTTTTGGTCATTGTTCAATTTCTTGATCACTTTTAACAGAAAGTTTCAACAACCAGCTTTTAATATTCATAAATTTGGAGACAAATGGATTAATTTAGCAATAATTTGTGAATCTTGTCCTCTCCATAATAAAGGTTGCATAGCACTAGTGTAAGGAAATTGCCTCTAAATTACCTACTTGTTATCTCATTGATAGCTTTGTAAAAGTTGTTTTACTCTCACTAAGTGGAAAAGTATATTATGTCTATTCTGTTGACCAAAAACCTTCCCTCAATGTTTTCGTCTTTTCCTGAAGTAAAATTTCACATTTTTCTACCAATAATTAAACATTTTTACAACTCTCCTAGTATATCCATATTTTTTTTTAAACACAACACTGCGATTTAGAAATTTTGGTTTTGCCCCTCGATAAATATGTTCGGTTTGTTTTTGCTTGGACCTTTAAATCCACTTCATGATTTTTTGTATATTTGTAAGTCCAAATTTATTTTTTCCCTTTAGATTCTTAGATAGCTAGCCTAGAATTTTGCCACATCAGAAAAACAAGTGTTGCAAAGTTGAAAATTGTATTAATGTGACATCATGTAATTTTGCACACATTTTTTGGTGCATTATTTTAGTGAGTGATTTGTTAACCTGATATCCAGCTCAGCAAAATAATGGCAAAGCCCAAATTCATCTCCAGTGAGATTTTCAATGACGTTGGTCTAAATAACAACTGCCATTGATCACGGAGAAGAACCAGCTTTTATTAATCAAGCTGAAACTGAATATCGTTAAACAGCAAAACTATGTTCTTGTAGTCTGATTGTTGCATGCTGTAAGCATGTTAATAGAACAGTACAGCACAAGAACAGACCCTTTGGGCCACAATGTCTGTGTTGAACATGATGCCAAGACCATCTCTTGCTCACCTGTGTATTTAATCCATATCCCTACATTCCTTGCACATTCATGTGCCTATCAAAAAGCCTCTTAAATGCCACTATCGTATCTATCTCATCCCCAACCTTGGCAGCGCATTTTAGGCACTCAACTGTGTAAAAAATAAAATAAAAATAGATCTATAAAGATTGTCCTCCACATCGCATTCGAACTTTGCAGCCCACACCTTAAAGCTATGCCCTCTAGTATTTGATTTTTCCATTCTCCAGATTAAAAAGATTCTGACTGTATCTGATCTATGCCACTCATTTTATATACTTCTATCAGGTCTCGGTGAAACCTCTGACATTCGAGAGAAAACAATCTTAATTCTGACTAACCTCTCCCTGTAGCTAATATCCCCTAACCCAGACAAACTTAACAATTCCAGACATTTGCAATCAAAAATATCTCATAGTGCCTCTGGATCTTACACTCCTAATCATGGTTGTCAAGAAGTTAGTCCTCAAGACAACATAGGTTAGTATTTATTTCTGAAGAGGCGGTATTAAACTTTCAAAGTTACTGAGTTCTGATTCTGCTTCATGTGGAAAGACGTATGAATTTACATGGAAGCATTGGAGAGGATACAAACATGATCAACAGGTGTGGTACCAAAATTGGGAATTACTACTCATCTTTTGATCAATGGGAACAACAGGAACTTAACAAGATACTAGGGTTCTCCATTTCACCCACTACCAACCCTTACAGACAACCATGGCTTATTCCAGACTGAACCATATGTCACTTTAACCACTTCTTTGCTGTGGAGAGCCAGAAGAGGGCTGAGGCCCTCTTTCAGGTTCCCAGTGTAGTAGTGGAGAGGGCAGCGACTCATGCTAAGTTCCTGACACAGCAGTGTCGTCACTGACATTTATAAACAATAAAGCAATGATGATCTATTTTAGCATAATTCCACTCCATTATTCCATTCCTGGAAACATCCTGAGCAGTAAACAAGATGCTGCGTAGCATCAATCCTTTTACTTATAACCATAACAGCACGGAAACAGGCCATCTCGGCCCTTCAAGTCCGTGCCGAACCTTTTTTTAAATTTTTTTTAAAATATAGAAACATAGAAATTAGGTGCAGGAGTAGGCCATTCGGCCCTTCGAGCCTGCACCGCCATTCAATATGATCATGGCTGATCATCCAACTCAGTATCCCGTACCTGCCTTCTCTCCATACCCTCTGATCCCTTTAGCCACAAGGGCCACATCTAACCCCCTCTTAAATATAGCCAATGAACTGGCCTCGACTACCCTCTGTGGCAGAGAGTTCCAGAGATTCACCACTCTCTGTGTGAAAAAAGTTCTTCTCATCTCTGTTTTAAAGGATTTCCCCCTTATCCTTAAGCTGTGACCCCTAGTCCTGGACTTCCCCAACATCGGGAGCAATCTTCCTGCATCTAGCCTGTCCAACCCCTTAAGAATTTTGTAAGTTTCTATAAGATCCCCTCTCAATCTCCTAAATTCTAGAGAGTATAAACCAAGTCTATCCAGTCTTTCTTCATAAGACAGTCCTGACATCCCAGGAATCAGTCTGGTGAACCTTCTCTGCACTCCCTCTATGGCAATAATGTCCTTCCTCAGATTTGGAGACCAAAACTGCATGCAATATTCCAGGTGTGGTCTCACCAAGACCCTGTACAACTGCAGTGGAACCTCCCTGCTCCTATACTCAAATCCTTTTGCTATGAAAGCTAACATACCATTCGCTTTCTTCACTGCCTGCTGCACCTGCATGCCTACTTTCAATGACTGGTGTACCATGACACCCAGGTCTCGCTGCATCTCCCCTTTTGCTAGTCGGCCACCATTTAGATAATAGTCTGCTTTCCTGTTTTTGCCACCAAAATGGATAACCTCACATTTATCCACATACTGCATCTGCCAAACATTTGCCCACTCACCCAGCCTATCCAAGTCACCTTGCAGTCTCCTAGCATCCTCCTCACAGCTAACACTGCCCCCCAGCTTAGTGTCATCCGCAAACTTGGAGATATTGCCTTCAATTCCCTCATCCAGATTAATATATATTGTAAATAGCTGGGGTCCCAGCACTGAGCCTTGCGGTACCCCACTAGTCACTGCCTGCCATTGTGAAAAGGACCCGTTTACTCCTACTCTTTGCTTCCTGTTTGCCAGCCAGTTCTCTATCCACATCAATACTGAACCCCCAGTGCCATGTGCTTTAAGTTTGTATACTAATCTCTTATGTGGGACCTTGTCGAAAGCCTTCTGGAAGTCCAGATACACCACATCCACTGGTTCTCCCCTATCCACGCTACTAGTTACATCCTCGAAAAATTCTATAAGATTCGTCAGACATGATTTACCTTTCGTAAATCCATGCTGACTTTGTCCAATGATTTCACCACTTTCCAAATGTGCTGCTATCCCATCTTTAATAACTGACTCTAGCAGTTTCCCCACTACCGATGTTAGACTAACTGGTCTGTAATTCCCCGTTTTCTCTCTCCGTCCCTTCTTAAAAAGTGGGGTTATGTTTGCTACCCGCCAATCCTCAGGAACTACTCCAGAATCTAAAGAGTTTTGAAAGATTATTACTAATGCATCCACTGTTTTTCTTTATAAAGTCCTTTAACTGAGGTGGGGCTAGTCCATGGAAGGTTTTGTAAACCAAGATAGAATCTGCATATTTTATTACGTTTTCCCAGCTCAGCAGATCACATTTCTTCATGATGCTACAGTGATGGTACATTCTGGGCTTTTTGTCATGAATTTTTAGGGCTTGTTTATAAGCAATTTCAACAGGCTTTAGTGTGGACTTACATGCCAGTGTCCAACTTGTTACACAGTAGCTCATATATGGCATAATCATTGCATTGAAATATAGTTTAGCTGAATCAATAGTTAAATTATTTCTAATATATCTAAAATTGGACAAGTTAAATTTAATTATATTTACTGTTCTTTTCATTTGTTGTTTGAAGCAGAGCTGTGAATCGATCATGATTCCTAAATATTTAAACTCATGTACAATTTCAAGTTTTGTTCCATGTACAAACACATCAGGATCTACATCAGTACTTGCCTTTTTGGAGAAAAACATACAGACAGTCTTTGACACATTAAGTTGTAGATCAGAACATTGCACCCAGTTTGGCACATTAATCATAGCAGCTGATAGATCTTGTGTAGCTTGATGTTTGTTTTTGGCATGTACATACACGACTGCATCATCAGCATACATCTGGCAAGTTACATTTGATGGACAGCTACTTGGTAGATCATTAATGTATAGACTGAATAATAGCGGTCCCAAGATTGAAGGTACACCATGAGTGTTTTCAGAAGTTGCAGATTTAATGTTGCCTGCTCTAACACACTGTTTTCTCTGTACCATATATGACTCAATCCATTTCATCGTGCTCAGAGAGAGGTTAAAATAAGACAATTTGGTCATCAAGATCTGATAGTTCACAGTATCGAAGGCTTTTCGTAAATCAAGAAAAACTACTTCACTTACTTATCAATTGTAGGCTACAAGAAAGTTGTGATGAGAGATAGAAAAAATAATGCCATTTTAGCTAAGATTGTTTTGGGAGCCCCACTCTTCCCATTAAACCATTTGAAATCCAACATTAGCAGACAAAAATGTAGACCTAACGAAACAAATTGTAAATGTAGGCTATACAAGTACAACTAATTTCTATTAACCTGTTTCCAGCAATCAAACTCACACAATGAACACAGTTAGCCTCTAATTTGTATTGAAGTGATCACATTTACAATAATAGAATAGTCAGAAAATGAATGAATCACAATATTCATTACAAAAGAGTGTCAAATTGCCTATGGTTGAGTCCCTTGGCTCGAATAAATTAACCGTTTTGAGCACTACATCCATGACATTGTCCATTTTCAGGCTCCTGCTACAATACGCCTCTTGGTGTATAATACAATGACAATTCCAGAATTCCTGCTCTGGATTCGCTGTCTGAACTTTTTCTCTGAGTTTCGCAACAACACCTGCCTTTTGCCCGACATGGACGGTGCGCCACCTGTTGCCACGCTGACAGCGTGACTGCATTTAACTGTTGTGGTGTTTGTCATGGGCACCATCTCCACAAACTCCTCAGTGAGGGTCAAAGATGTAGCAACACCACAAATAAATATTATCACGTCGGTGTTCTCATCAATTACAATAGTGAAGTCAATAAATGACTTCACTTTGTCTTTTAGTTGATTAGTTCAAATCTCCTGCAAGGTCCCCGATTTTCTCTGCCACAGTATTTCTTGATAAGCTGATATTACCAAAAGCCTGTCTCTTCTCAGGGCACACCAGCTGAGCCGCCGTCAGCATGCATGCTTTGATGAATTCCCCCTCTGTGTGTGGCTTTGACGCAGCAGCTATTTTGTTGGCAATAATATTGCTGGCCTTGACAGCTCCATCATGAGTCTCTTGACTTTTGGTGAAGTTTCAGAGCTGCTTCAAGCTCGTTTACCTTTTGCGTTCTATGTCGTCCTGCGTACTTGTCATATTTTTCTCCATGTGACGTCTGATAGTGTTTGATATTGTACTCTTTTGTCACAGCCACTTGTTGCGATCATATCAGACACATAGGTTGACCCCACAGAAGAAAAACATATCTTTCCAATTATCGTTGAATATCTGACCTTCGATGTCAACTTTCCTCTTCTTGGAAAGTATTTTGAACCACAGCAGCAAACAGTCTCAGCCTTGCTACTGGTGTTACGTACCTGAGTACTACTTGTGTTTAAACTGTGTCTGACGACATGTGGGGCTCTAGTGGTCTTCAGTGCAGAGTGGGAGGTGCTTCTGCACAGCGGATGGTTAACTGCCGCCTATTGTTTTCTAAGTACACCTAACAAGCTGCTGGCATAGCAGGCGGCACAGACAACGGTGGGAGAGAGAGCGTCGAGCCAGAGAGCGGCGAGAGAGAGAGAACGGCTGCCTTACAGATACATAATAAATGGTCGTGAATATACTTTTTTCCCCCAAATCATCGCGGGCAGGTAGTTTGACACCCTGATCTAGATGAACCACTCGGCAGACATGGCGTAGGCAGATGCAGTCTCCCCATTCATCTTTATATAGTGATAACCGTATCTTCGCCTGAAGTTAGCGAACCAACCGGAACTTGCATTGAATGGCTTCACTAGGCCTTCGGCATCGTTTTGTTATTGTTCATAGATTGTGCAGGTTTTTGCCCGGGCTAGGAACATGTTGCACTGATTTTGATCTTCGAACCACATCCATGTGTTCCATTGTAAAACTCCGAGCATTAGAGGGCAGTATGGTGGCGCAGCGGAAGATTTCCTGCCTTACAGCGCTTGCAGCGCCCGGGACCCGGGTTCCATCCTGACTAAGGGTGCTGTCTGTTTGGAGGTTGTACGTTCTCCCCGTGACCGCTTGGGTTTTCTCCAAGATCTTCGGTTTCCTCCCACACTCCATTGACGTACAGGTTTGTAGGTTAATTGTCTAGAATAAGTATAAATTGTAAATTGTCCCTCGTGTGTGTGTGTGTGTGCAGGAAGGTGCTAATGTGTGAGGATCACTGGTCGGTGTGGACTCGGTGGGTCGAAAGGCATGTTTCCGCAATGTATCTCGAAACTAAACTAAAAGATGTTTTCATTGCACTTGCAGATTGTCCTGATTGAGCACTTTTCTCAATCTTCTCAACGTTGTGTTGAATGCTATGAACAGCGCTCTCACTTAAATCAAGCATGCAGCCAACATCTAATACACACATTCCTCTCTGAAGGTGGTTGATCACATCTTTCATTGGCCGCTCTCAGTCTTGAAAGACCATGTTTCTGCTCCATGGTGAGGTCTCCAGGGTCGTTGCATGCGTTGGCAATGCCTGCTGTGGCTGACCAGCCCAATTCTCGAGAGATGGTCTTTGCCGCAATGGGATCGAGTCGGGCTTATCACTCGTAACTGCTCCCTCCTGCGCTCAAGTTCCTCTCCAGGGCGCAGGCCTGGGGAAAAGATGGAAACCTTGGGTTTTCCAAACGTCAGCCCCCACGACCTAACTGGTGGGATCCAAAGGAGTGCCAGGCACGTCGTATGGCACCAGGTTGGCTGCAGGAGCTGCTGGAAGAATGCCAAAAATGAGATATCAATCCTCCTATTGGGGCTCCACTCCAGATTTTCTGTCTGGGTTTATTCCCTTAGCCTTGGCTTCACCAAAAGCTCCCACAAGGCAATGGGACTATTTACCCATAGCTGGGGATCTGGTTCCCGGGCACCAGGGTGTGTCCACCACCCGGTGGGCCTGCGTGCCGCGTGTCTGGTGCCCGGACCTCTTCTGAGCCCTCTGTAGTTCAGCCTGAGTCGGCACGGTGCTCGGTTTCCGTGTGCCGCCACAGGGAGACACCACAGGAGGCGTGCTGTTGGAGAGGCTTTGTACCGGCAGAGAGAGACTGGCGCACCCGGCTCTCCTCACATTGCTGTGAGCTAGTGATGGCGAGTCACATTCTTCACCAGTGGTGGTGGAGAAGGTACTGCACTGGCAAACACTAACACAAGCACTCACAATCACTAGCACTGTCCTACCACACTGCAACGCTAGCATGTAACTATGCTAGACGCATCACAACATCCATTTGGACACCTGGTTAGCCTCTCGGGAGGGGAGTGCGAGTGGGGATCATATCTAATCTCATCTCAACTGTCTTTTGAGCTTTTTGAGTCTTTTTTAGCATGTCTCCCCTGATAAGGCAGATGGACATTTTCTCGACATGCTGGGTAGAGAAAATTTGTGCGCATTATTTCAAATGTATGAGTGCGAAAATTAGGCTTTGAAATTGATTAAACAAGTGTGTCATTCCAAATACGGATAAATCAGCCATCTCGGGTCAAACACGGAGTGGCTGTGTAGCATCCAAAGCTTTGTTCCTTACCAATTTTATTACCCAAGCCAGAATGGTGAGCTAGGCCCACCACATAATCACCATTTCCATTAATGGCCAGTTTCACATGGAGAGTCACAATTGTACACTCTTGCTCATGTTGGGGCCCAAGGGAGCCGCGCGGCAGAAGCCATGCTGAGGGTCCGCGGGACCTGCAGAACCGGGGACCTGGCCAGAGGCCCCGACAGGCCACGAGCTGCTGAGAGAAGCTGCCCCCAAGGCCTGACCCCGAGCCACCAGAGCAACGGACAGGGGACCGGCCTGCAGTGGGTCCCGAGGCTCGTCTCCCACTCGACCCCCGAAAACAGGGGACTGGAAGGAGGAGAGAGTCGGACCGGCAGACGCTGGACAAGGGGTCGGTCGGAGGAGGGGGGGAGGGGTCTAACGTCTCGCGTCTTCAAGGTTGTCTGTGGGAGGAGAACCCCCGTGGCAGAAAAACTGGTGGACTGGAGAGGAGATGGATGGTTCGCTGGCGAACCGTATGAGGGGGAGAGATGGCGGGCCATAGAGGGGCGGTGAGACCGCCAAGAACAGAGTGGGGATGGGGGGGGGAATGAAAGGGGAGGTGCCGATACTAAAGAGGATCTCCGTGCTGGGGGGAGACTCCATGAACAAGGAGCGACCCGGCGAAGGGGTCCACTGAGAACAATGAGGGACCCGGCAAGGGGTAGGCCGCTGTGGACAAGGCGAGACCTGGGGACGGGGTGGCCGAGAACATCTTGAACACATCTGTTCAGCGATCTTGAACACATCTGTTTCAATGCACCAGTGCTGTCCCAATGCTATTTCCATTGGCAAATTGTCTTTGTCCAAATCCAATTCTCTGGTCTCCATCTGGTGGAATATTTTCCAATACAACATGACTGTTGGTGATCCACTTGGAAAGCGTGAATCCTCCCTTATTGCAGAGGGAAGTCAGATGTATTACCATTTGAATTGCTTCCTGCTCAGTAGACATGGATTTTAAGCAATCATCCACATAGAAATTATTCTTCAAAGTGGTTATCACTTCTTCTGGAAAGTGAACTTTATTGTCCTCTGCGGTCTCCTTTAATACAAAATGATTCCAGCATTCGCACTCTCTTGCAACTTTTCCTTCTAAACCACGAAATAGTACTAGGACACTTAATTCCAACAATTTTCCAACCACGCAAGTTAAAATAATTGGCCTGCAACTCTAGTTTATCTCTTCTGCTTTTTAAACAATTATATGGTGTAAAAGGTTCACTGACAACATTCCTGGAGTGATCAAACACTTAAAGTAAGAATTCCTCCCCTTCCTTCCATTATGTTCCTTTGTACGTGTTGTATTTATGTTCCTTAGTCCTTCCAAAATGATTGAGCTCCATTTAAACCTGAAATCAAACTGAAATAAACTGAAATTATACTGAGCACGGTGCAGTAGAATTGTTGCCTTTCAGTTCTTGCAGCGCTGGAGACCCGGGTTCGGTCCCGACTACAGGTGCTGTCTGTACGGAGTTTGGACATTCTCCCCGTGACTGCGTGGGTTTTCTCCGAGATCTTCAGTTTCCTCCCACACTCCAAAGACGTACAGGTATACAGGTAAATTGTCTTGAGTGTGTAGGATAGTGTTAATGTGTGGGGATTGCTGGTCGGTAAGGACTCGCAGGGCCGAAGGGCCAGTTTCTGTACTGTTTCTCTAAACTAAAAAAACGAAACAAATTCTGGTCTCCCAGCTGAGTTCCATCAACAGTTGGGCCTAACTATCTTCAGCTCATGGTGGAATAATCTTACTTTCGTCATTACTGTTATGTATTGCCCGGAACAATAACAACGGAGTAACTAATTAAAACAGTTATTTACTATCTAACGTCCAACATGGTACATCAGCCTAACTTACATAAAATGGCTGCAGCTTAACAAATGGTGTCCCGCATCTCGGTCCTCTGAATGGACGGCGTTCCTAATCTTCCATGTAGGCGCACACCTGTGACGTTCCTGGAATTGCGTGTAAGAAGCCAGCGCCCATGCATGTAAGATGCCGGTACACATGCACGTAAATTAACCGTTCAGGACGGTTCATCCCTCCCCCCTGTAGGAGGGAACTTCAAAAGAGGAAAATCAACAGATAGATGTTCATAGAAGAATGATTAAATAATTTCTACTCCACCATTCAATCATGGCTGATCTATCTCTCAATCCTAACCCCATTCTCCTGCCTTCTCCCCATAATCCCTGACACCCCAACTAATCAAGAAAGTATCTTTGTGTTCAGCTGGTGGAGGGGGCAGTTGGCTGTGATGTTCACTGTTACTCAATGCAGTGTCCTTTGGTCCATCTACTAAAGTAGCTTAGTGTTAAAGAAGGAACTGCAGATGCTAGAAAATCGAAGGTACACAAAAATGCTGGAGAAACTCAGCGGGTGCAGCAGCATCTATGGAGCGAAGGAAATAGGCAACGTTTCGGGCCGAAACCCTTCTTCAGACTGAAGTAGCTTGGTCGTTGACAACAGGAACCATTTCTATAGCTTCATTGCGTCTTACGTAGGTTCGACAGCGTACATGATCCAAATGCCGCCTAACAACAACGTTAGAAATTTGGCTGTTTGCTGGTGAGGGCACAGCCCTACCCTCCAATCATATATTTTGAGGGAATCAGAGGCCTTGACAAATTCCATGTTGAGGCTGATATTATGAGGCTGATGGCAAGTAATATTCATGCCACAAGGGATAGACAATAAGAGAGTTCAGCCATCTCCTTTCAACCTTCCTAAAGACAATTGAACAGGTGCATGGAAAGGAAAGAGTTAGAGGGATATTATAATGTCATAAGTGATAGCAGATTTAGACCATTCTGCCCATCAAGTCTATCCCGTCATTCAATCGTGGCTGATCTATCTCTCCCTCATAATCCCATTCTCCTGCCGTCTCCCCATAACCTCTGACACCTGCACGTTTTCACGTATTGAGCCCTTCAATGTCTGATAGTGCATCTTGTTGGATATAGATTACACCTCAGCAAGAGTCTGTTTATAAACTGGTGTGATTCACAGCTGTTATTGTGAAGGCTCGCCCACTATCAGAATTCTAAGCCTCTCCTGTTCCAATAAATGTTAGGTGGCTTTTTCTACCTTCGTCGATGTTATGTTCATAAGTCCTAGGTGCATAATTAGGCCATTTAGCCCATCTAATGCACTTTGCCGTTCAATCATGACCGATCTTCCTTTCCCTATTCTCCTGCCTATTCCCCACAACCTTTGACACCCTTACTAATCATGAACGTGTCAACCTTCACTTTAAAAATACTCAATAACTTAGCCTTCACAGCTATCTGGCAATGAATTCCACAGATTCACCACCCTCCAACTAAAGAAATTGCTCCTCATCTCCTTTCTAAAGGTACGTCCTTTTATTCTGAGGCCGTCCCCTCTGGTCCGAGACTCTCCCACTGGAGAAAACATCCTCCCCACATTCAGTATTCAGTATTTGCTTTAATGTCATTTTAACTGAGTACTTACATACACAGAAGAAACAAAAAAATTGCTTCTCAATCAGTTCCCATCAGTGCAGTTAATAAAAACAGAATAAATACATACAACTTTAAAATTAAAATTAACATATCTAAAAAAAATATGCCTAAAATTTGAACTGAAAACAGACATTCAGACCGAACAGTGGCTTGCTTTGACAGGTGCCTAACTGTCTCCTTTGTCTTTTCCACATTGAGGGTGAGATTGTGAGATCTGCACCACTCTAAGCAGCTCCACCTCCATCCTGTATGCCGACTCATTGTTGTCACTGATGAGACACACCACTGTTGTGTCATCAGCGAACTTATTGATATAATTATTGCTGAGTCTGGCAGTGCAGTCATGAGTAAGCAGACTGAACAGCAGGGGGCTTAGGACACAGCCTTCGGGTGAGCCAGTGCTCACTTCGATCGTTCTTGATGTCCGGCTGCCCACCCTGACTGTCTGCTCCCGCTGCGTCAGAAAATTAAGGACCCAGTTGCAAGTGCCAGTGTCCACCTTCAACAGCTTCAGCTTCTCCACCAGCTGCTGTGGGATGATTGTGTTAAAAGCCGAGCTGAAGTCTGTGAAGATGATCCTGGCATAGGTGTTCTTCCGGTCGAGATGTGATAGTGCGAGGTTGAGTGTCGTAGAGACTGCATCCTCTGTGGAGCGGTTGGTTCTGTAAGCGAACTGCAGTGGGTCCAGGTTGGCAGGGAGACAGTTTTTGATGTGCTGCATGACCAGCCTCTCAAAACACTTCATTAATATGGGTGTGAGAGCCACTGGACGAAAGTCATTGTGACAGGCTGGGTTGGGCTTCTTCGGGACGGGAACGATGGTGGCACTTTTGAGGCAGTTGGGCACTACTGCCTGGCTTATCCAGACCTTTTGCTATTCGGTAAGTTTCATTGAGGGCCCCACTCATCCTTCTAAACTCCAGCAAGTACAGGCTCAGAGCCGTCAAACATTCATGATATGTTATGTCCGGGCTTCTCCATCTCTTGCAGGTGGTGTATTTTTGTTCTGGAATTCTTCGATTTCTTGTAGCACTGGCAGAAATTTTAACTGTTTCATCTGGGTGATGTCTTCCTTTCCAGCCATTTGGAATGAAGCCTTGATAATTTTAACATCCGAGTGTTCGAAGGATAGTTGTTTCCTAACGACTGCAGATGGTATGTGTCTAATTTTGGTAGGCTCCATCACAATTCTGTGCATATAGGCTACCATCCGTGGTTTCACTCGGCATGTGGAGGATCTCCTTTGCTGTTTTCTTTATAAGACTTCCTGTTCTGGGATGCTTCCGTGAGTTCATAAGTGTTAGGAGCTGAATTAGGCCATTCGGCCCATCAGTCTACTCCGCCATTCAATCATGGGTGATCTATCTTTCCCTCTCAACCCCATTCTCCTGCCTTCTCCCCATTAACCGTGACACCCATACTAATCAAGAATCTATCTATCTCTGCCTTCAAAATATCCATTGACTTGGTCTCCACAGGCTTCTGTGGCCATGAATTCCACAGATTCACCACACTCTGGCTAAAGCCTAGAGAATAAGAATGAGGATAAGGTGGTAATACAATCTTGGGACCATGTGGGCCCTAAGGATCTCAATCTTTCAAAATGGTTTCAGCTTGGTGTTCTTAAGGCTGTCAAACTATTTATCCAGTTTTAAGTACCAGTTTTCATTGGTCACCCCTGAGCAGCGGGTCGACACATGCACCGGGATATTTCTCGATCTCCCCTGGTTTTATGTGATCGCTTGAGCCCTTGTTTATTGTCCAGTTATTTAATGGATTGTAGACATGTCTTTCTCTTGTTGACCACATGGAAACCCTTGGTCTTTTTCACATTCATCTCAAGGCCCGTGCCCTGGCAGAAGGTTCATAAGTTCATAAGTCATAAGCGCAGAATTAGCTCATTCGGCCCATCATGGTCAAAGGCGCAGAATTGTCTATCTTTCCCTCTCAATCCCATTCTCCTCCCTGTAACATAATAATAATAATAATAATAATAATAAACTTTATTTCGGACTCAAGGTCCAGACAAGGGGCAACATTACATAAAAATGCATTGCATGTTAAAAACATCATAAACTACATATAAAATCTTAGTATATTACATAAAAGCATCATAAATAGTAAGATTAAACGAGAACTTACCAGTTTGAAGTTTGATCTTTATTTTATGAGGAGTTACGTTGGTGATTACATGAAAAAGTCCCGCCAGTGCGCATGCACGTCAATCTTCAAAGCAGCGGTATGAAATCACAAACAACAATTAACGAAGTAACATAGTAAAATGAGTAACTTGAGAACTACCAGCTGAACCTATGAGAGAGGGTTGGGCGTGGAGGGCACGTAATCACCAACGTAACTCCTCATAAAATAAAGATCAAACTTCAAACTGGTAAGTTCTCGTTTAATCTTACTATTTTACTTCGGAGTCACGTGAGTGATTCCGTGAAGGATTCAAAGCTTTGTGATTTCATGCCGCAGATTCAAATCCCGGCTTCTCACTGCATTGATTGACTCGGAAAACGAGAAATAATCAATAATGCATTAATAATTACATTGCATGAAAATGCAGTAACTAATTTATTCGAATAACAGAATTAACAGTATCCCCTCAAACCCAGGGGAAACTTAAACAGAATTTAATATAGTATTTGCAAACAGCCCTGTATCGGCAATTGGCCGATGGTAAAATTGTTGAAACACCAACTCATTGGACCACCCGGCGGCTGCGAGAATATGGTCGACGGGGACGTCCATCGCCCTGGCTGCCGACGTTGCTGCTGCCCTAGCGGAATGGGATGTAAAAACATCAGTTTTAATACCTGCAGCAATCAAGACTTGTTTTAACCACTTGAAATTGTCTGCACTGACACTCTCTTGTGTGTTTTTTTGTGAGTGATAAACAACCCTGTTTCCATATTTTGTAAAGCCTTTGTGGCCTCAATGTATTGCAGCAAATATGTCTTAACACATAGACATGGATCCGTGGGATATGCTGAGAAAACAATCTTGAATCCTGTCACACCTGGCCTGCTTTGTTTGAGTAGGTCATAAATGTAAAACATAACATTATCTGGAGCTACTTCCATCATGTCTATCTGTAACTTTTGCAATGTTTGCACTCGCTGTGCTGATACTAGTGCCATAAGCATGACCACCTTCATGACGAGTTTGGCCAAAGTCAGAGACGTACCAGGAGTCCATTGACGAAGTAGCTTGAGAACCACACTTACATCCCAGATTGCCATGTACCTAGGTTTAGGAGGTCTGGAATTAAAAATTCCTTTCATCAATCTGGAAACGAGAGGATGAGACCCAACAGGATGTCTTTCTGATCCCATCAATAAATACGAGGACAATGCACTTCTGGCTGAATTAATCGCACTATAACTCAACTCCTCATCGTAATAGAGTGTTGACACAAAATCTAGGACATGCGAGATAACTGCCGTACAATATTCAATATTCTTTTGTACACAGAAATTTTCCCATTTCTTTACATAAGAAATGTACTGCTTTTGAGTACTCTTCCTCCAGGTTGCAGTGAGCATGTCCACAGTACGCCCAGACAGTCCTCGCCCGAGATATGGCCTTCTTAAAACCTGCAAATTAACAGATCCATACGGTCATATAACGGATGTTGCTCTCCAGTTACCCGATGCACCAGTAAATCTCTTCTTTTGGGGACCTCCATCAGAGGTTGTGTCATTAATTCGAATATCAAAGGAAACCATGGCTGAGTAGGCCAGTCCGGTACCACCAGCACCCCAGAGGCGGCATCCTGCTTGATTTTGAGCAGACGCCGACTTATGAGACAGAATGGTAGAAACATACCACTCCAATATAGCGAGAAAGCATCAACCGCTAATGACCCAGCATCTGGTTTCAATGACACATATCTCGGTAGCTGGTGGTTGAGTCTGGATGCGAACAAGTCGATATCTGGCCTTCCAAATCTGACTACTATATCATAGAATACATCCCGATTCAACATCCATTCTATGTTGTCATGGAATTTTCGCGACCTGGTGTCTGCTACTATATTGAATCTACCTGGTAGATATATAGCTGAAATCCAAATATTTTTGGCAATACACCAAGTCCAGATTCGATTAGCCAATCTGTCACAAGACACCGACTTGATTCCACCCATGTGATTAATATATGCTATTGCTGTAGTATTGTCAATTTGAAGCTGAACATGCAGGTTAGTTGTGTTAGAACAATAAGCTTTAAACCCACAAAAACCTCCCAACAGCTCTAAATAGTTGATTCCCCATGTCTGCAGAAACAATGCCTCTTCCATATTCCATCTGCCTCTGCAGCTGGATGTCATATCAGTGGCATCCTCCTAGTGCACTGACATCAGTCTGTAAGATCATGGAAGGCTGTTCAATCAATACTTTGCTGGAACTACTGGAGACATGTTGAATCCACCACTGCAAATCAGAAGCAGCGTTTGTTGTTAACTGCATTGGCCTATCAAAATGGCCACAATGTATCCTCAGTGCCTGTTCCTTTGGCCTTTTCTAGCTGCTGGTAGTGCAAAGGCCCATATTGCACTGCCGGAAAAGCTGCCAATAATTTTCCCAGCAAGCTGGCCACCTGTCTAATTGAAGGTCGTTGCTCATTCAACAGGTTAATGCAACCGTCAATTAGCTCCACCCTTTTTTCCTTGAGCAAAGTTATTACCATACGAATTGAATCAATTGTGAAACCCAAATAATCAATTGTTGTAAGTGGTGTTAATCTTGATTTCTCTGGATGAATTAAAAAAAAAAACGTTGAAAAGTGGATTTAACAACTTGCACAGATGACTCAGCTAATTCTGTTGTTCGTCCTATAATTAGGATATCATCCAGTAAAGCCATCACCACATGACCCTGGACTCTAAGTAGCCCCAGTATTGGCTTTAACAATTTAGTGAATATTCTTTCAAATGAACAGACACTGAGATAATATGCATCTTTCAGATCTATAGTTGCCTTATAACATGCTCTGGGAAAAAGTTGATTGGCAGTCACAAATGTTTCCATTTTGAAGTGTCTATACTGTACAAAAGGATTAAGACTTGTCAGATCCAAAATAATTCTACATCCTCCGTCCTTTTTAGGTCATGGAAAAATATTAGACACAAATTAGGTGGGCTTGAAAAACCAACCTTTCAATTACTCCTTTATTACACAAATTGTCAAGTTCAACCTGAACCTCCATGACTTCTTTTTATGAAATTTGGAATGTTCTCCTAGGAACATGCTGGAGGGCAAATTACCATTTGGATCGAACTCAATTCGAAACCCTTGAATAATACTCAGAATAAATGGATCTGAAGTAATTTGTTTCCAATTCTTATAGAACAAATGTAATCTGTCTCCAACACTTCGCTGTTTTGCCTTTAATATGTTCACATGAGAAACCAGGCCCACCTACCTCCTTGGTAACCTGAGTGACCTGTGGTCCCCGATTCCTGGCAGGAAACCCCCCGCTTGTCCATGTTCCCGCTGCAGGGCGCCAACTACGCACGTGCGTTGACCGCCGACTTGGTCCTGGTGTAGGCCCAGGATCTGTATGTCTGTAGGGATACCTCCTCTTCACAGACTTGCTGACCATCAGTATTCTGATCAACCCTGACGTTTTTGCCTCGTCATCCAACTCTTTTACCCGTTTCGCGAGGTCTTCTCCGAAGATTAAGTTGGGTGGCTGCACGTTACAGAGTGCTGCAAACTTGGGGTTGATGGTGGGCTGAATGGCACCCTTCCTGAGACAATTGATCTCAAAGTGGGCGCTACGTAGCAATCCCAGTGCCTCTTGATGCAACTCTGTCACCTGCCCTCCATCCATCGTTCTTGCAAACGCCGTTATTCCTGAACCCAGCAGCTTCAAAATTCTCTGCAATTTTATTTCTTGGGCTCGCATGCCCGAGCCCATCTGACCCCATATGACCTGGTTCACTGCCGGTGCTTTTAGTAGCACACAGCTACTCGGGGTCTCGTGCTTTTTGGCAGTTTCGTCCATAGTAAGCTGCTGGAGCTGATGTGAGACCAAATAGTTGATCGTGGAGGCCAGCTCTTCTCCCAGTGGCTCTCCGGACTCTGACGGGTCAGCGAATTGTACTGCCAGAGGTGGAATATCTGACATCTTCACACGCACCAAACTTACACAAGAGAATATTCGCCTGTACATACAGCATGTGTCGTTGCCTATAAATATCCTCATCATCTGTCATTTGTTCTGTAATAAAATGCCCTAGATATTTTACCTTATTACAGACACTAAGATTATTGTGAGACAATTTAAAATCAAGACATTTTAGACATTTATCCTCTTTGGTTCTACAGATCATAACAGCACTCTTACCAGCATTATATTTAATATCATGTTCCACACCATACACAGAACATATAGTAAGGAGCTGCTGGATACCAGTGCTAGATGGACTAAAGACCTCAAGATCATCTGCATACATAATATGGTTCACTAAAGTATTACCCATCATGCACCCAGTATGACAGTCTTTCAATTGTTTGGACAGATCATCAATATAAAGATTAAAAAGGACTCGGGACAAAATTCCCCCTTGTCTAACACCATTGCTAACCCCAAATGGGGCTGAGACCCTATTGCCCCATTTTATTTGCATAGTCTGGTGGGCATACCAGTAGGCCAGAATTCTCACAATGTATTTAGGCACCCCTCTTTGACTCATTTTAACAAACAGCTTTCTGTGATTAACACGGTCAAAGGCTTTGGAAGCATCAATAAGCACATAAGGATTGATGAGTTTTTGCCTCTATATTTGTTTACAATCTCCTTTAGGGCATATATGCATAAGTCAGTGCCATGTTTAGCTTTAAAACCAAACTGGTTATCTGTGGAGTTAACAAACGTATTTATTCTATCCAGCAGAACTATTTCTAAAACCTTTGACAATATGCTGGCTAAAGCTATGGGCCTGTAATTATTTAGGCTACCTACTTTACCAGCTTTGTCCTTAATGACTGGCACTAAAAGAACAAACAACATTGAGTCTGGTAACAAGCCATGAGTCATAAAGCTGTAAAACAAATAGCAAGGAGAGGAGCTATCCTCATACTCGCATACTTAAGATGTTCAGCAGAAATATGATCCAAGCCACTTGCTTTGTTTTCGGACAGCTTGTTCATGGCATGATACACCTTTTGTGACAATCGCCATTGAGCTATTACTCTCAATATTGTCCACCCTATACAAGTCACCTTGGACACAGTTGAATAAAGTACTATAATGTTGTCGCCATAACTCCACGATATTAGCTGTTCAGGAGATTCCCTCTACAGTGCATGGTAGAGATGTTTTGCAACTGTTAAGAGCTCTCACTGCTTTCCAAAAATCTGTAGCGTTGTTACTTAGCAGCTTCGTAGCCATGGAATCAGCCCTCATAGCTTGCTCATTTTTACAGATGAAGCGAACAGCATACTTATACCTTGCATTAGTGAGCTTCTTGTACTCAAACACAGGCCTCTGTCTGGGTCTACCTGTAATAGCCCATGATTTGGTGGCTTCAGTATGATACTCAGCTACATACTTATTCCAGCCAGGCCTGATGTTATGTGTCTTATTTATATGCTTGTAGTAGGGCTTACTGCCTACATATAGAGCGCTTACTATATCATTATACATGGAGCAGATATCTCTCCTATGCTTCATATCCTTACAATTAACATTATTACACATTATTGCATCTTTAGATAAATGAATATTGCTTAAAGATTTATCTGTATGGGCATAATAGGCTAGGATGTCTTTCTTTGTAAGCGTTGACTAGTCCAGTTTTTCTGTATTAAAGCTATTTCTATCTCTGGATACCACAGGTATGTGTTCAACATTTATTGTCATAGCAACAAGTATATGATCAGTCGTTGCTGCCCCGTACAGAATGCTCATACACCCCAAGGAGGCATGTGCATCAGCTGCACTAATACAGTGGTCCAGCCATGACGTAGTGTGTCAGGCCTCACTAATATAAGTATAACTATCTGTAGGGAAAAGCACTTTGCTTGACAATATTAAATTATTATCTTGACAGAACTGAACCATATGATTGGCAAATAATGAGTTCCTTTCTGAGATATCTGCATTCATATCCCCAATGACATACACTACAATAAATATTGTTTTGAATGAAAGAATAGATGAAAGCAAGCCTATTTAAATATTCATCCTCATTCTGATGGCATTCATAGGGTGTATATACATTCAGGATAACAAATTCCTTTGTGAGCAAAGTGTATGGCAATGCACCAGTCAGCTTCAAGCTGAACCACGTTTATTGATGAGTCAAGCTTCTTGTTCCATAGGATAGCCACACCCCCTGGTATCCTGCCTCTGACTATTCCCATGCCAAGGTCAGTTGTAGACTCCCCAGCCCCATGAAAGTTGTCATTGAGAGAATTGAGTTTGTCCAAGTCTTGCTTCGCTAAGAATGTCTCTTGCATACATAGTATGTCACAGTTCTCCAGAAGGTTGTCAATAACTGAGCGGCGAGCTTTATCCCCCTGCGCTCTGGCCCAAACGCAGGCCACGACAGTTGTACGCTAGTACCCGAATGTTCATTTAGTGAGACTAGTGAGTGCCCCTAGCACCAGCAGGCACACTCATTCTCCCCGCGGCAGGCGCAGTGCTTGATCCGATGACTCCAACCCTGCGCGGCTCGTAATAGCGCCGGACAAATGCCCCTTCTGGCCAGAGCTCCAGATTGTACATTTCGCCAACCTCATTACATTCCGCAGATACTTTAAATGAACAGTATCTACTGTATACAGTGTCAATCTTTTGACAGGTAACCTCACGGCCAAGTTTTTCTTTAAGATACGCAGATAAAGTTTTGGCGTCTAGATCCGGTGAAAACTTGGAGGCAAAAACACTCACCAGCTTAGTCTTGATCATTTTGATGTTACCCGCAGCTCCAGTACCAATAATAGGCACAGCATTACTGGATTTCTTTCTCTGCCCGGTGGTAATAGTCCACAGTTTTGACTCACCAACAGTGTTCTCTGGAGCATGACGTCGACCCTTTTTCACAACATGACTCCACTTTAGAGAGTCTTGCAACGTTAAACCACTGGGACAATGCATTGCCTTTGCCCTCTCCACGTTTAAGGCAAGGCCCACCGCCGCAGCCTTCACTCCAACAACTAAGCCAGAGGCTCCTGCCAGTGCAGCTCCCAGTGCTGTGTCTGCCATGCCAATGGCTCCATCCATCGCCGCCGACGCATCCGGACCCCTGCCCCGAGTCAGGTCAGTGGTGCGCTCCAATGCACAGACTGGAGTAGTGATCAAGGTGCGCTCCAATGCACCCGCTCGCCGATCAATTTCCACTGTGATGGCACGAAAATCTTCGCTTACATCAGCCTGTAGCTGCATGACATGCTTCATAGAACAGACCTCAGCATACAGCTGCTCCATTCTCCGAAGTAGGCTCGAGACATCCATGTTAGAAAATGTCACCGGCGGCAGTTCATCCAAGTAATGAGAGACAAATCTGGGAGTATTCTCGCCACACTCATTCATTACTTTAAGGCAACTCTTTATGTTGTTAACGCCTTTCTGTGCCCCTTTATGGGAAACGTTCCGCTGTGTAGTGGGGCAGAGTTCAAACAGAACTTTCTTCGAGGACTCTATCCACTCAGAATCAAAAGTGTTTGCAGCCAGAAGAATGATCTCATCCTGGCTTAAGGTCTTAATCTTTACAGCAAGAAAGTTAAGTAACTCATCCTCAACAATAACCTTACCGTCAACAGTCTTGTAGATCTCAGGCTTTACTCTAGACCTGCCAAGACCAGCAGCATGCCCGCCATCTTCGCCTGCCGGTTGCCTGTGGCCAATGCACCGGCTCCCCTGCTGCCTCTTGCCCAGCCCCAAGCTCCACCGCCCGTTGCCTGCTGCCCGGCTCCACGCTCCGGGTCTCCGCTGTCCCCAGCTCCGGGCTCCGCTGCCCCCTGGCCCAGGTCGGGCCCGTCTCGGACCCTGGCTCCGGCTGCTCGCCGAGCGCAGAACTTGGCGCCCCTTCCACCGGGCCTTTACTGCGACTCTCTCCCGCACCGCGCTGCTGTTAAGGACCAGGGTTTTCTTCCTGCAGCAACTTCCAGGCGACATTCCTCGTAGGGGTAAGTTCCTATCTTAAATATATTGAATAACCATCTACATTTTACAGTAGCTTTTTGTTTAATCATGAACACTGGAGATAATCCCTCATATTGTACTATTTCATAACCTTTGATAAATTTTGACCTTGATTAAGTTTTTGTGGATCATAAATAGATCAATAGGTTTCACTTTAAAAAGGTTCTCAGACCACAACAATTAAGCTTGAGCCATTTCACTGAAAAACATGAATATTACTCTGTGCCATTTGTTGCAGAACATCCAACTCATTTGACTCAATGGCTCACTCTAAAATTGGACTAATTAAACATTTAAAATTCTGAAATAACACCAACAAAAAACATGCACTTACTTTGTTAAACAATGTTGTAAAGACCTCTTGATGGCTATTCATATCAATGCCACCATAGAGTTTCATTAACTCCTTTAGCATCCTCAAAGGTTAAACATTGGACTAATAAATCTTCATCATCTTTTTCCCCTAAGGAATACATCATGATACAGATTAAGTTTGTGCATTTCCCTTGAACAAATGCCAGTATAACTCAGGTAATTCCTTTCTCTTAAGTCATGTCTCTTAAGGCTTATGTAATGCAAGAGTTAAATTAACTCACTTTTCACTTCAAAATAAAAACCATAATCTACAATATTCTTCAGAAAATGCATAACCATCAAGAAATCCGAGCATACATTTAGTAAACATGATGTTAAATCTATTTAAACTGGGCAATCTACATGAATAAACTGTACCTTGATGATGGCAGTATATCTAACAGATGGAGACCTAAAATCAATAATTTAGTAATATTATTTGGCTTCAACAAATGGTGCCACACATAATATGGTCTAGGTAGTTCTAGACCATGATTTTATATAATGCAGGTGCAAAACTAGACAGCCTGAAGTTACTTGTTAGAAGCAAATAAAATAATTACCTGAAAGGGAGTCTCTACTCTATAGTAACTAGACTGAACCATTGATGTAGATAATATCAAATGCATCAAATATTCAATTTATACTTTTTTATTTTTGAAATAAACATGATTACCTTGTGCACAAATATAGCTCCAACAAAGCCTTTCAGAACAAGCCACTTTTGGAACTTAGCAGGTGACATTCATTTATACAAATGTTTGTATTTTTTAATTTAAAGTGGCATTATTTTTTTCTTGTCTTATATTAATGGGTTTTGAGGCAACCATAATGAAATTAGTGTAATACTTCATTTTCTTTATTCATTATTTTCCAATCAAAATGTGAAGGGATTGTTTTGACTTGCATTTTGTAGTTTTGAAAGGTAACTTTAATGAACTAAGAATGTTCCCCTTTAAGAAGAATTACAATGAAAGAGCATGAATCAAGCCTGTAATTGCTAAGAATCTCAAGCAACTTTATCAGAATCATAACAAAAACTGTTTTGGGCAGAATCGCTTAATCTGGGATGGATGTTTGTCGTAAATGACAGCCATACAGGAAATGTTTTGTTTTTCGTGTTCTTTTGGTTGTTCCTATACTCTCTAAAATTATATTGGTTAGCAAATATGTTAAGAATTATAAGTGTAGGGAAGAACAGTATTCTCTCAGATATCTTACATATGAAATAGGAACCTGAGGGATTACTTTTTTTTATACAAAGGGTGGTGGGGGCATGGAATGAGTTACTGAAGGAGGTAGTTGAGGCAGGTACTATCGCAACATTTCAGAAATATTTGGCCAGGTACATGAATAGGATAGGTTTGGAAGGATATTGGCCAAATGCAGGCAGGTGTAAATAGGGCATGTTGGTTGGCTTGGGCATATTGGGCCAAAGGGCCTGTTTCCACACTGTAAGACTCTATATAACTAATTGAATTAAGTTCAAGTTGATAAAACATTGAAGTGTCTATTTTTTCACAATGAATGGGTGGCACCGTGCTGCAGCGGTAGAGTTACTGCCTTACAGTGCCAGAGACCTGGGTTCAATCCTGACTATGGGTGCTGTCTTCATGGAGTTTGTACGTTCTCCCTGTGGGTTTTCTCTGGTGCTCTGGTTGCCTCCCACATCCCAAAGACGTGCAGGTTAGTAGTTAATTGGCTTCTGTGAATTGTGCCTGGTGTGTAGGATGTGGAACTGGGATAACATAGAACTGGTATATGGGTGATCATTGCTCAGCACGGACTCGGTGCACCATAGGGCCTGTTATCATGCTGTACCTCAAAACTAAACTAAATAAACATTGAGAAAATGACTTATGGTGTTCCTGGTTATTTTATTAATAACCTGTTCCAATAATCTGACACTTCTTCAGCAGTTACTGAGCCAGTTAATAGGTGACTGCAGTGGCATCTGGAATTACTGAAAACCTTTTGAATCAAAAGATGGCAGGATATTGAATTGATATTTCTCTATAAGTTTCAGGAGAGATTTTCTATTTTGGATCTGGAAGCAGCTATGTTGTGCTTTTCAGGTAAGGAAAATACTCTATACTTAAATTACTATGGGTGGGCTGGATGGTAAGCAGCTGAATTACCTATGAATTCATTCCGCAGATGAGTACGAGGTATCAGTTCCTCACTTCCCAAAAATGATAGCGTTGATGACACTCAGCAACATAGTCATATATGGAACATTATCTGTAGCCTGGAGTTCATTCATGATTACACTAAATCAGTAGTGTTGCCTTTTCACAGTCTGCCAAGAAAAAATAAAGTAAAATCAATTTTTAGAAGTTGCTATTAATTCATGAGGATGGATAGGACAGTAGGTCATGAGTGGGGTAGATCAGCCATGAATGAATGGTGTAGATGGGCCAAATGGCCTAATTCTGCTCCCGTGTCTTATGAAAACGATTTTCTAATGATTTCGTGAAAATGGTGTCCAGTATGTTGGGGATTGGTCACGTGGTCAAAGCTTCCTCAGCAGAGCATGAGAGAAGAAAGAAAGATGTAGATTACAGGACCATGGGCTGGAAGGGAAGTTTGACAGGATAGAGGGAAGCAATGGAGACAGTGGTGTTCCATCAAAATTAAACATTAAGAGGCCCTTATGTTGTCAAAGTGTAGAGATGGTGGGGAGAAGGAAACAATTGTTCCTGGAAAAAAAACGTAGTTATCTTTTAGGAGAATTACCACTGAAAGGGCATGACTCAATGTCTACTTTCTCCCAAGGAAAGGGCAGCACAGTGGTTGAGTTGCTGTCTTCCAATGCAAGAGACCCAGGTTCAATCCTGACAATGGATGCTGTCTGTACAGAGTTGGTGTGTTCTCTCTGTGCCTGCATGGGTTTTCTCCAGATGCTCTAGTTTTCTCCCACACTCCAAAGATATAAGGTTTGTGGGTTAATTGGCTTCTGTAAATTGGCTCTCATGTATAGGATGGGATAACATAGAACTTGTGTGCGGATGATCGCAGGACAGCTCTTGGAGCAATTCTGAGTTTTGCAATAAATCCAGGGAATTCTTTATGTATTGAATTTATTATCTACTAAAGTCAATTCACTTGGACCAGGACACTCATGAGGTTTACAAATGTGAATTATAAAATTTCATTGATTAAACAGTTACTCATTTTGGGAAAGTTACCTTTTTAGTATTTTTTGCACACTCTAGTGTAATACTGCATTATGCAATAAAAACAGAAACTGCTGAAAATGCTGGAGATCAGGCAGAATGTGTGAAGATAGGCAGCCACACAGTGGTGCCTTACAGCGTCAGAGACACGGGGTCGATCCTGACTATGGGTGCTGTTTGTATGTTCACCCTGTGACTGTGGGTTTTCTCATGATGCTCTAGTTTCCTTCCACACTCTAGACGTACACGTTGATAGGTTTGTAGGTTAATTGGCTTTTGTAAATTGTAACTTTTCCCTGGTGTGCAGGGTAGTGCTAGAGTACGGGGTGATCGCTGGTTGGCACGGACATGGTGGACCGAAGGGCTGTCACTTACTGATCCCTGCGTTTCTAACAAGCACATATTGCCAGGATGTTTTGAAGAGCAGTTTTATACTTGCCTTGTAGTTTTCCAGTGCGTCCAAAGCCAGATCACGACCCTCCAGGGAGTAAATACATAGTGCGGCTAATAACTCAAAGACTTGTTTTTTTACGGTGATGTTAGCTGTATCCAATGCTGCAAATCAAAATTTTCAATTCGATTATCTTGGACGAAAGCAAAATTCTACCTGAGGCAACAGAACATTATGGTTAGAAATATGCTTGTTCTTACCACTTTCTGTAACAGCTTAAGTAAAGATCTCACTTCTTTTCACTAATCTAAATTTGACCTAAATTTAGTAGCCCAGATGGTGGCAAAACTGTCAGTGTTTTACCATTGCCGCACCATAAAACTGATAGAAACATCTGAGTTTTCATGTTCAAAATTAAATGCAGAAATCCTGGCATTGCTACTCACTGATAACTTTTTCAGCAACACAGTGAGCCAATGAAGCCTTGCTGAGGGATGCAAGTGAATTGATGAGGACTGCAAATTTATGCTAACTATTCTCACTGTAAATACTGGCCTTCCCGCAAAACATGTGGCTGAATTTTTTTTCAAGGAGTTTAAAAATATGATGTACTGTACAGGAAACACTCGCAATAACGGACCTCTATACAGCAGATTTTGGTTATAGCGGACCAAAGCCCCCATTGCACTGCCCCCCGCTTCCGCTAGTTACCCACCGAGCTGGCACCACATGGCGGGAGCTTCCGGTTGCAGGAGCTGAGAGAGCGCGCAGCATGAAGGCGGCCTGTGAATTCCCCCTGTTATAATCGCATTTGTTCCCTCCCGGCCTTGGGTTAAACTTTACCCCCCTCACTTGGTTATAGTGGACAATCGTCAAAAACAGACACCGTGCCCTCCACTGAGGTCCATCAGAGCGAGGGTTTTACTGAATTCTACTTATGAATATCTCCTTTTATTCAAGATTTCTGACAACTGCTGAGTTCTCCAACTCACAGTTCCAACATAATGTTTTTTGCTCGCTAATGGACTTTATTTAGCTCCTATTTATACTTTTCTGGACAGACATAGACTCGGTGGGTTGAAGGGCATGTTTCCATTCTGTACCTCTGAAACTAAAATAGAAGGACATGTTCGCTGATAAAAGAAGCATTGTCTTTCAACCTTGCAACCTAATTTTGCTCCATCAAAGCAATTGTCATTATTTTAAACAGAAGAGACAGCCAATCTACGTCCTCCCAATGTTTTACCTTGAATGATGCTGACATGGGGCCAAAAAATAAAAGGTGAATGAGGTAGTAGGCTTTTAGTTGGCTGCACAGTGGCGTAGCTGGTAGAGCTGCTGCCTCACAGCGCCAGAGACCCAGATCCTGACCTTGAGTGTTGTCTGTGTGTGGAGTTTGCATGTTTTCCCTGTAACTGTGTTTTCACCACAAAGTAGTGTGGGTTGGTAGGTTAATTGGACCTCTGTAAATTGTCCCTAGTTTTTAGTTTAGTTTAGAAATACAGCGTGGAAGCAGGCCCTTCGGCCCACTGAGTCCAGGCGACCAGCGATTCCTGCATATTAACACTATCTTACACACACTAAGGTCGATTTTCAGTTTTACCAAGCCAATTAAGATGGTGCCTGCCTGCGGCGACTTTTGCGGAGCGCCAGAACAGAAAAGGTTCACCTACAACTTCTATCAACTTACCTGCATCAGCGAAACGGCAGTAATCGGTGCCGTTTCAGACAAGCTGATTGGGCAGCTGAATGTGCTGGCAATTTCGCGATCTCTCACAGCTGCGGGAGCCCCGGACTTTAAATTTTCCCACGCTGGCTGTGGAACTCCCGACCCGACTGAGGATCCCAGGTACTGTACCTGGGAACCCCGGGATCACCTCCAGAGCCGACGGGCCGGATCTCCCAGGAACAATGAAGCTGGAGCTGCCAACTGAATGTACCCCCGTTCGTTACGGAGCTGGAGCTGCCGTCTGTGAAGGAATCCCCGTCCCAGCGCAGGTCCGCAGAATCAGCAGGTACAGTGGACTCAGCACCTGGAAACAAAGGGGAAGCCTCCATTGTGTCCGGAAACGTGGCCGACGGGCAGGACCAGGTCAGACTGAAGCGCAGGGACTTCGGCCCCGTCTCCCTACTATCCTACTAGCCAACGTACAGTCCATTGAAAATAAAGTGGAGGACTTAAGGGCAAGGCTGCTTTATCAAAGGGTGCTGAGGGAATGCTCTGTATTCTGTTTCACAGAGACATGGCTCACCCCCAGCTCCCCAGACTCAGCGGTCCAGCCTGAAGGTTTCTCCATCCACCGTATGGCCGTACACTGGCATCTGGGAAAGGGAGAGAGGGGGCGTCTGCCTCATGGTCAACTCAGCGTGGTGCTCCAGGGCTCTCGCTTAACTTTTTTCCCTGTTGCCAGCCGGGCAACCTTGGCAGCTTTTTAGATTGCCAAATGACAGTTTAGGTGGTCATTTAAGATGGCTTGCATGACGCATGCAATAATGTGCTCGGACGAAGTGCGTAGTTACCAGTCGGAATTATACTCAATGAAGCATTCACATATTATTTCGGCTTCAAATAAAGTTACAAACTAAACATATTCACCAATCAAGACATGATATATCCCACCAATGACATGCAGCAAAATTATAAGACAGTATGTCAACTCTTTTTACACGTTGCAATTAATGCAATTTCTATTAGTTCTTTCCACTTCCAAACAACAATGTGGTTGGATTATTCAGCGTATGATCAACCTGTGTCAATAAATCTGGACCATGGTAACATATATGCTTACGTATAGTTATGAATGTTGCTCATTAAATAACTACAGTACGGATACTCCATATTAAGAGCATTGATTTGCCATGAAAATGAATTCTGTAATAACGTGTCAACGTAACAGTGACAATCGAACACTGCGGTTTTAATGTTTCACGTGTTCACAATTTAATTAATCCATCTTTATGTATGAAAACAAATAATAACATTGGGAATTAAAATACATTTGATTGCATTCCGTTATCAAACATAGTCAAAGTTAGCTCTGAAGACATTTCCAGCACAATAGGGTCAGGGAGGGGGGTGTGTGTGAATCAGTGCGGGGTGGATAGATGGCGGGGTGGGGGGTTAGAAGGCAGTCGGTGCAGAATGGATGGATTGAGGCAGGTGAATTAGTACGTGTTGGTTGGAGTAGGTAAAATTGGTGAAGGGAGAGCACCGGGGATGTCAGTGGTGTTGAATAAGGGGGGTTCAGTACGGGATGGATGGGGTAGACAAACGTGCTGCAGAAACTCAGCGGGTGAGGCAGCATTTATGGAGCAAAGGAAATAGGCAACGTCTCGGGTCGAGACCCTTCTTCAGACTGTTCCCCCCATTCTTCTTGAATGGGAGGATCAGTACAGGATGAATGGGGGGGGTCAGTACAGTGTGGATCGGAGGGTCTGTGCAGGATGATGGGGGATCACTACAGGATGAATGAGGGGAAGGGGGAAGGTGCAGGGTAAATGGAGGGTGGGTCAGTACGGGATGAATGCGTGGATCAGTACAGGATGGATGGGGGATCAGTACAGGATGGATGGATGGAGGAGAATTGCAGGATGGGTAGCAAAGGGGTAAGTACAGGGTGAATTGGGGAACAAGTGTAGGATGGATGGGGGTGGGGGTGGCAGGAGAATCAATGCGAGGTGGATAGGGTGATCAGCGCAGGATGAATAGATGGGGGGGTAGATGGGGAGGGGAGCACAGGGATGTCAGTGAGGACTGAATAAAGGCGGGAATGGGGATCAGTGCGGGATGGAGTGGAGGGGTCCCAGGATTAAAGGGGGGAGTGGAGGGGAGCTAGGTGGGGAGGAAGGAAGGCCAGCGCTCCTCGGACAACATCGCCCCGCTGCCTTGGCCGTTGGGAACTCCACGCCACCGCCTCCCTCCTCCGCCAGCCAACAGCAAGGTGCGGGGCCGGGCGGTGCAGCTCAGAGATCTTTGGTGCAGTTGCTTCAGACGCGACGTTTCGTGTCGGCGGCTGTTGTGCGGGGCAAAGATACTTGGTGCGGGGTGAGGAAGGGTCGGAGCGAATGACGGGCCCCGAACAGTGGCAGCAGCGGCCAGGACAGCGGCTCCATCTCCCTCCTCCCGCACCCCTCCCGCCCTGATAAGGGCCCTCTGCTTGTAAACCCGCTAACGGCACTTTCAAACAAACTCTCCCGCACTCCGAGGCGTCCCCCTCCCTCCCTCCCTCCCTCCCTCCTCCCGGCCTCGGAGTGCGGGAGAGTTTGTTTGAAAGCGCCGTTAGCGGGTTTTCAAGCAGAGGGCCCTTATCAGGGCGGGAGCGGGGCAGGAGGAGGAGGAAATGGAGCCGCTGTCCCGTTCCTTTTCTCCAGAGATGCTGCCTGACCCGCGGAGTTACTCCAGTTTTTTGTGTCTATCTTCAGTACAAACCAGTATCTGGTTGCCAAGCCGGGCAAAATGACTCGGTGTTTAGGTTGCCCGGCGGCGCTTTGAGTGGTCAGTGGCACCCGGGCAACCGCTAATTTTGAGCCCTGGGGATACTGATTGTGGATGATCAGCCATGATCACAGTGAATGGCAGTGCTGGCTCGAAGGGTCCAGAGGAGGTTCACGAGAATGATCCTGGGGGTGAATGGGGTGACGTATGATGAGTGTTTGTCGGCACAGTGGTGCAGCGGTAGACAATAGACAACAGGTGGCAGGAGAGGCCATTCGGCCCTTCGAGCCATTCAATGTGATCATGGCTGATCATCCCCAATCAATACCCCGTTATTGCCTTCTCTCTGCTAACTTTAAGAGCTCTATCTAACTCTCTCTTGAAAGCATACATAGACCCAGCCTCCACCGCCCTCTGAGGCAGAAAATTCCACACATTCACAACTCTCTGTGTGAAAAAGTATTTCCTCATCTCCGTTCTAAATGGCTTATCACTTATTCTTAAACTATGGCCTTGGTTCTGGACTCCCCCAACATTGGGAACATGTTTCCTGCCTCTAGCGTGTCCAAACCCTTAACAATCATATGGTAGAGTTGCTGCCTTACAGCGAATGCAGCGCCGGAGACCCGGGTGCGATCCCGACTATGGGCGCTGTCTGTACGGAGTTTGTACGTTCTCTCCGTGACCTGCGTGGTTTTCTCCGAGGTCTTTCGTTTTTCTCCCACACTCCAAAGACGTGCAGGTTTGTAGATTAATTGGCTTGGTAAATGTAAAAATTGTCCCTTGTGTGTGTGTGTGTGTGTGTGTGTGTGTAGGATAGCGTTAGTGTGCGGGGATCGCTGGTCGGCGCGGACCCGGTGGGCCGAAGGGCCTGTTTCCGCGCTGTAACTCTAAACTAAACTCTCAGACCATACTCACCTCCTGCCTTTGCCCACAGTCCTTCAACCTGGACCTGCCTCCGTTCGGACTGTACAGAATAAACTACACTCGGAACGGAAGGTGATGGGGGTGGGGGGGTGGGGCAGGGATGGAGGTTAGGGAGGGGGGCCCTTGGTGTTGGGGTAGAGAGGGATTAAGAAGGAGTGTCAGGGAGAGGGGAGAGTGGGGCCAGCGATTACCGCCCGTGGAATTCCCCAAAGCCGGAGAATCTCCCGGCCGCTGTGGAGCGGTTTTAGGACCCACATCTGAGGAAGGATGTGCTGGCCCCAGAGAGGGTCCGGAGGAGGTTGACGAGAACGATCTCGGGAATGGGTGGGTCAATGTACGATGAGCGTTTGACGGCGCCGGGCCTGCACTCGCGTGGAGTTTCGAAACGTACTGAACGGCGAAAGACCTGGACAGAGTGGATGTGGAGAGGATGTTTCCACTGGTGGGAGGCTAGGACCAGAGGGCACGGCATCAGAATAAAAGGATGTACCTTCAGGAGATGAGGAATTTCTTTAGTCAGAGGGTGGTGAATCTGTGGAATTATTTGCCTGTGGAGGCCGTCAGTGGATATTATTAAGGCAGAGGTAGGCAGATTCTTGATTAGAACGAGTGTCTCTCTTCTCCCCCCCCCAAACGACTGCTGTGATAAGGTTGGGACTGTAGATTGCCATTGGCACCCGGGCAACCACTAATTTCAAGCCTTGCTGTATCTCCGTGGGTTCAGTGAACCAGACTGTATCTCCGTGAGTCCAGTGTATCAGACTGTATCTCTGTGGGTTCACTGCCCACCTGTGCCCACTCCACCCGCTGCCCTGGGAGGTGCGTGCCTGACCCGCCTCACGTTGTGCGTTGTGTGTGTGTGTCAGGTGGCTTCACACGGAGATCATGTTTGCGGTGGCACAGAAGAAGTGGCTGCACATCTACAACAACCAGGGCATCGAGCTGCACTGCGTGAAGAAGTTCAACGATGTCTCTCCGCATGGAGTTCCTCCCCTATCCACTTCCTGCTGGCAACTGCATGAGTTCCTCCAGCCCTCACTGCCCTCCTCACTCACCCACTCATCCCATCACCACCCACTCACTCACCCACCCACTCACCCACTCACTCACCCACCCACTCACTCACCCACCCACCCACTCACCCACTCACTCACTCACCCACGGTAACGTTTCCCCTCCTTGGTCAGTGAGTGATTTAACGTTCTCTCTGTCTCTCTCTCACTCTCTCATCCCCACCCCCACCCCATCCATGTGTGTGTGTGTGTTCTGTGCCACATGTCCATGTTGTCCACCCACGTGTGGGCTGTTGCTCGGTGTGTACACGTCTGCCTGCGTGTTCGCCACATCCGTGTTCCCTGCGTGTGACGCATGTTCCTCTCCACACCTAAAACTCCGCGTTTGGGATCTCTGCCCGTGTTTGTGGTGTGCGTGTTTGTGCATGTGTGTCCGTTGTGCGTGTTTGTGCGTTATGCATGTTTGTGTGTGCGTGTTTTTGCGTTGTGCGTGTGTACGCTTGTGTGTCTCCCCCCCTGCTTGTTCTCCCCCACCCCCATGTCCTTCTTGTCCCCCTGTCTGTGTCCGTGACTCCGCTCCCTGTGCACCCTCCACCCCCACTATTCCTCTGTTCGTGCCACCCCGTGTGCACGCCCCTGCGTGTGCCGTGTGCCCGCTGCGTGTGATCCCGTGCTTGCCCTGTGTCCGTGATCCCTCTGTGCCCTGTTCCCCACGTGTGTCTCACCCGTGTGCTCCGATGCCCCCCTGTGTGCCTCATCCTGTCTCCCCCCCCCTTCCCCCTGCTGGTGCAGAGTGCCGCCAGGGTTCCTGCAAGTACTTGGACATCTCGGTGGGCAAGGAGGTGGCTGCCA